>JASEVX010000015.1:5753676-6204144 GCA_031761405.1 Serripes groenlandicus
AAATGACATAGCAAGTGGAGCACATTTACCAATTTACAAGTACATGTACATACATTCGAAAGAGGTAAAATGTCCCGTCGTAGACGGAGAAGGGGATGTTGAAACGTAATATATATATCCTCATCGCCATATATACACGCTTACCATGCAATGCAATTTAATATAACAATATAACAAGATGTACTATAATAGAATAGAACAGAATACAATAGAATAGAATAGAATATAATATGATATTATATGATTCAACATAACATAACATAATATAATATACTATAATATGTCCAATATAGGCAAGAGGGGCATATTGACACATTCACATCAATAAATGAAAATTATATCAGTACATAAAATGTAAAGACAACACATTTATATTAACAACTTTTTTGTACATTTTATATTATCATTACAAACCATACCTTAATTAAAAAGCTTTCATTACATATGTACATAATTTTCTGAGTTTGGAAACATTAGTGCATTCGAAAAGTTGTTTTAGTTTAAACATACTAGGATTGGACCAATACTACTTAGAAATATATCTTTTACGGAGGTCAGAATATAAATTGCATTCAATCATAAAATGGTATCCGTCTTCGAACATAAGTTTCTGAGTTTGGAAACATTAGTGCATTCGAAAAGTTGTTTTAGTTTAAACATACTAGGATTGGACCAATACTACTTAGAAATATATCTTTTACGGAGGTCAGAATATAAATTGCATTCAATCATAAAATGGTATTCGTCTTCGATCTTATTGCATGTAATACATTTTCTATCTTCACGTAGGATAGAGTTTGGGCGATGCCACCTACCAGTTTCAATGGAAAGATTATGTGATGAGAGTAGTAACCTTGAATTTGCAGAAATTAAATTATTACTGAAATTACAAGTTAGATAAAACTGAATGTTGAAGGGTACAATGGATTTGAAAAAGGTACTGCGTGGTGAATTATCAATTTTTGCATTCCAGTTCTGTAAATTTGTATCACGCAAACGTCGTTTAAAATGACTTATAAAAGCAGTTACGTTACCAACACCCTGAGCTAACCAAACTTCATAAAAACCTAATGATGACAATAATTTCTTAAGTAAAGAAACCCACGACACTTTATTTGGATACAATTCTTCATCAGAAGTTAGAATTTCGTACATGATTTTGCAATACTTTAAATCTTCACTATTTTTTGTTTTGAACCAATATTTAACAATTCGGATATGTCTATTGTAGGCTAAGGGAAATCTACATAGAACGCCGTACACAAAATCATTTTGTGTACAACGTTTAACGTGTAAAATACGTTTGCAATATTTTGTGTGAATACGTTCGACACTATTTGCTCTATGGAAACCCCATACTTCACATGAGTAGTTCAAAATGGGTAAAATCAACTTGTCAAAAAGATCAAGTCTATGCTACACGCTGACATTAGGAAAATTGTTTAAGTATTTATTGAGTTTAAAAATAGCTTTTTGTGCTTTCTCGGCGAGATTTGCCTGTGTTGTATTAAACGACAACACCTAGGTAAGAAAGAGACTTGACTATTTCAAGATTTTCACCATTAAATGTAAACTTTAGATTCCTTGGTAAAGTACCACCTTTTCTGAAAATAATTATTTTAGTTTTCTGTACATTTATTTTAAGTTTCCACCTACCACAATAAGTATTTAAGCTTTCTAAACCATTTTGCAAGCCCTCCGCCGAGTTAGAAAAGACAACAATGTCATCAGCGTAAAGTAAAATAAACATATTTTGTCATATACATATCGATACCGTTAAAACCATCTGATTCTAGGTGTTCTTCTATGTCATTAATGAACATTGAAAACATAAAGAGAGACAGAGATTCACCTTGGCGTACGCCTAAAAAGCATGAAAACTTGTCACTTAATGTATTATTAAACTTAACACGTGATTTAACTCTACTGTACATACTTTTCAGAATTGTCATAATTTTACCGCGAATACCGAGCTTCAACATAAGCAAAAGTTTTGCTGAAATCTATAAAGCTACAATATAGTTTTTTACCTTGAGTTATCATATGCTTAATTATACCATGAAGTACGAAAATATTATCAGAAGTGCTCATACCACTGCGAAAACCCGCCTGTGCCTCGATGTATACATTGTAACGTTCAGCCCATGAAGTCAAGTGGTTATTTAAAATTCGTGTGTTTACCCAATACATTCAATAAAGTTATACCCCTATAATTTTCAGGGTTATGAATAGACCCTTTCTTATGGTGAGGTATTATGTATCCTTCGGACCATGTTTCTGGAAAATAAACAGTTTTGAAAATAACATTAAACAGGGATTCTAAATAAGGGGTTAATACAGTATTTCCATATATCAAATATTCATTTAAGAAATCATCCGGACCTGCACTTTTACTGAGTTTTAATTGTTTTATACTTTTTTTAATCTCTGCTATAGTAACGTCAGCATCCAATTTATGAAAACATAACTTGAAATTAGTCGCGTTCAAAACGTTCGTTGAAATACATGATATCCTCATCAGCTTGAAAATATGGATCTTCAGGATTATTTACTGCTTTAAAATATACTTCAAAAGATGACAAATGTATATCTGGAGATTTTATATGAGCTGACTGTTTCAACATTTTCCAGTAAGGTTTGGCATTTTTATGTCTGTATTGCTCCAAAGTTTTTGTTCTATCGTCTAGGTATCTTTTTTTACAGGATTTTATCGTGCATTTATATTTAGATCTGGCCTTTACGAGTAACAATTTATTTTCATTTGAAGGGCAACTACGATATTTGTTTAAAAAGCATAAAAACATATCTCTTTCCTGGCAACATTCACCTGTAAACCAGGGATTATTACCCTACCTCGTTTTGGTATAATTATTATCATTTTTATGAATAATTGTTTTAAACAGACCATCGGTAACATTGTTCATAAGCTCAGCAAATTTGGTTAAACTGTAATCTACACCACCGTCTGTCGAGCAGTTATTGGTAAAAATAGTCAATGTGCTAGTTCATCAACAAATATATCTGTATTTATTGTGTTAACAAAATTATTAGCTAGATAATTTCTCCACCTATATTTAGAATTTATTTCATCATTTTCTACAATATTAAAGCTGTTTTCAAATGTATACTCAATTAAACAATGATCAGTTAAAGAGTTCGGGTCATTAACTTTAAATGAAGTAATAAGACCAAAAATGGATTCAGACACTAAAACATAATCCACCAAACTGCATCCTCTCGATCATACAAAAGTAAATTTACCAACACCGGAATCGTCTCCATAACGACCATTCAAAAGACGTAAACTAGTTTGTTTACAAAAATCTGTTAATGCATTGCCATTACTATTGGTATGGTATGACCTTTATCCTGAGGAAATCGTGGACGTAATACGTCATCTGTATAATCATCAGGTAGTAAAAGCAAATCGTTATCTAAATCAGAATCAATACAGTCGGGATTATCCGATGTACGGCTATTAAAATCACCTGACAATAAAATGTAACACTGACCATCCGTATAGTTATGAATCAATAATATCGAGTTTAACAATCTGTCAAAAATATTTTGTACCTGTGAATTAAATCTACCGCTACTCTCTGGTACAACATAACATAATCCAATAAATAAGTCATTATCAAGAAAGAATGAATTACCATCTAACCTTATCCATAAAATATCATCTTCGCTTTGGAAAAACAAACTTGTGTCATTCACATATGTATCTTTTATATAAATAATGATTCCACTGGAATCACGTTTTGAGTTTTTACTTTTTTGTCTATGTAAACAAAACTGTTGAAAATCGGGTACATTCAAATCAATAGATTCATTTGACCATATCTCAGTGCACATCACTATATCCTTTTTATTAAATATGGCAAAAGTTCGGGACAATGCAATTTATTACAATATTTAGAAACTAAACACTGTATATTTAGAACAGCAATGTTAAGGTTCACCTTCTCCTGACATTCCTAGCCCGAGTCGGTATATGTTGAAGTCGTGCATTCGCCACTGATAGTTGAGTTTTTGTTTTCGCAGCGAATTTGTTGTTGACTACGCTCACTATCGGCACGGTTAACGGACCATCCTTACCCTTTGGTCCCTTCTGGGATTTAGTTTTCGAAAAAGTGTTTGCTTTTGGGGCGTTCCGTGTTTCCTGGGTTTTAAAGAGGGATGCTACCCTCGTCTCGCGCGGCTATGAGAAATCTATCACCATGTCCGTATAATCACTGTTGGCTAATACCGTTGAAATGTTTGCATTATGTGCTGTGTTAGTCGGATTTCCGGAAGTATCCGATGTCGCGGTCTCTGACGTCGAAATGATGTCTGCCGTGGTAACAGGTCTACTATGGAATTGATTTCCATGGTAAAGAGTTGGCGTAATGCCCTCAGACGCAACGACGTTGTTTGCCATGACGTCACAACTACCATGTATGTCCAGTATCGGAAATGCTACTAACCTCGACTGATTACTGTGTGCTAGTCCGGAAATTCGTCATGAATCACGCGGTTGCCACACATAAGTTTTGCCGGGTAAACTATACGCACACTGGACCCAGGATTCTCTTTCTTGACGGCTTTGTACATGCCCCATAGACGTTTTCTGGCATCTACTATTTCCTTAGGCAAATCTCGGTCAAGGGAATAACCAGTGCAATGTTTAAGTGTTTTTGCGTTTGACATGATATGTTCTACATCGTTGTAATTCATAACATGTGCAATGATGGGCCTATTATAGTTTTTTTTATAGTCTTTATTATACTTTATAGAGCCTAGCCTGTAAACGCGAGTTATTATCATTCCCGTTGTGTCGATCTGCAATGTGTGAGCTAAAAATTCCAATAGTAATACCGAACAATTTTCAAAACGGCTATCTTTTATCCCTCGAAATATTAGATTGTTTCGTCTGCTACGTGCCTCAATGTCCACGGATTTATACGATAGTGTTTTTAGAAGTGTTGATTGCTGGTTCGTGACAGATGAAATACCGTTAATCTTGCATGTATTTGGTTGATATTGATATGAGTTCATGTGTACTTGCCTGATCCACTTTCAAAATTCAATATTTCTTCAAAAATCATTGACAATTTGGTACTATCACTTGCTTTTTCAAAGTCATATCCTGTAGGAACAAAACTAGCACTTGTTGTATGGCGCTTTCGTTTGCCTTTATTCTTGGCCGTAAATTCACAATCATCTGTTTCATCATCTTGTGCTATGTTTACCTGAGAAAAGATGGTCGCCATTTTGTTCAGTATTTGGTAAGGAACACGATAAATATGATGGACTCGTATTCTCTGAATATGGTGTTGTATTTCAATCAAATATACAAATAGAGATTGTTCAATCAATAGTCTATATATTTACCTCTTTAATAAAATCATATATATATGTGTGTGTATCCCTGTGTGTCTCGCTACCTACTGTCTCTCACTGTCTCTTTCTTTCTGTATCTATGTATCTCTCTATCTCTCTCTGTGCCTGCCTATATGTCTGTCTGTGTGATAGTGTGATGACAAATCAAAGAGAATCATTACACCAAGATACCAATGTATCAAGCATTGACTCATTGTTTAGTACAAAGCTGAACAATCAATAATGATATGACACACTTAACAAATTAAATACATACATCTGTCACACTATCAAAGTTGTTTTTATTTGAAAAAATATGGTGTAAATCTATCAAAACAATTATACGTGAAGTGCTGTATAGCACACATCTCGTTCAAATGCTACCACCTGTTGATATACGACCTCAAGCCATATACAAATAAGGATTGGAAACATTTGGAATCGAACCCATTTAAAAACATATATAGCTTTGTCAATTGATACGGGTCCATCGTTAAGGTCGGGCGATGTTCGACCATGTATAAGTTCTCTTGCATTATAATACCTGATGTTAAGCCTCGGGATATTATTGGTTTGCACTACAAAGTACAAGTAACGATAAGACATTAATTTGCACCGTCCTATCACCTGGAAACATACGTGGACCCGGAGGGAAATTGCTTTTTAATTAGGTATTATGATAAGGTTTTTTTCCCATTTTTTTTTCATCCTGTCAATAAGTATATACTTAAACAGCTGTCACTCGAAAACCAGCCTCGGGTAAACCTTTCATTTTTTCTAATGAAGTCTAGGGTTTAAGCACTCTATAGTACAGTGGTAGAGTGTCTGCTTCTCTAGCTAAAGATCAAGGGTTCGAATTCCGTGATAAGCAGATTATGCCATAAGGAATTATCACACAAACATTGCGAGTACTAGTCAAGTCTCCAGGAAACAGACTTCAAATTTGATTAATTTAAGCTGAAAGATAGTTTCGCAATCGATGTAAAATAAATGGAGTTCCCTTTGGTCAGGCACATTTTCAAGTCTTATACTTGTTTGTTTATCCAGGAATCACGAATAAGTGAAAAGACGCCGTGATATAACTGAAATGATAACGAAACACAATTGATTCATTTCCGGAAAAGAAACTGCTGATGGTTTACACATAAAGAAGGTTTTCGAAATCAAGGTATTTCGATGGAGACCTTGACACTAATCTAATTTACGGGCTGTCTGTGGTATTGACACAGACGTGCACTTATGTCCGTATACATGTAAGTCCTATACATACACCGTATCAGTGGCGGTGTAAAGCACCAAACAACCAACCAATCGTATCAGACCTAATTGCTTATAAGTTTCATACAACGTCTAGATATATTTTTAAGATTTACATTTAACAATCTGTTTTAACCGCCTCGGTGCCGTAGTGGTCCAACCTTGGTGCGCGAGATCCCCGGTCGGGTCATACCAAAAACTTTTAAAATGGTAGTAATGACTGCCCTCAATGGCGCTCTGTGTTGCGGGGTTAGCATTGCGACTGACTGACTGATGTCAGGATAAATGGACCAGTAGTACAGGTAACTTTTCCAGGAAACGCCTGTGATATAACAGAAACATTGTTGAAGCGGCGTTAAACACCGGGATAATCCATCAAATCCGTTTTGAGTAGTTAACACGTGCATGAAGACTGTCGTGACGGTATTTAAAGTGCGTTCAACTATAACTAGGTCAGTAAATACGACACTTTCTTATTTCTATTCTACGAAGTGACAACATAATTGTCTGTAAACATGTTTCTCTTTAAATTGATCCATATATATATAATACGGTTTTGACATTAAACTGTTACACATGCTTGTTAATGTTATTATTTTTCGAGTTTAATACTAAAGTAAGACGGTATATATGAAGTATCAGTTTTACCTCATACAACGAAGTTTGCGTGGGTATACATTTGTAAAGTCCGTTTTTCCGTCCTTTTTGGTTTTGTTTATGTTTGCTTTTGTGTACTTTTTTCAAAAAATACTTTTCACAAGTCAGTGAAATGTCGCTCTAAATTGGCTGCCACCAACATTTCGTGGTTGCCGCACCGTCGTGAAGTCTGACCAAGCCTTCACCGCCTCAGTGGTGTTGTGGTAGAGACTTCGCCTGGGGTGCGGGAGGTCGCTTGTTCGAATCCTGAACGGGTCGTACCAAAGAATTTAATGTTGGCAGTAATGGATTTCCATCCTTGGCGCAGAGGGTTGTAGGGTTAGCATAAGCATACGACTGACTTGCTTTTGTCAGAATAAATGGACCAGCAGTACTAGTAACCTACCCAGGAAATGATTTGGTATAACTGACCGATTGTTTCAAGCGGCGTAAAACACTATAAAGATAAACTGACCTGGCTCTTTACTGATGAGTGCCAAACTCACCATTATTTTCCTGATTTTCCAAGACCTGACCTGTCTTTAAACTGGCTTCAACAATTCGGTATAAACAGTCCAAGGTTTTATATACATATATGAACCCCAATTCAACAAATCACCTTACGCAGAGTCCATAATATTGGTTTTCTCGTGGAACGGCTCATATAAACCTTTGACTAAGTTTCAGTTTGGCTAAGGTGATTTGTGTTATTGGGGTTTAACGCCGTTGTTAACATTATTACAGTCATATTACGGCGACATGTCATTTAATAACGGTCCCTGGGTTAGCAAACTAGTACTAGGATATGAATTGTGCCTTAACCAAGGGCACTCCTCCAAGACAGCCGCGACAGGGGATCGAATCCGCGACGCCCGGCTGCATTTCCTGGACGCTCACTTGACTATTTCAGATGCACCTATACTTGTCAGTATCGGCTTTTACTTTGATGTGTATGACGGAAATTAACGTCATTATTGTGTGACTTTAGGTAAATATGTTTTTGTTTTAGTATACAGATAAACGAGAGAATGGGAGAGAAAATAAAGTGTATATATGATTTGAATAGTGTTTGTATCATTTCAACTGTTGGACGATGTTCAATTCGAACATGTGTCATTATTTATAACAACATGTTTTTGTTTTAAACCAGCAAAATTTCACATCGAGCCAAGGACTGTAAAATTTATAACCGCTAAATGTTTATTTGACAGATATATACGAGGTCTTCTCTCACTCTATCCCAATGAACTGTACTCTGTTATCATAACAATCCTTTACCTTTGGGGCAAAATAAGGGACAAATGATAACAACTAATTAACGAATGATGGCAAGTTTCTCATCAACATTAAACGTGATCTTTTATTCTATTTTTACGGATTGTTATTAAAAACAGATGTTATCAATGACGTCACTCATAGTGTATTTAACTAATCTGGAATGACCGAAAACATCATTGCGAATAGACACCTTTGGAGAGAGCATTGTCTTTTCAATTTTCTATCTAAATAAATTTGCATAGTTTAGATACATTTCTGATTTACTTGCATTGACTTTTTAAAATCAATCGGTTTCACTAGAAATCCAAAATAGATAAACCAGAACAAGATGCGGAATATTATTCATCTTGTCATCACAACTCTGGTTTTGGTGTCAACTGGAGTTTGTTCGGCGAATAAGAACGTGTTGTTTATCATGGTCGACGACATGAGGCCGGAACTATCCTTTCTTGCTGGCGAAAGAAGCAATATGTATTCGGGCATGAGTACACCAAATATGGATTCATTGGCGGCTAAGAGTCTTGTATTGAAGAGGGCCTATGTACAACAAGCAATTTGCGGCCCTAGCAGAGCGTCCCTATTAACTGGGCGACGACCTGACACCACGCGAACTTACGATAGCGATACAAACTTCCGTGATGCCGGAGGAAATTTCACAACCATTCCCGAATACTTTAAAGACAACGGATATATATCTGCTGGTATGGGGAAGATTTTTCATAACGGTGGGTCGGGTACGGCGGACGATCCTCAGTCTTGGTCATCGGAATATTCGTATTATCACCCAAGTTTGAAATACCGCGAAGACACGAGTACCAGTTGGAAGGTTGTTCTTAATAGTGACCCTAAACTGACCAACAGACCTCTTACTGATACATCAGTTGCTGAAAATGCGAACGCGACTCTTGAAGATTTTGCAGCTGGTGGTATACACGAGAACGAACATTTTTTCATCGCTGTTGGTTTTCACAAACCCCATCTACCGTTTTACTACTTGGAGGATTATGAGATCAGTGGAACAGTAGGTTTGGCCGATAATCATTATGTACCAGATGATATGCCGACTATAGCCTGGAACGGATATGCCGAATTACGTAAATATGACGACATAAAAACGGATGGTGCAACGGGAGATTTCAATACTTCCGTGTCGGATGCAAAAGCCGAAGAACTTCGAAAAGCGTACTTTGGTGCGATCATGTGGGTGGACACTTTAGTGGGACAAGTGGTTCAGAAGGTTACAGAGCTCGGACTTGAAAATGATACAATCATAGCGCTACTCGGTGATCACGGCTGGCATCTTGGAGAACACAACCTTTGGTGTAAACAAACCAATTTTGAAGAGTCCACGTGGACCCCATTAATGTTCCACATTCCCGGTCTTACAGACGGTGGCATCAATTCCTCATCTATTGTTGAATTTGTAGACATCTTCCCAACCCTTGCTGAAGCGAGTGGTCTTGGCACAATTTCCTCATGTCCCGACGATTCAAGCAACATCAGGACCTGTACGGAGGGTGTCAGTCTGGTGCCACTTATAACTAACTCCACTGCGATGCTCAAAGATGGCGCGATTTCACAAAACACCCGCCAAAGAAATGGTGGTAACGACACGTATATGGGATACACGATCAGGACCGAGAGCTATCGGTATACCGAATGGGCATTGTTTAACTCTGGATATCCAGACTGGGGAAGCGTTGGCACTGACGATGTTGAATTGTATGACGTCACCAGTGACCCAAGGGAAAATTACAACGTGGCCGGCCAGGCGTCTTACAGCGGTGATGAAGCGAATCTGAGAACCTTGCTACGGAACGCTGTTTATCCGTAAGGTACAGTTATGGTAACCCTAGCAATGTAGAAGGGTCTATGCATATGATTTTTACTGAAATTTAAATATACATTGGGTCAAAACCTGGTATAGCCCAGTTGACTGTTATAAAACTAATATTGTTAATCGTGTGCTCAATAACATTTGAATTAATTGTTGTAGTTGACTGAAATATATATCTTATTTGGGTACTAATATCATGGACAAAATAGTGTTTGAAACATTTGTTTTAACAAATTTAATAGGATGCCTATACTTTAGACTTGATGTTAACATTTCATGTCAGAAAACGACTTGTTTGTACAACAAATTAAACGGACAATTACCCTATTTGTTATCGTTCAGCAGACTATCCATATGACAGACATGTTGCAGACTACTTTAAAACATGGCTAACTCTATAATTCAGAACAGTATGACTATTAAATAAAGTCGAATGTGTCACGGCGGATATCGGGATGCATGGCACATTACGAACAAACAATCCACGCACAGATGTGTACTATTATTGTACTAAAAAATGCACTGTTTCACGTTACTACACCTGTGGACATTTTCAACTGAAATATTTCAAAATGATCAGATAATGGACTGGATATAGTTGCTACGTACAAAAGATCTACATAGATTTAGGAAGCTCCAAACATTTCATGTTCGATTTCACTGTTTGTTTTATTCAGCGGGTATTAAATTATAATTAAATTTCATCGAAGCAAGTTTTTCTGTTGTAGTTTTTACTGTTTAAACCAACCCATTTGACGCGTGGTATGCAGTTACTGTTGTAGTTTTTACTGTTTAAACCAAGCCAGATGACGCATGGTATGCAGACACTGTTGTAGTTTTGACTGTTTAAACCAAGCCATTTGACGCGTGGTATGTAGACACTGTTGTAGTTTTGACTGTTTAAACCAAGCCATTTGACGCGTGGTATGTAGACACTGTTGTAGTTTTTACTGTTTAAACCAAGTCATTTGACGGCTGGTATGTAGACTGTTGTAGTTTTTACTGTTTAAACCAAGTCATTTGACGGCTGGTATGTAGACACTGTTGTAGTTTTTACTGTTTAAACCAAGTCATTTGACGGCTGGTATGTAGATACTGTTGTAGTTTTTACTGTTTAAACCAAGTCATTTGACGGCTGGTATGTAGACACTGTTGTAGTTTTTATTGTTTAAACCAAGCCAGTTGACGCGTGGTATGCAGATACTGATTTAACTCTTACCCTGTCATTGGCGACTTTAAGTTAATATAATTGTTTTTAAAGAAATGTTCGAAATCCACTGCTATAGGCAATGTTTCTTATATATTATAAAATTCAATGTAAAAACGTTCATATGCGTGATCATTAGTCAGCTGATCATGTAACGTACTAATTGCAATGAAAACCGTGAAAATTGGTTCTGTAAACTAATCAAAGAACCCTAACCGCTTAAACAAATAACAAAAAGCGAGGATGCGCCAAATGATGTATTTTTGACGTCAACGTTTCACACATATATTGTATCCTTCCACATATAAGCGTCATGAAGTCATAGGCATCAGCATACCAAATACGACGTATCTCTGTGAGTTTCGAATACCATCTGTTAGTGATGAACTACCTTACACACTCTTTCACACTTGTACACGCCTTCATGATTACGCATCTGCATACGACGACTTATATGTCTGTTCATTTTGTGCCAAACGGAGAAATTGTTTTAATTATAAGCAATTTCCCATTTGATCAATATAAATTATAATTTCATTTTAAGATATTTTGCCATATGTTTTGCAAGGAAATTTTCAAAATCATCTGCTGAAAACCTCTTGTATGCTGGACAGTGGTCAAACGATAATTTCTAAACAACTTAAAGATCATGATGAGAATGTACACGTGTGCTTCCCAATATTGGTCTATGTCCTTCGTAAGTCAACGCTCAACATTGGCACACTGTACCTGTCAGTGTTATATACAATATGTTTTGTAAATTTATAAAATATTTAATGTTTTTATTCTGTCAATAAGACCAACTCTTGTCTTGCACACCAAATGGCTGTATAGTCGTAATCGAGTGTCAATAAAACCGAAGAGATCGTAAAACGTTAATAAACATTTGAGCCGTCCCACGAAAACCAACATTGCGGACCCTGCGTAAAGTATCGACCCGGATTAGCCTAAGCATTCAGTGCAGGCTAACCCGGACAGACACTTTTCGCCTCCTGTGGATTTTATGTTTCAGGAATCATTACTCTATACACCTATCCCCCCTGAGACGGAAAGAGTCGGCCTGGATTAGTCTGTGTGGACTGCGCAGGCTGATCTGGGTCAATATATTACGCAGAGACCACAATGTTGGTTTTCTCGTGGGAAGACACCATTCTTTACACGCCCTTTATCTTCTTTTTTCAACACATTCTTATATTCTTTAATGATTAAAGATGATAGATTCATTGATTTGGGTTAAGGTTCTGTCACACACTACCGATGTATCTCGCCGGGACTAAACCGGAGCACTCAATTCACAACGGCGAGAACGTCGGCGGAGCTCCGTCGAGAAAGCACTTGAAATATCACAATTGGCCGTAGCAATACCGATGTAGTACCGGCGTTGCCGTTGTGATACCGTTGTTCTACCGTTGTCCTATCGATGTAAGAGCCGATGTGCTACCGAATACCACTTTTCTGTCACCGTAGTGTTACCGATGCGCTGGCGATGTTATACCGACGTGCCACCGTTGACCGGAGCTATAGCGGAGTGATACCGAGCTGCCGCTGTACTATCGATGTACGAAGTGTCGGTAGTAGTACGGTATCACATCGCTAAGAACGGTATTACATCGTTAGTACATCGGAAGGACTACGGTTTCACATCTGTACCAGTACGTTTCATATTAATCGAAGCCATACAAGAGTACTGCCGTTGTACTACCGTTGCTCGCTCCGGCAGCGCAACGGCAGAAATGTTTGAGCATGCCGTTGCTAATTTTCTCGCCGATGTTCTGACGGTGTCCTGACGATGTACTACCGTTCTTAGCGATGTGATACCGTTGCGCTGCCGTACTAGTACCGATCCACGAAAATCGCCAAATTTGTGCTCCGGTATAGCTCCGGCGAGCCAAATCGGCTCGGTGTGACAGGCCCTTTAACCGCCGTTTATTAGCAATCCTTTAATCATATTAGTTCACATACACATGTGTTTCCTGACTGTCTCACATCAGTACTCCAAACGCCAGTCCTTCAATGTTTGTTTTTCAACATAGACTGTTTGCCAATTGGTTTGATTGATTAGAGTTTAACGCCGTTTTTAGTAATCTTTCAGTCATATTACGGCGGCCAGTTCAGATACACATGTGTTTCCTGACTTTCTCACATCAGTACGCCAAATGCCAGTCCTTCCATGTTTGTTTTTTAACATAAACTGTTTGCCAATTGGTGATAGACGAATAACTCTTGTCGCATTAACTTTCGTCAACAGTTTTAATGAATGTTAGCCGAGCTGGGGTTCGAACTCACGACCCCCTCCCCAATTGACAGCCCGCGTGATTACCGACTGAGCTAACAGGTCTTGAACACCATGATATAATAGTATGATAAGGCACCGACTGAACCGCGTTTATTTTATCAAAACTGAATGCCGTAGGTTCAACTATTAGCATTTTTAAATGTTAATTAAAAATATATATAAAAATAAATAAAAATGATTTATGATAATAATATGCTAATGTGCATATATATATATAAAATACTGTAAAAGAGAAATTGATTTGAAAACATAATTTCAATTTTATTAAATTATACACAATGTATGTTTTTTAACTATTTTTACAAAATGGAAATCCACGTGCTTTAAGAAAGGTAACTGTAAGGAAAGTGAAAATATAACATAAAACAATGGATAGAAGTTCAACTTAAAGATTGCATAGGGTAAGTTAACAAATAAAATATTTAAAGGGGAAAAAGAAATATTCCAAGAGGGCTCAAACTTAAAAAATCCTACTACATGCCACTATCGACTATAGTTGTCTGAGAGCTAGATTGCTATGACATAAATCATGTTTCTAGTGATGAAGATCAGAACTAGGCTGACGAAAAGATTCATAGAAGGACCAGTTGTCATAATTCCAATCAGTTCTGGACGGAAACAGTCTGATTTCTTTTTCATGCGACTTAAATAAATGATTCCCCCTTTGTAAAGCAAAACAATACAACACATCAAAACGGTCATCTGGGGGTGTGAAAGTAATCACAACTTTAGATAAACCATTCCGTGTGGTAAATTTGTGTGTGAAGTTTCCCTCGGCTTCCAGTAAATTTGGTCCGTAGCTAGTACCAAGTCGAAGTTCAATCTGTGGTGTAGGGATACCAGTAGCTTTACAGGACACGACAATCTTTTTCGTAGTGTTCTGTGTTACCCCAGTCTTTCGTTCGTCAAACGTAATCCCCTTGTAAGGTAATAATCTTGTCTTACTTGTAACCGTCTCCTTGCCATTTGTAGCCTCACAAATATAAGTACCTAGTAGAGCTTTGCCTTTTTTCTCTGACCTTCGTAACGTAACCGATCTAAAGTGAGTTACACTATCAAGGATCAATGGCTCTGATGACAGTTTAGTGAGCTTTCCGTTTCTTTCTCTATATACCGTTACATCTGGTCTTGGATTCCCCATTGCACTACAGAACACGCTGACGATAGAAGACGTCACATAGACGTCCTCGGGACCGTGATAAAGTGCGATGGATTCTGGTGGCACCGTAGAAGTGAGACCATCTCTTAAGATTTCTATCATAACTCCGAAAAGTGTGACTTTAGTATACTGTCCACCCCTGGGTTGTGGTAAGGCGAAAGAGAGTAGTCCACCATTCTCAATATGCTCCCTTTGAAGAGTTACAGTAACCTCTATGTCCCCAATGCCATTATCATTTTGGGAAACACCAATACCATCGTAGCTATACACTTCTGACACTGTGTGGGGCTTCGACGTAGTATTCACCATTGTTAGGTATACCTCATGTGTCATATCAGATGATCCAGGATGCCGTTGCTCTACAAGTTCCAGAACGTTCCTCCCAACTTGCAGGGTAACATTGTATTCCTCTGGTAGATCATTCGGCAACAAAACCTGACGCGGATATCTTGTGATCTTATATTCAGTTTCATCGAATGATTGTTCACCTTCTTCAATAATGGCAGTCAGATTAACTTTAATTGAAGCCGTATTCTTCATTGAGTGGATCCTTGCGTAAAAAATATGTGTCAATTGAAGATCGTGGATCTGTACATCTGACGTGAAGATAGTTCGATCGTTGATCAATCGGGTCGTTGTGACATTCCCCGCCGTTCGCACATTCCCATTACCGCCGCTGAATATCTGAAGCCATTCCATATTGTAATCATCCGTAGCCTCAAACTTCAAAGTTAAATTTACCGTATCATTCACTTTTCCGTGTGATGTCAAACTAATGAGTTTTAGCTCCTCAGAAACAACCATACTGCGTTGCCCACTTCCGGTGTGTTGGTCTGCGCAGTCACATGCTGCGATATTTACGGCCCGGCACATCTCGGTGAGACCAGATGTTATTGTTGACATCTGTTTCTGGAACGCTTGATTTTGTTTCGTCAGTCTTTCGAGGGATTTCTTCATTTCATACATGTCTTCGTGTTCATAGCATATTACTCCCAACACCTGAATAATGTATAAACATAATCCCATGAATAGATGTCCGCAACTTCAATAATAGCAACCTGTGTATATTTACGTCCGGTGCAATTAACATTATTCTGCCTGAGCAATCGTGTCAAATGTTCTTGAAATATGATGTGACTAATCATTGACAAATAATGCATAAACAGATCATACTATGCCCGATACACACGTAGATCTTCATTTACAATGAACTCAGACCCCTCAATTTTTTTTTCTTGTAATAAGAATCAGTGCCAGACACTGCATAGACAGATGAAACAAAGCGGGCTATGCATATACAGACAGATGTAAGCATACGGGCTATGCATGCACAGACAGATGTAACCATGCGGGCTATGCATGCACAGACAGATGTAATCATACGGGCTATGAATGCACAGACAGATGTAATCATACGGGCTATGCATGCATACACAGATGAAATCATGTGGGCAATGCATGCATAGACAGATGTAATCATACCGGCTATGCATGCAGAGACAGATGTTATCATACGGGCTATGTATTCGCATAGAAAGACGAAACAAAGCGGGCTATATATGCATAGACAGATGTAATCATATGGAAAATGCATGCATAGACATATGTAATCATGCGGGATATGCATGCATAAACAGATAAAATCATGCGGGCTATGCATGCATAGACCGATGTAATCATACGGGCTATGCATGCACAAACAAATGTAATCATACGGGCTATGCATGCATAGACAGACGAAACAAAGCGGGCATGCATGCATATACAGATGTAATCATACGGGCTATGCATGCATAAGCAGATGAAATCATGCGGGCTATGCATGCACATACAGATGAAATCACGCGGGCTATGCATGCACATACAGATGTAATCATAATGGCTATGCATGCACAGACATATGTTATCATGCGGGCTATGCATGCATACACAGATGAAATCATGCGGGCTATGCATGCATAGACAGACGAAATCATGCGGGTTATGCATGCATAAACAGATGAAATCATGCGGGCTATGCATGCATAAACAGATGAAATCATGCGGGCTATGCATGCATAGACAGATGTAATCTTACAGGCTGTGCATGCACAGACAGATGTAATCATACGGGCTATGCATGCATAGACAGACGGACCAAAGCGGGCTATGTATGCATAGACAGATGTAATCATACGGAATATGCATGCGCAGACAGATGTAATCATGCGGGCTATGCATGCATAAACAGATGAAATCATGCGAGCTATGCATACATAGCCAGATGAAATCATGCGGGCTATGCATGCACATACATATGTAATCATACGAGCTATGCATGCATAGACAGATGTAATCTTACAGGCTGTGCATGCACAGACAGATGTAATCATACGGGCTATGCATGCATAGACAGACGAACCAAAGCGGGCTATGCATGCATAGACAGATGTTATCATACGGAATATGCATGCACAGACAGATGTAATCATGCGGGCTATGCATGCATAAACAGATGAAATCATGCGGGCTATGCACGCATAGACAGACGAAATCATGCGGGATATGCATGCATAAACAGATGAAATCATGCGGGCTATGCATGCATAGACATATGAAATCATGCGGGCTATGCATGCACATACATATGTAATCATACGAGCTATGCATGCACAGACAGATGTTATCATGCGGGCTATGCATGCATAAACAGATGAAATCATGCGGGCTATGCATGCATAGACAGATGAAATCATGCGGGATATGCATGCATAGACAGATGTAATCATACAGGCTGTGCATGCACAGACAGATGAAATCATGCGGGCTGTGCATGCATATACAGATGAAACCATGCGGGCTATGTATTCTTTCATCGTCCACCTTTAAATGCTATAGCCTTTGACGAAACGTAAAAGGTGTAGATTAACTCGTTTAACACTATTATGCCTTTGTGTAGCATAGGAGAGAAGATGCAACATGATGTTTGTTTGCTTGCCGCGTCTGCAATAGTATATTTGTCTGGCTTTACCTGACTCTATCGTACCTGACATATGCAAACAAAAGCGGCACTTTTTGAGCCATGAAGGACCAGGTACAAAGCTATAGAGACAACTTAATTGTAAAGCACACCTACACAAACTCCGTAAGTAGTTTGCTTCGTTATTTATATTTATTCCAGACATTGGAGAATATTTCCATGAATGAAGATCGTTCGTTGCACAGAGTTAAAATCTTAAGAAAAAGTGAAGAAATGTTGATTATGAGCAATTTATCCATTTGTCAAAATGTTTTCAAAATACATCTGCAACATGTGCGTCAAAAAATACGTCTGCAGGTATGCAGGTGGGAAAAGGATTAACATGTGGAGTATGCAATATAAAGTTTAATGTTAAAACTTAATCCTAATTCGAGTTAGCATGAAAACCTACATTTTCTTATGGTATATGTGAGCCATTCCACGAGAAAACCAACATGATGGACTATGCGTAAAACATCAACCCGAATCAATCTAAGCATGCCGCGCAGGCTAACCCGGACATATGTTTTTCTTCTCCTGTGTATTTTCTGTTTCAGGAAGCATTACTCTATACTTCTATCACCCTGAGACGTAATGTGTCGGTCCGGATTAGCCTGCGCGGACTGCGCCTCATATGGTACCAGTTTTACCAGAATGATTGATTTATAACTGCATATTAAAAAGGATTGTTCTCACTTTGTAAAGAACGGAACTCGACCAGTGTCAGACTTTAGCTTTACCCTGATTAGCTCCTCGACACGGCACTATCGACCTTGATATTTAACCTACATACAACAAATATGAAGCTAACATGTGTGAGATAATACCTTGTACGAATGAACTAATGAGTAGCCAACAAAGTAGACGAAGATTTGACTGATGTATGTGCAGGCTACTGTGGGTCTACATTGTCCGTAACGTTAATGTTGTTAACGTTCGTACATAGCAGGTCAAGCTGTTGTTTTATTTTGCGTTTAACAAGTTAATAGTAAATACGTTAACACTATCACACATATAATATATCAGCAGCAGATGACCTTGAAAGCATCTTAGCAAATATATGAAAAATCACCTAAAATAAAATAAATTAAATGGAGTTGAAAACATTGTAGTAAAATTACAATTTGCTCATGATGAACAATTTCCTTTTCCACGCTGTTTGAAGTATACTGCTGTAGATTCGTCAAAAGGCGTTAGTATGTGAGAAATGATTAAGTTGTGTTACCCTTGGTCTTGTGCATGTAACACGTTGGCGCGAATGACTACGCCTTAACACTTCTCAAGATACAGAGGCTTTCTGACGCTTCTACAGCAGACGATTTTTGAAAACATTGCTGCAAAAGAAAAAAAAATCTCATAATGAGCAAGTTGTCCTTTTTCCACACAATGTCTTCAACTTTTATCCAATAAATGTTTGTTTTCAAATAAGGAGTGTTTGCATATTTTTGACTAAATCTTTTCGAAGTCATATGCTACATTAGTTTTGTATGTGGAAAAGGGTTTATTTATGTACCTATTCCAAGATACAAGTTTCGGTAGTACAGACACTGAACTCGGTTAAAAATACAAAGAAGAACAATTATAAGCTTGCACACTTACCGGTAGCGATAAAACAACGTAAATCAAAACACGCATATTTCCGGCGCTATCAATCCCTTTCTATAAGAAATATGTATACCCAGGTTGAACAACAACTGAGAAATAAATGTTCACCTCTCTGAGATAAATGTTCACCTCTCTGGAATAAGTTTACCTGGATTCTAGAGAACGTTTATCAAATCACAATCACATCTGATGGAAAAGTAATTCAGATTCCAGCACGAATATCACGGCCGGAGATTTATCATGGTATTTAGAATCAAGTTGCGCCATAATAAGATGTGCCTTTTCTTTGTGAAAGATATAGACGACGATATTTGAATATTCGAAGAAACGCATTTATTTAAATGATCATATTCAATCGACACATCAATTATGATGTTTTTTTTTAAAATTCACCCTTTCTCACATGTTAAACCTTTAACTCACATAGACGCTTTCTGACGTCTCTGCAGCAGAAGGCTTTTCGAAAACATGTCGACAAAAGAAACAATTGCAATTTCTCCTTTTGTCACCATGTTTTCAACTCTATTCAATTATTGTTCTTTCATTTAAAGGCATTTTCTGTGCTTTTGCTAAACGTTTTCAAAGTCGTCTGCTGCAGATTTGTTGTATGTGATAAAGGGTTATAGTAACAACCGCGGACGACATTTGAAAACAACAACAAAAGAAGAAATTGTTCAAAATGATCAATTTAGTCAGTCGTATTTTTGTTGTATGTGGGAACGAGTTTTATTTACGTATACTTGAATTGCGCTCCATTTTAACTAATGGTTCAGTCACATTTGCCGCGAAGGCCGTTGGTTCTAAAATATATACGGCAAATAGCAATTAGAGGGCCGACGCAGCATTCATTCCACGGTCACATACTGTAGTTGTAACATATATTAGGGTGGCCGCACGGCGTATTTTGTATTTGTGGAGACAGAAAACATGCGGCTACCGTACGGCCTTTGAAGTCATAACGCACGGTCCCTGTGGCGGCAGTACGTTTTTGACAAATACTCAGCCAGGCCCAAGGTATCGCTCTCAATGTATTCGCCTCAGCTGTATCCACAGGTAGCCCGCCATCAGCCGTTGAGGAACAACCAGCGCCATCTGTATATAATTTTGTCTACAATCTATATGACAGATATGAATGATAATATTCATATGTAAACAAACTGGTATATATACCTGAACCCCGGGAGCTGTGCGAGGGCCTTGGGTTGCCCTTAGGGTGTGCCACATACCGCAAGGCCACCGTACGGGCACCGTAGGGCCGCCTTAAGGCTGCCCTAGGGTGCCGTCGGAATTCATGCAGCCTACCCAATTATGGGGTGTGTGGGGGGGAGGAGGGCCCCACAAAAGTGAATTGAAATTCATAAGACCATAGGGCAGCCGCACGACAAACGCAAGGCCACCGTACGCCTGACGTATGGTCGCCGTGGAATGGTGATAACAGTTGTATCAGTTACTCTAAAGCCAATTGTCATAATTGGGTGAATTGGCGTACTTCTTATTTTAACAATCATTCCTACAATTGAACCTTTAGTATTGTATAAATCAAATTAAACAATGCTCACATTACTTACGCAAGCTTGTTAGAAAATAATGTCATGTGTGTATATTATAATAAGACTGAGCAGGTGTACAAGCTGATCATAATCCACATGTACACCGATCGGAAATAATAATAATAAGCATTTATATTTGACAAAGTACGTAGAAATGGTAATATGTAAAAATAATAATACTGGTTTCAGCTTTCAATATACAAACACTATCGCCGAATGAAACTCCTTTTTGTTTTAGTGATAACTGGTTCATCCACACCACACCACGAACATCAATCAGCCAATACTTAAATAGTATATCTTGTTCCGCAGGGAATCAATAAATCTTAATATAGATCAAAATAAAAAAGACTATATAATTCAATATTTCGGTCAAAGGCCTTCTTCATGTTATATTTAACGAAGATCACAAACATTGTTCATGTTCAATACTTTCTAGATGGACGCAACATAGTGTGTGATCTTTGTTAAATACACTTGGCCGAGATATCGAATTATATAAAATTAAGGATATTTTCAAAAGTGTTGATCACATTATTGCAAACATGGTAATTTCTTATTATGAGCAAATTTATTCGTTATTACTTTGTTTTCAAAAATATCTTGCTGCATAGAAAGCTTCTGTTTGTGGGAAAGAGTTTAATATATAATTATTTCATGACACATACAATAACAGGTAAAGCATCGCTGCCACAAATGTGAATACAAACATAATGATACACCATGTTCATTTGAAAAATAGGTTCCCGTTGATACACAATCCGGACTATGATTATACCGAGAAATGTTATTCCATTACAACGAACAAATTGTAAATATCTCATAGCATTAGAGTACCGACTTGTCAATATACATTGAGTTGAGTTGGTCACTATCTTTATTGGCCAGAGTATTTACAGTTATCGTGGGAGGGACCTTGAGAAAATATATTTTGTATGATTACAACTAAAATTCGAGCTTACATTAAGTTTCATCATGAACTATGTAATCAGCAAGTTCGTCATCACTGTCTTCATTTTCATCAACGTCATCATCATTCCCTACTCCGTTATTTCCATAATCGTCGATGTTATCATGAGCGTCATCAATTTCGTCGTCAATATCCTCATCAGCGCCAAAACCCTCATCATTCAATATCTTGTCTTTCCCAGAATGCTTACCATTTGCATCGTTGTCGGCATCAGTATTGTTGTTATCGTCTTCATTATCATTTTCCTCGTCGACATCGTCGTCTTCCTCATTGTCATCGTTGTTGTTTTGATGCATTTCTCCATCGTCCTCGTCCATATCTTCTTCGCCGACCGCCTCTTGGTCTTCATCGTCTTCCTCATCAGCTTCGCCTATATCTCCATCGTCATCAACATCCTGTTTAACGTCCACATTCTCGCGTTCCATGCACCGTGAAATTCGTCCACATTCACGAACACGTCTTCATCTTCATTTTCACCATTTTCTCCTGCTTCTTCTTCTTTTTCTTCTTCTTCTTCTTCTTCTTCTTCTTCTTCTTCTTCTTCTTCTTCTTCATTTACAATATTTTCGTTTTCTGTTAGCTTTCCTTTGAAACGTAGTAGTTCTTCGCTATTTTTTACAATCGAATCGTCTGTTTCGTTTGTTTCATGTTGAGACACAGCAGGTCCGTTCTTAACACCCACGTTTCTATTTTCTCGATGAACGGTGTATATAACACACATACTGATTACCGTACTGGTTAATATAACACAAGCTAGTTTACATTTTATATTCATGTTCGTCTGTCTGTTTGCTGAAAAGCTTTATTTTGATACTTTTATACGTATGTTTGATTTCAATCCAAATTTATCGTGCAATTGTCTCACTGAAAACATATATTAAGCACGCATAATTCCTATTTATGTCCGTATGCCCTTTCATATTGCCGACACTAAGTAAAGATGTGATTCAACCTCTAAATTCCAACATACAGTAGTCAATGTACACTCATAAGTACGAACGTCATTAACCGTCCCTTTGCTTTAAGTAACTTTGTTATAAACTGTACCTACGTGTTTCCAATGTGTCTAATGTCCATCATTTGGTCTCATAAATATCGGATTAGTATATGTGTCATACAGAAAGGCGGTCATCGCATAATGAATTCCACAGCCAAAATCGAAATAAGCGTGAAGATAATATGCTGGTAAAAAATAAAATCGTTCTGTATTGGCTCATTGATCTGTTGTTTGGAGTTTACAACGGTACTTTAGTTATATTACGGTGACCAGTTCACCTTACTTGTGATTCCCGAATTTCTCGCATCTGTACTCCACATCAAATTATTACCAAGCAACTGGCTACCATCCATATGCTACCATATACTTTTTAACCAATTGATGAAACAAGAAGACGAATTGGATCCGATTCATCTTGTAGACTTGCGATATGCAATGTTATGGTGTTAGTGTGAGTGAGTGTGTGTGTTTGGGGGGGGGGGGGGGGGGGGGGGGGGGTGGGGGGGGGGGGGGAAAGGACCCCACACTCGAAAAGACATAGATTGTACCGGAACTACGGCCGTTTACCTTTCCTACATCCAACAGATCTGCCGCAGACAATGTTGAAAAGATAAAAAAATAAGAAGTATAGAAATTCTTTATAAGTGAATTGAATACTATTGAATAGAGTAAAGGATATTTTTTAAAAAGTTGACATTTTCAAAAATCGTTAGCAGTTTGGTGCGTCATATCACGGCTGCATATTCGACAGTGTTACAGAATGATTTTGCAATGGTGTGGTCCATTTATATGTTCTCTCGTCGGTAACAGATGCTCTATGATCATATTAAAAGTAACATTAGTTTAAACCCTTTCCCACCTGCAGACGCATTTTGACGCAATAGCAGCAGACGACTTTTGAAAACATTGCGGCCAAAGGTGAAAACCCTCATGATGAGCAATTTCACCCTTGGCCAGAATGTTTTCCACTTTATTGAATAATTAAGCCATCCTTTATTGAGATTTTTCAGGTTTTTTGTAACTATGTTTTCAAAGTCGTCTACTGCAGATTTATTGTTCGTGGGAAAGGGTTATAGTATTATAAATAAGGACCATCGGGCGTGATAACGACTGATTGAGTGTATTTACCTTTTCCAACATATAACAAATCCGACATATAATTTTGAAAACAATAATTAAAACATTTGGCAAATCTCCAGAAATTAATGTAAAATTATCAGATTGAGTTGACAAAGTTGTGGCAAAAGGTGAAAGGTCACAATGTTTCTAAAAGTTTTCTGCAGCAGACGCGTCAAAATCCTTCTGTTAATGGAAATTGGTAAATCCATTGACTTACTGCAACCGTATTCTAACGTATGTTTTGACTAGTGCTCTAAGAATAAAAGTGATATATGAAAAGCTCAAACTGATAAACCAAGGTAAGACTTTGCGAACGTGAAAGTTGATATTGATTTTTATAGCTCGTAATAATAGTTTTAAAAGTTCTGTCGATGGCACAATATAAATTCATACCGAAAACAGAAACATGTATCCATTTTGGTATATTAGGCATTTCCGATGTATTAAGAAATTTCCGTTAATCACGGGATTCAAACCTAAGACTTTCTGATTAAGAACTCGGGCTACCCCTGGACAAGTGTCCCCTCACCTGCGAAAGGGTAAAACGCACTAGCCTGTACAATGTACTATATAGTAACAGCTGAAACAACTTGCTTGTAATATTATAAACCAATACATGATCAATATTTACCATAACCCATTCCCACATACAACACATCTGAAGCGAACGACTATGCAAACATCTTAACATCACCGTTTGCACGATGGTATTGACATTTCGATCCTATTTGTTTTGGGTCACAGATTAGCAAAATGTGGAAATGGTGTAAATGCAGCAATAAGATCGTTCGTGTTACAGTCCAGCGCGTCATCATCTAAGACAATTATGAAAAGGATCACGACACACATCAGATCGGCCCACGTGTTAACATTGTGGAACGAAATTGATCTGAAAATCTAGAATGTAGCCCTAAATATGTTCTTAAAAAACAACTGTGTAATGTACACCGGGTCCTTCATGGAGTTTAACCATCGCAATTGTGTAAACTTCACGGAAATGCCAACCACTCAACGAACCTCGCTATAAAAGCCGGCTTCCACAGCAAGACTGCAGAAGTGATATTTGTACCTATACCCATTCCCGGCACAACTGCAATCTGTACCCTGGTAGAGTATATATTAAAAAAGATATTCTTTCACTCCTAGAGATTTTCCTACTTTTGCTTACATGTTTTCATATACCTTCCCCCCAGATTTGATGTTGTGGAAAGAGAAAAGAGTAACGCCGTTTTCAACAGTTTCTCCGTTACATCACGGCTGCCAAATTACTTCACCATGTGTTTCATGACTTTCTCACGGTATCACACCACACAACATGCTTTCCTAACTTTCTCACGTTATTACAGCACACAACATGCTTTCCTGACTTTCTCACGGTATCACACCACACAGCATGTTTTCTCACGGTATCACACCACACTAAACGCTTTCTGACGCCTCTGCAGCACACGGCTTTTTCAAAACATAGTGACAAAAGAAGAAATTGCTCAATTTTTTTTTCCTTTTGCCACAATGTTTTCCACTTTTAGTCATAGGTTATCCATTCAATTATAGAGATTGTCTATGTTTGAACAAAATATGTTCAAAGTCGTCTTCTGCAGATTTGTCGTATGAGGGAAAGGGTTAAGTTAACATTTCCTTTATACAAATGCTAAATCCAGCATATTCAACCAAGTTGTTAAAAGTATAGAGATATTGCACAAAGTTACTATTTATGCTTTACAGACATTGGACATGTAATAATACTTTAATAAAAGTGCATTAGGCCTATTTAGGTTTGTTTTCTCTGGAAATGCTGTTGCAAGCTTAAATATATTGTATACATTTTGGCAATTGGTCGCAGTTAATTAACATTTAAGTTATTCTTCTCTTAGATAAGGAATTAATGTGTTAGCAAACTTAAATTTTACTTGATGTTGATAAACTGGGTTATATCCTGTTGTTGATTGGATCTTGGACTATTATTCCCTGATTAGATGTCATACCATAAATTAAACAATTGATCAACATGACTATCATTCTGTCATTTCTACTTTTCCTCATTGTTTTCATAATCTAATTCCAAAATGATCCATTTTCTCATGACATTAATGCATATCAAATGACTGGGGTAAAACACGAAATGGTTTAAACTTTTTTCTTTGTTTTGTATACAATCATGTAGCAGACTAACCATGCTGTGTTTTTTATAATATAAATTGTTATAATTAAACTATATGAACTTTTCTAATGTATTTGTTTATTTTTGGTTTTATAGCTCCACTCAGCACAAGGTACTGAAAGCGAGTTATTGTGATTGCCTTCTGTTTGGTTTGCATCCATCAACATTTAAGTAACCAGTGTGTAAATTGGGATGAAACTGCATAGCTAGTAATTTCTCTATGTTTTCCAATAAAAGATTGATTGATTGGGGTTTAACGCCGTTTTCAACAATTTCTCAGTTATATCACGGCGGCCAGTTCACCTATTCATGCATTTCCTGGTTTTCTCACACCAGTACTCCACACAACAATCTTCCCAAGCAACTGGCTGCTTTTCCACATAGACTTAGCCCATTGGTGGAAGACGAATGACGCATGTCGCATTGACTTTTGTCAATCATCGGAAAGAAAGTTGGCCGAGCCGGGATTCGAACTCACAACCCCTGGATTGACAGCCCGCGTCGCTACCGACTGAGCTACCGGGGCGCGGCTTCTAATTGAAGAACATGGCAGTTTGATTTGATTATTCAAACAATATTTTATAGCCCTTTCCCATATATATACAATACAAGTTTAAAAACATGGAAAATCTCATATGTTTGCAAATGCATCAAAACATGTCGACATGTGGTAAAGGGTTATGTCCATCTACATTTTAATTATTACAACAAAGTTGTAAATGATAGCAGTTTCATGCATGTGGTTATGTATAGCATGATAAAGCATTCTTGCACCAGTACTCAACACAACATTCTTCCAATGCAACTAGCTACATTCCCACATAGACTATTAACTATTTCCCACATACAACAAATCGGCAGCAGTCAACTTTATAATCATCTAGACAAAATATCGGAAAATGTTTATCAATGAAAGTATAAAATTTGAATAGATTTGAAAAGCAGAAATTGTCCATGATGAGTTATTTCGCTTTTGCCACAATGCTTTCAAATGTCGTTTACTGCAGAGGTGTCTGAAAGCGTCTACATGTGGGAAAGGGGCATTTGTAGTAGACGTATGACGCTAGTCACAATGAGTTTAGACAATCATCGGAAAGAATGAATGGCAATCCGGGAATCGAACTCACGACCAATATGTCCAATGGAGTGATAGCCCTCATCGTTCCCGACTAAGCTTTTGCGGCTTGGCAACACTATTGTTTAGGATGAGATGTTGTTTGAAGTTAAATAATAAAGACTGACATATAATAGATTATCTCATTGATTCAGCTCAGGGGAATATATTGATTGATTGGGGTTAATTAAACGCCATTTTCAACAATTGTTCAGTCATATCACCGCAGCCAGTTCACCTATTCATGTTTTTCCCGGCCTTCTCACACCAGTAATCCACACAACAATCTTTCCAAGCAACTGGCTGCTTTTCCTCATAGACTGTTAATTTATTGGTGGAAGAAAACTGACGCTTGTCACAATGACTTTTGTCAAACGCCATAACGAATGTTGGCCGAGCTGGGGTTCAAACCTTGATTGACAGCCCGCTTTTCGCTAGCGACTGAGCTACGGGGCTCGGCGCAAGGGGGATATTAAACTATTCACAATTCTTTTTTACAATTTTAGGATAATGATTTGAATAACAAAGGAATATTTTTATAAAATGCTACCTTTTATTAAATCAACATTTGTCATCGTATACTGAATTGCAGTTCACTATTGTAGGTGAAGATTCAGATTTTCCATTTAACTTTAAGTCAAATCGAGGTAAAATTTTGATTTGAATTAATTGTGTACTCCTTCAAAAAATGCATTTTTTTTAGATGAACTCTATGCAGGAATAAAGTGTAAATTTAGCATTGATATTTGCAAATTGTCCCAAATTCCAGACAATTCAAGAAAGGGATGACATTCAACAAATTATAAATATTGAACTGCATGACAGATATATATCCATGACGTTTTTAACTCTGTTGTAACAAGGTCGATCTAATGATAAAAACAAACAAAAATCAGAGGTTAACAATTCGTCATATAGTTCCAACAACTGGGAAAACACGAATTTATGCAGACAAATAATGTCTAAACCACTATGACGTATCTATTTTCGTCCAAACATAATGAATAAATTTAATTCTGACGTCACCTATTTTCACTTAAGGAAAAACTAATATTCTTACCTAAGGAATTTCCTTATGAGCTTTGTGAATACGAACTTAAGGAATTTTCTCAGCTAAGGGGAAAATCGGGTACTTAAGGAATTTCCTAAGGAAATAACTTAGGAGCTTTGTGAATACGGCCCCTGGTGTGTAGTAATTAATCACGAAGGCCGAATGGCCTCAGTGAATAATTTATACACACCTGTACGATATATTAACTAATTAAACTATAATTCTCAAAGAGTATACAAACATTTAAACTACGTGATTATTATCTAATATCTATTATCTAATTTGTGTTAAGCAACCTCCCTTTTTACCGCATAACATATCACTGGATGTTTGAACTAAGCAAGATAATATATTTAGGAAATATATTTCATTTTGAGTGTTATATTGGATCATTTATCACGATTTGGATTTCAGGTGTGTAGTTATTAATCACGAAGGGCCTTAGTGATTAATTACAAAACATCTGAACGACAAATCGTGATATAAGATCCGATATATAACGAAATTGTGAAATGTTTTTCCATTCTAACACGTAATAATTAAAAGGGATATAACTGAAGGGGAACTATGTATCTTAACTCCCCATTGTATTTGTTTTGGCAATGTTCACGGATTTTTTCAATTAAAGTGGCATTTCTATCCAGAGGGAAGAAAACTCATTCAAAAGTTCAAATCGAGTTTTTTAAAAGTTAGAAGCTGAATGGGTTTGGGATTAACCACAAACATTTTACCCAAGAGCCCACACTCACAAATTATAATTTTATCCAAGATTTTAGGATTTTAAAAACGGAGTCGTTCATGTACATTTTCATTCCGGAATGTATTTAAAGGTTGGGTGTCATATACAAACAGTGTTGAGATAAAATGTACATAACTGTTATAAAAACACACTCAGTTCAATGAGGCATATACATTGTGTATACATAATAAGTATGTGTATAACATTATCTTGTTTCCGTAGTTTTCTGTGACATACCTGAAATTACTTACGCGTTTGGTATTAAACTCCGCTTTCAACATGTTTTATGTTATATCACGTAGTTTCCTGGGTAAGTTACCAGTGCTACTTGTCTATTTATCCTGACATCATCCAGTCAGTCGTAATGCTAACCCTACAACCCTCAGCGCCACGGAAGGCAGCTTTACTATCGATTTTAATGTGGTATGACCCGTCAAGGGATCAAACCTGTGACCGCCCGCATCCGAGGTGGAAGCTCTACCACAACATCATCAAGGCGGTCAAGTAAATGTTTATCTAGTGCTAAACTAATTATGCTGTTTATTAGATGATTTACGGTATGTCACAAGAAAATACGATTCTCTTATATCATAATAGTGAAGATCGGTATGTACTTATGCAGTATGATCAGGGTCTTCACTATTAGGAAATAAGAGAATGTTAGTTTTGTGTGACATACCTGAAATCATCTATATCCCATACACAGCATAATTGTATAATGCTTTAACACTAGATAAACACACTTATTGTCTATCTGTGCTTCAATGAACTATTTGAGTTATATTTATAACAGTTGACTTGTTTACACTTTATTCCCCCCCCCCCCCCCCCCCCCTCCCCCCCAAATGATTGTATTAGACACCAACCTTTAAAGAGGTATAATTTCGTTCCCGTTATTTCTTGCAATTCCTTAATCGGTACCTACCGAGCAGGGAAAAACAACTTTATTTAAATAATTAAAATATGAAAGCTTTCTCATACTACAGTCTAATTAGAATCAAACATGTCCTCATAAAGGTTAATAAGGGAAAACAATTGTTATTTTACTTATTTGTTTATGAATTTCTATAAGAGTGCAACAAACTATTTTGAAATCAGTACTATTTCAACACATGGTTGAAAATACAACAAATGAAACATTTATTTTGACAACAGCTAAAAACAGCAACACGGAGATCGACTTTGACTCGCTAAAAAAAGTAAAGCCCAGCGTAGTAACGCATTCGCAATAAGAAACTTTGTATGAAAAATACGCAGGAAGAAGGGATTTCAACAGCCAAAAATAGTTCCGGAAGTTTAGAGTGATATACTGTATGGCAGGTATATCACTCTCAACTCCATGTTTGCGTATAGTAGAGAAATTGTCAATAGTGTTAGAATTGATATTATTTATATGGATAGTTCATTTTATAGAACTAAGAATAATCTATCATTTATTCATACACATTAAATTCCTCTTGTAACGATATTCATGGATCCTTTTTTTTATTATAAGTTGATATTAATCTATACAACAGAATCAGCAACGACAAAATATTCTTTATAACAAAGGAGATCAAACCGTAGGTGACAAATTTCAGTTTTATCATAATATACAACCGCAGAGCCAAGAACGACCCGTCCTGTACAACCATAACCATGAGCGTATTCAAGATTTTCCTGAGATGACTCTTTTGGTCTTTTTCCTCGTGTTTTAACACTGGTATAAGCCGTAGGAAACTCACAGACCAAGCGGTAAGGAGCCAATAGTTCAGCATCAGATTCTCTCGAACTATCCCCTCGTTGAACAAAGCTAACAGTTCCATATTGTCGGATGCGATGGCCAAGAATTCAAGCAGCATGTCCGCCAGAACTTGTTTCTCCATGTTGCCACGTGGTAATATCCAACAAGAAAATATAATCAGGTACATCAATGATTCGTTGACAAAAATGACCCAAGTGTCATTGCTGATGGTCAGAATTGCTCGCCAGCTGATGTCTAAAAACTAGTAAAAGAAAACAATACATTTTGAGCTCATCCAGATATGGCATCTCATAAATGCGTTGTGCCATATTTGGTAACACTTTCATTTCTTATCTGTCAGAAGTTTCACAGCGAGCTATATAGCTACTTCGTGGTTATCTTTGTATTAACAAATATATTTAATGATTTTCGTAGAACCTTACACAGTAGCGAGTTGTTGAACCAATTCCCAATACATTCCGATATTTATAACCAATCTATTTGTTACAGTTAAATGTATGCCATTTGTTAGTAAGGCATAATACTGTTCAAGGTGAACACTGTTGTCTTTTGTGAATTTAAAACGATGTATGTAAACTCTATATCATTGCGAACTGCCATGGCTTCGCTTTGGTTTGTCGGAGTTCTGTTATGTAACCACCACGGTTGGTGATGGTCTGTTTGCTAAGATGGCACTATAAGCTACCGTTAGTCATCGTAAGAGATTTGGGGGTAACGATTAATCCGACTGCTAAACGGTGACAATGATATGCAATTCCGATTTATTCTCGAATCAGAGACGTTTAAGTTATGACAGTGCGAATAATCCCGGTGCGTTGTTTTCCTTATACCACGGCGTTCTGCGTCTTTAACCCTTTCCCACATAAAACAAAACTATTGTGGTAAACATAATTCTCATTTTGCCACAATTTGTTCAAAGGTCGTCTGCTACAGAGGCGTCGAAATGCGCATAGATGTTGGAAAGGGTTAACTCGTGAATGCATATCATATATACATAATTTTATCAAATTGGAACAAAGATGACTATGCCATGCCTGTTTATACGTTGATTAAAGTCGTGTATTAAGGTTCAAGTATTTCTTATAGCCATTCATTCGAAGTGGACTCATGCCTGTAATACGTCACTGATATTAAATAACGTCACTAAAATGGCACTTCGTTCTTCTCGAGGTCTATTTTTAGAAATTGTTCTGAAAGTAGAGCCTGATTTACCCTACACGTAGAGTAGCCTTAACTAAGAGATTGTCTAGTTTTACCTGCTCTGATGTGCCTCTGGCGGTTGAGTTATCAACTACAGATTGCGATCCATTAACATTACTGTAGGTATCTGAGATGGATTTCAGCTGATCCATGAAGTTGTCACGCTGTGTTAGCTGCAACTTCCATACCAGCGGCAATGTAGTTCCTAGGTAGAACAACAAACATGGGCTCCACCTTTAAAGAAAAGTCAATCGTATGATTCGTGTTACGGTGTAAGTGTATCTGTATGAATAGCAACTTCCTCCTTTCTGTGTCAAATACTGCGGAGAATATCTACTACGATTTGTTATGGAATCGTCTGGTTTGAAACATATCTACCAGGCGCATAAACAACCTGTCGTGTTTAAAAACAATTGTGCATCTGTAGCATCTAGTCTGTTAAAATCCAAATCAGAGGGACTATGTATACAGCAAAAATAGTGAGGGAGGTAAGGGTTATGTGTCATCATAAATTAGATTTATTATTATATTCCCCGTTCGGGTTATACCAAGTACTAAAACTACAAACGGTAGTAGTGGCTTCCCTGCAGTGGTGCTCATTATTGCTGAGACAAACAATACGACGGGTTATCTAGCTAGTAATGCCTCCTTGGCTAGTTATGCAAACACATTACGATTGATGCGCTGGTAAGGATGGATTCCCTCATTTGCTTGTTGAACGGATAACATTACGATTGGGTGGGATTATAATGATGTTTTCCCTCTTTGGCTCGTTGCACGGACAACATTACGACTGATGCTATATTATTGGAAGAGTCCCTCTTTGGTTTGTTGCATGGACCGCATTACGATTGGTGAGATGGTAATGGTGGAGTCGCTCCTTGATTAGTTACACGAACAACACTACGAACGATGCGATGGGAATGATGGATTTCCTCATTGGTATTTTGAACGGATAACATTACGATTGGTGCGATTATAATGATCTATTCACTCTTTGGCTTTTTGCACGGACAACATTGCGACCGATGCAATAGTATTGAAAGAGTCCCTCATTGGCTTGTTGCACGGACTGCAATACGATTTATGCGATGGTCATGATTATTAACCTCATTGGCTTGTTGCAAAGACAACATTACGACTAATGCGATGGTAATGGTGAATCGCTCATCGGCCTTTTGAGCAGATAACATTACGATTGGTGTGATGGCTATGAGGTTCTACCTCATTGGCTTGTTGCAAAGACAACATTACGATTGTTGCGCTGGTAATGATAGATTCCCGCCTTGGCTACTTGCACGGACAGCATTATGAAAATGAAGCGCTGAAAATGTGGGATTCCCTCATTGGCTTGTTGCACGGACCTGACTGATGCCCTGGTAATGTTGGACGGACAACATTACGACTCATGTGATGGTTATGATGGATTCCCTTCTTGACTTGATGCAATGACAATATTACGACTGATGCGATGGTTATGGGGTATTCCCTCATTGGCTTGTTGCACGGACAACATTAAGATTGGTGCGCTGGTAATGATGGACGGACAACATTACGACTGATGCGCTGGTAATGATGAACGGACAACATTACGACTCATGTAATGGTTATGATGGATTACCTCCGTGGCTTTATGCAAGGACAATATTACGACTAATGCAATAGTTATGGGGTTATCACTCGTTGGCTTATTGCACGGAAAATATTAAGATTGGTGCGCTGGTAATGATGGACGGACAACATTATGACTCATGTGATGGTTATGATGGATTACCTCATTGGCTTGATGCAATGACAATACCAAGATCGACGCGATGGTTATGGGGTATTCCCTTATTGGCTTGTTGCACGGAAAACATTAAGATTGGTGTACTGGTAATGATGGACGGACAACATTACGACTCATGTGATGGTAATGATGGATTACCTCAGTGGCTTGATGCAATGACTATATTAAGATTGCTGCAATGGTTATGGGATATTCCCTCATTGGCTTGTCGCACAGAAAACACTAAGATTGGTACACTGTTTGATGCACGGACAACATTACGACACATGTCATGATCATGGGGTATTCCCTAATTGGCTTGTTAAACGGACAACATTACAACTGATGCACTGTCAATAGGGTATTCCCTCCTAAGCGTGTTGCACGGACAACACTACGCCTGAAACGCTTGTTGCAAGGACACCATAACGATTGATGCAATGATTATTATTGATTTCATTATTGGCTTGTTGCTCAGACAGCATTACGACTGATGCACTGTTAATAAAGGATTCCCTCCTAAGTTTGTTGCACAACCAACATTACGAACTATGCGTTGGTTATGATTGATTCCTGTTTGCCTTGTTGCACGGACAACCATACGATGGGTGAGATGGTAATGTTGTATCCCCCCCCCCCCCTCCTGGCTTGTTGCACGCACAACATTAAGACTGATGCGATGGTAGATCCCCTCTTTGGCTTGTTGCACGCACAACATTAAGACTGATTGGCTGGTAATAATGGATTCCCCCCGTGACTGTTTGCACGGACAACAATACGACTAATGTATGTTATGTTGGATTCCCTCCTAGACGTTACGACTGATGCGATGGTAATGATGGATTCCCTTCTTGGCCTGTTGCAAGGACAGCCATACGACTATGCTGGTATTGTTTGATTCCATTATTGGATTGTCGAATTGACAACATTACGACTGATACGCTTATATTGCTGGATTCCCTTCTTGGCTTGTTGCACGAACAGTCATACGACTATGCTGGTATTATTGGATCGCGTCATTGGCTGGTTGCACGGACAACATTACGACGGATTCACTGATAATGGTGGTTTCCTTTCTTAGTAGGGATTACTTCCTTGGGGCTCATCCTTGACGGGAAACATTATGACACCGCTTATGTCAGGGTAAAACTTATCAGCAGTAACTGATAATTTACACAGGAAACACCGTTACTTAATTACTGATAGAAGCGGATTTAAACACCATACAAACAAATCCAGGAGTTAACTTGGCATTCAACCTTTCGGGCATGTACATTCATGACTTAGTGTTTCATAATGCGTCACTGTAACATTTGTTTGTATATGTTATTTGAATAGGTAGTGACAAATCTTAAACGCAAATATTGCGTTTTTGGAATCTCAATGCATCTGCGTAAAGGGAATAATTCAGACGAGCCAGTGTCTCCGCGCAGTCTTATCAGAGACTTCACTGTCTGTCTACAAGTGGCATATTCCTAAATGCGACATCTGACAAAAACAAACTATAGATGCAGCTCCACTTGTTTTTCACCAATGAAATTTAAAATAATGCCAAACCTGAGAGTCAATCTGATCCCAAATCGTCTGACGAGTCTCATATCAAAAAAAGGAATCTGCACTGTTACCGTTTCGCACATACATTAATTTCTGTAGCAGACGACTTTTAAAACTTATTGGCAATAAGGAAAATCACTAAAATTAAAAGTGTAAGTATTGAACAGAGTTTCATAAGGCTACAGATGCGTCAACATGCATCAACAAGTGCGAAAGTATTAAGTCAAATAAGGTTCTTATAAGATATACGAATGCTAGTGTGGATGCTTTTACAGCAGACTATCTTCGAAAAACAAACAGCTGTCGCATATTTTTTTCATTTTTGACCTCGGGCTTTAGCCCCTGGTCATAGTAGATAAACCATATCTTTTCGGAGTTGGTTGCTGCCAATTGCTGTAAACATACAACGCACTTTAGGGTGAGACTGCGCGGAAAAAATAGTTCATCATGTATTCAACAAAACTGCATTTAAAAGGTTAAGATCACCCAACAAATATCATGATAACGTTGTTGGAACATTAGTGAAAAACTTAAGGCGTGAGTATTCCAATATAAGTTTAACAAATGCTTAGAAATTAATGCGCCGAGAGGTCAAATATAAAAGGTTATTATCATATTCGCGAAGTTGAACGGAAACGTACGACTATGTTCGAGTATTTACTGAGAGCGTCCAATTCAGTTTAAATGGAGTTATTTGCCATTGTGGTAATTATGTATTCAATATACTAGCGTTGTTGTGGTCCTGACACCTAATTTTACAAAGGCTCTAGGTGATATATTGGACTTACTCACTGTCCGTAGCTCTCCTAAAAAAACACTGGCTGCAAGTTGATAAAACTTGACATGGATGTTCCTTTCATGGCCCCATTTTTACAGTTTTTACATAGTTCTATTCAGTGCACTACTTGTTGCCATGGCGACAAAAAAGAAAAACTATTAAATACTTCTTGTCAGAAACTCCTGGTCCTGCCGGTTTTCAAAGTAATTTCTCTGAAATGTTCCTTGACTGAACCTTTATGAACCTCAACCAAGTTTGCTGGAGAGGGTGCAATTTGTAAAACACAGAAAATACTTGATGGAAGTTGACTTAACATCGACATATTTCTCAATATAATAAGGCAAAAACTTCAAAATGTTTCTGCCTAAACCTGCTGTCAAATTTTACTTTGATTCTTCATGTCTTAAATGTGTATACTAATGAGCTCTTGCATTCAGGCGAGCGATATAGGGCCCACACTGTTTCATAATATTTACAATTTTTTGATCTTTTAACTCCTTAACAATAAATACATAAACATAAACAGTGCAATTGTTATTTCCTTTCACATTATCCCTACTTCTCAAACCATACTGCAGCCCCTAGGCCGTCAGCACTTTCAGTGCCTTGGTTAATATATGGAGTGATAAAAGACACAAAGTTTAATGTTCTTGAAAATACATGCATGCCATTATAATTTGTATTTTGTTCAAAACGTCAGGATAAGGTAAAAAAAAAGGTCGAGTAATACACACCATTTCCAGTCCAATCCTTTCTGCTTACAGACGATAATCAAGTACTCGAAAAAAATCAAACCGGTACAACCGAGTAGCCACCACCAGTATCGTTTGTCGTCTGTCTCTATAACCGTTCTCCACGCTGCCAAAGCATTACCTGTAATAGAAATAATCGACCGCCAAATGTTATTGCCATATAACCTTGTTAAAATCGTATAGTGCAATGTTCTACAAATAGCGTTGTTGACATCTATGGGTATATTCATTATGTGTTCAGACGGAAGCAAGTCATTTTCATGGGACACCAGGAGAAAGACAACATTATGGACTATCGACCCGGATCAGCCTAAGCATGCCGCACAGGCTAACCCAGACAGACACTTTTTGTCTCCTTGGATTTTCTGTTTCAGGAATCATTACTCTAAAGCTCTAAACCTCTATCCCCTTGAGACGGAATATGTCGGTCTGAATTAGCCTGCGCGCGCAGGCTGGTCTGGGTCGATACATTACGCAGGGACCATACTGTTCGTCTTTTTTGTGAAACGGCTCATATAAATATATATTTACTTGTTTTTCTACTCTCCAAATTTTAGAAATGTAACTGAAATAATTCACTTTATGTTTTTCGTTAATTAGATGTATTTTCTTTTACAGTACAGTGTAACGTCATGTCACGTTTATTTACGCTAACAACTGATATGACGTCGCTTAGATTTGTTTACATCAAGTAATTAAAACAAAGAAATATATAACAAGTTACTTACTCGTCTTTTGCGTAAAACTTATTGATAACAAGCTATGCGGCTTTATTGTGTGCCATGTTGTATAAACATTTCTAAAAGGACCGGCAATGGAAAATAATCCAACGAAAAATGATTAATGAAATTTATATTTGTTGGGTTGATTTTCAGCGATTTAGCGATAATAAATCCATTTCGTGATTTATTCGATTATAATGTCGATATTTAGATGATATTGTTATATTACAACGTTGATGAAGTTGTTAAAACAAACAACTAAACGATACGTTGACATAATAAACTCCTTTGAAATTTGCTTGGTTTTTGTTTTGTTTGTTTGTTTGGAGTTTAACGCCGCTTTCAACAGCTTTGGTCATATCACGGCGGTCAGTGCACCTACCCATGTTTTCCTGGCTTTCCCACACCAGTACTTACACAACATTCTTTCGAAGCCACTGACTACTTTCTCACATAGATCAGAGGTGAGAAGCAATGGAAAACATCGCCCGAAAGAATGTCGCCGCAACCGGGTATCGAACCCGTGACCTCCAGATCACGGAAATTTGCTTGGGAAAATATTGTTAAATTCGAAAATTGGAAGTAGCTATGTAAAATATTAAAAAGAAATATGAGAAATTTCTACATTAACCAACAATGTTTTCAGACGTCGTCTTCTGCATATAGCGTCAGATGTCGTTTGTTTAAGGGAAAATTTAGAGATAAAATGAAACAAAACAACAAACCTCCGATCAACAATAGCCTAGCGACACAGCCCAGGCCAATATTTCTCCTACGCTTTTTTTTTTCTTTTTCTACTTTTTCTTTTTTTTCTTTTTCTTTTTCTTTTTCTTTATCATAAGCTATTTTGTAGTTTGCGTAGGATGGCGATTGGAAGAATAGTTTGTAATCAGTGCCAGGATGGTCTTCCGTATTACTTTCACTGGTTCCATCAAAAGCCCGATTTTCGTGGCCAGTTTGATCGTTAGATGGATATACTTTATTCATTGTCCTAAAATAGCCTCACTTTAAATCAGCAGAATAAGGGTTCTCTTTACTCAATTTATTTAAACGGAACTGGTAATACAAAATGAATATTGCCAGTCTAATTAGGGACAAGTAATTAGTAATAGAATGAAATTAACTGAAATATCAGATTAATAAAATATTAACTTAACAAAAATGAAAATATGAATTTCTTTTTCAAATATATCGTAAATGAGTGTTTTCTAAACAAGCGCAACCGTACTATTATCAGTGAATTGACATTTAATTTATTCTAATAACAACTTGACAACTTGACCTCTCATGTGAAATCTGTAAAAAAGAAAAACAATATTGTTTTTACAGGCGATTAATAATAATAAAAAGAAGAATCTGACGATACGTTATTCTCTCTCTCTCTCTCTCTCTCTCTCTCTCTCTCTCTCTCTCTCTCTCTCTCTCTCTCTCTCTCTCTCTCTCTCTCTCTCTCTCTCTCTCTCTCTCTCTCTCTCTCTCTCTCTCTCTCTCTCTCTCTCTCTTTCTCTCTTTTTCTCTCTCTCTCTCTCTCTCTCTCTCTCTCTCTCTTTCTCTCTTTTCTCTCTCTCTCTCTCTCTCTCTCTCTCTCTCTCTCTCTCTCTCTCTCTCTCTCTCTCTCTCTGTATGTCTGTCTGTCTCTCTGTGTCTCTCTGTGTCTCTCTGTGTCTCTCTGTATCTCTCTGTCTCTCTCACACAAACACACACACACACACACTCTCTCTCTCTTTCGCTGTCTCTGTCTGTATGTCTGTCTGTCTGTCTGTCTTTCTTAGCACATACTTAACACAATCTACTCAAAAAAGCCCGAATGGAAGTTACCTTCGGTAGTCTACAGTTGAAGATGCAACACACAGGGGTCACATCACTTTTTGTTGTATACATCACAATAATTACTGTCGCATCATTGGTTCCCGATCTCAATTCTTAGAAATAGCCGATTGGTTTCCGCCGTATCAATATCCTGCTAATTGCGACTTTAATCATCAGTTATGGAGGCTGTAATGGAAGACTTAAACTAAACTTGCGAACAATGTAGAGAAAAATATGCCTGTATATTAGTGCGGCATTGTCTTGGTCTAGTCTTCTCGCCGCTAATGTCTGAATTTATAGAAAATGTATTATTTATGAAGATGATACAAGCAAGGTATTTATTAATAGACTATTTGTGTCCTCTCGACTTTAATGAGAAGGATCATGCTTTTAATACCGGACTGACTGTATTACGAAGAGTGAAGACCTGCATGGGTTAGGAGGAACCGGATATAACAATTTAAAACTTGTCAGACCAAAATCACGGTCCAGTTGCCACCCCGTCAAAATATCATATATATCAGACATCACTATGTTCCTGTTTCTTATATGAACAAATATTTTTGAAATGGCTTTACGTCTAGGAAAAATACAATGTAAAATTGTGTACATCAGATGAAACTACTATTGTTTTTAACCTAGTAAGATAATGTTTTACTGTCTCCATCGCGTTACCGTCAATGCCTCAATATAGAGACATACGTTTACTTCAAAATACAAATTTATAAATAGTATAGAAAACAAAACGAATGTAACTACCTTTTGTAACATGGTTTGGTTACAACCGTTTTGCATGTAGCACACCAGGGTTGTAGCTTAAAGGTGTTTTGTGTTGGAACCTACCGTAACGGATATGCAAAGTTTATTTTTTTTGCGGATCATTTATTTTAAAACGTTTTCAGTTATATCACGGCGTTTTCTTAGTTAATTACCAGTACCATAAGTCTATTTATTTTTTTCACTTAAACTGTTTTAACATCTATTAAGAAACATTAGCTGTAAATATATATCCTAGGTTATTGTATACTTTGATATTGATGCTTAAATCTATGTTAACAAAAGGATATTGCAAGCAGTGTAATTGCACTCAGATTCCTTATCACGTGCTGCTAAGGACTGAACTATTTCCATTCAGAACCGTAACAAAGCGTTCCCATCCAATCTTTGATGAATTTAAATAATAACCTTCAATGTTTACATTGTATAACATTTATAGTAAATGGTTGAAAAACATAATATTTCCATTTTATAGCGCTAGCTGTATGTAAATACATACGTATTTTCTGACGTAATAATGTGTCGTGTTGATCAATGACATCACTATTTGTAGATACGATAGGCCTTGCGGCTTCGTTGACTATCTTGTATAAGTAAAAGCAGTTACACATTATCAAGAGGGATTTAATAACTGCTAGGATGGATTTTAAAGGCAGGTCTACTGATTGTTTTGTCATTCTACGATGTGAAATGTTTCAACGGGAAATAGAAGTGTGGTCGCTTTTCTGAACATACTGTGTGGTCAAAGGGTGGCATCTAAATCGTAATAAATTGTACGAATGTGCACACCAAAATGCCACTTATCAGTGATTGTTTTATTTTTGATCGGTTTTAAGAGAAACATGTTTGCAGTTTGGTAATGTCAATTTCCAAAACTCTTTAATTTTTATAGATTCAAAATGGCGTCACCGAATTTTGAAAATGTTATACACTACTGAAAGTGTTCAGCCCCCTTGTCACTTTCACGACCTTGTTCAGGACATTGCAAACGTTGGAAAGTTACTAAGATCAACATGGCTCGTGGCGATTATGCAAATCTCACAAAAAGCCACGACCTACCCGACTTTATTAAGACTTTTCCACGACGGTCGTGTGACTTTGCTACGATATATCACGATAGTCAGGGTGGCACATAACAAGGTCGTACGACGTGTCATGATCAATCAATATTATGTTTTGATCTAGTACGACTTGCTACGATGTTATGCCCGACCAGGTTTCGACCTACCAAGAGCAACTTTTGTAAAATATATAAATAAAGTTTAAGCTGAACAAAACCGGTCATTCTCAAACATGGCGAACAACCTACAACTCAGTCTAGCTGTTTTTAAAGAAAAGCATATATTTTGCTGATATGGCACTGCTGCTACGTGAGAATGAACATTTCGTCCAAAAACTGAACAGAGGATATCTGAAAAGGTATAAGAACTTCCTTGCGATCGTTGTTGATCGTGTTGGTTCCCGCCCACAAATTCAGAATAATCTTAAGCGGAAATCATTGGATTCAGGGCTACGTTTTGCCATAATAACATTACACTAATTAGCTACCGGAGACTCTTACCAATCACTACAGTACTGCTTTCGAGTCGCACACACCACCATCATCAAAGACTTGCATGCAATCTTTGATGAGTATGAAAAGTGACTACTGAATTTGCAAAATCACCAGATGCACATCTATTTTCCCAGTGGGAAACACTTTTCTATTCGTTGTCCAGGTTTTACTCAAACTACTAGGGAGTTTACTGTTTCTTCCTTATAGAATAGCCATTATAGATTCTGCCTACGAGTTTTAGTTTGTTGACATTGGAGCAAACCGAAGCTGCTCAGATGGGGGAGTATTCAATGAGTGTTACTTATACAAAGCTTTGAATTAAGGTATTGCGGGTGTGCCCTAAACTCAACCACTACCTCATGATGATCAACCTATACAATATGCCTTTGTTGGAGATGAAAATTTTGGTCTGCGTACATAGTAAATGAAACTCTACCAACATCGCTGCATCACAAACCACGACTTATCTTAAAGTACAGATTGTCCTGGGCTCATCGGGTGGTGGAGGACTGAAAGGAATGGTATGTGTTCCTGATGCCGATACATCTAACATGGGTTGACGATCCATATTCGAGAAAATATCTCCGGTGTCTCTCCGGATGCCTATTGTTGGTGACACAATGTTTTGGAAAAGAGGGGATGGGTTATGCGGTGGAAGTTTTTTAACCACCAAACGTTTTTTGATCCTCATTTTAGGTAGCAAACTTTAAAAACAGAATCCTTCAAAATTCGAATTATGTGTGTAGCATGAAAAGAAACAATTGATTCCCATAGTGCATTTATTATATGAGCCGTTCCGCGAGAAAAACAACATTATGGACTCTGCATAATGTATCAATCCAGATCAGCCTGTGCAATCCGTGCCGTCACATTCCGTCAGGGGATAGAGGTGTATATAAATGATCTCTGAAACATCAAATCCACAGAAAGCGAAAAGTGGGTATCCGTGTTAGCTTGCGTGGCATGCTTAGGCTGATCCGTGTCTATACTTTACGCAGAGTTCACAATGTTAGTTTTTATATCGTGGAACGGCTCATATTGTCTCAAATATATTGTTTATAATATTAATCCCATCCATGTGGACGATCATTTATCGTCCAACATTAAATGACTAATTTTCATTTTTAGTTAGACTACTGTGACACCTGCTATTACAAAGTCTTAGTGCCTTAAAACACTTGCACTTATTAGTCTAACACTGTTTCTTGCCTTGACTACAGTCACACTGAAAGAATTATTGTCCACCTGAAGCTGTTTTTTTGAGAGCTTGACGAAGTGTTACAGTTCATTCTGTGTTGACATCGGAGTTGTTAAGGAGACGTTGTGAACAGAGACCAAACAGATTCATGGAATACTTTGTATTTAGAATCACTGACTTCACATAAATTATGTACATGTACTGTTCATCGCGATCGAGAATAACTCCAAGTATGTTTATAGGGTCACTCTACCCATGTCAACCATAGGGATAGGAATAGCAACATTATCCCCTGTCTCACATGACTTTAATTTAACACGGGGTCGCTTTACAATTCTGCTTGCGAACGCTGGAACTCTTGTGCTCTTTGGGGGTTGCAGTAGCTGGAAGTAGCTGGAAGTAGCTGGAAGTGGCTGGTTGGTAGCAGGTGTATTAGTAACTGGTAGAAGTAGCTGGAAGTGGTTGGTTGGTAGCAGGTGTATTAGTAACTGGTAGAAGTAGCTGGAAGTGGCTGGCTGGTTAGCAGGTGTATTAGTAACTGGTATAAGTAGCTGGTTGGTAGCAGGTGTATTAGTAACTGGTAGAAGTAGCTGGTATAAGTAGCTGGTTGGTAGCAGGCGTATTAGTAACTGATAGAAGTAGCTGGAAGTGGCTGGTTGGTAGCAGGTGTATTAGTAACTGGTAGAAGTAGCTGGAAGTGGCTGGCTGGTAGCAGGTGCAGATTGTTGTTGTCAGGAAATTCGTGAATGAGTTCAAATGACAAATTCTATTTCACACATTTCCTGAATTATGTAGCAGTAAAGTTGTGTAAAAAAAGATGTGTCATTTATTCAGGAGTTTCGTAAAATTTACAAGTGCAGTGATCTGAAGAATGTATTCAATCAATTGTTACCCTTTCACACAAACAACAAATCAGCAGCAGACGAATTTGAAATAATCTGGGCAAAAATAGGGAATATCTCTGTAAATAATAGTTTAATTATTGAATAGTGTGGAAAACAATGTGCCAAAAGGAGAAATTTCTCATTATTGAGCAATTGTTTATTTCGTTATAATGTTTACAAAAGTCACATGATGCAGAGGCATCAGATAACTTTGAAAACATCGAGGTAGAGCGGTAACATCCAAGGATTTATACAAAAAATCATGAAGGAAACCCTATCTTCCTATTCGCAAGTGCGGTGATCCGGATAATGTATTCATTGATTGGAAGTCAATCAAATTTAACAAAACATACACAATAAATCTTATACATGTATAAATATGAACATAAAATCGAACAGATTTTGCTCACAAATGCATATGTTAGAAAAAGTGCAAATATCCTTAAAATCATGCCCGGGATACAATTTTATAAGTCCTACGTCTATATGCATTTTGGCAAATAAATAAATTTTCTTTTTGTTAGAATCTATTTTGACCGACCGGCAACTGAAAAAATATGCCAAGGCAAAGGGGAGTAATTAAAATTTGAAAGATAAAAATAGTTCAATACTTACTTTCCTTTGTTTAGTTAAAATTTAGGTATCGTTCCAAAACTTCTTTAGGTTTTTAGCTCAACTGCTCCTTTTTTAAACTTTCCCACATATAGATGTGTTTTGATGAAAACTTCCATATACATTTTCCATATTTTGCCTGATTGTTTTTAAGGTTTTCTGCTGCAGTTTGTTGTATGTTGTGAAAGAGTTAGATGGACATTGAAACCTTCAACAAATGTTTTTTGAATACTCAGAAATGTTCAGTGTTTTAATTTTACTTTGAAGACCGACTTTGTTTCAATGTAACATAGCAAGTTTGCATGAACAACGTTTATAGTCTGTTTCAATTGAACGCACCCCCCTAATCGTTGGACTTCGACCGTCAATACTTTCTTTAAATGACATCTCCTAAACCACTTCACTTCGAATGCACAGACTCGCCTTAGTCTTCACTGTATGTAGATCAAATATGTTCACACATCGATAGAAACTCTTCTAAAGACAATGTGGGACAAGTTAATTCGTTGAATTGAGATTCTCCTTGGACTACCTTGGTATACCAGTTTCTTAATATGTGTTTTAACAAGGCTTTTGTAAAAAAAAAAGACCTAGTTTTGAACCCCACATAACCCAGTTTCAAACCTTACTGGGAATTGATTGAGATTAATGTGCTGATATTTGTCATGAAGATTGGATGAAAAACGTGGCCTCAAATGTGTTCACAAGGTTTTCGAAAGTTTGGCCGTGACCTAGTTTTGTATTCAATTTGAACCAGCTTTGTATCTGAGTGAGATTTCATGGAGGTGCATGTTCTGATGAACCCTTATGATGATTTGATATACAATGGCAATGACAAATGACAATGACCAACTCTTTATTCAAAAGTACTTAGGCAACCGGCCCATTATACATAACATGATATTTATACATCTATTACATTCTGAGAAATGTCCCTAAAACTAAAACTCTTTCAACAGCATATATACGTAGTCTGCTAATCTTCTAATTAGCAAAGGGTTATTAAATTGTAGTAATCTGTAGAAACTAGTAATGTTAGTACAATATTTATACAAGGTGAAAATGAAATGCTGTCTGATGTTGTGGAACTTTACACTGAAAAAATGATAATCACACTCAGTAGTTTTATGATTACATTTTTGAAAAAAAGTACATATCCTTTTTTCCAGAGTAATTTTGCTATGGCGACCAGTCCCAATTCTAAACTTATGATTAGAGCAACGCAATTTTGATAAAGCAATTTTATGGTTAAACGGCATGTCTATAAGTAGATATTTTTCTGTATTCAATAGAGACTTATAATGTTTATATTGAAGACATCGACCAGATTCGTTGATACGTCCATGCCAATCTTGTTTGAAACGATCTATTAGACGTTGTTTAAATTATCTAATAATCTTATTTACGTTTCCAAACCATATAAGAAAAGTAAGTTTTTCACATCAATTGCCCAGGTTCTACGTCCTACGTCATCTAAATAGTTCAACATTAAATTATCTACTATTTGTCATTTCAAATAGTCTACACCAATACCTAATACAATACATATAATAATCTATAAAGAGGGGATATCTTCTACATTCGCTTAAAGCTACCATATTATTTGTTGTACTATTTAATTTCAAATATTTCATACAAAACTTAAAGTGTACGAATTCTAGAACATCTGAATATGTATGACCCCAAATTTGTCCTCCGTTAACACAGAATTGGTTTTATCATTGAATCGAACAATTTAAATATATCTTTGCAAGGAAAATAACCACAGGATCTATGATATCTGTATATAAAATAGTAGCCTTCTTTGCTTGAGATCCTATTTTTTGTTGAGCTGATAACCAAGACAACTTTGGTGTAAAATGCAGACCCATATATGTATAACATGATGTTATTCTAACACGTTCATTACCTAAAAATATTTTTCATTTGCTCGTAATGGACCGCCATTTCTAAAAACTATTATTTCTGTTTTATTTAAGTTAATTTACATACCTGTGTCGGAACAAAATTGTGTTTCTAGATTAAGATGATTTTGCAAGTGTATCACAGTAACAGAACAATTTGCAATGTCATCTGCGAACATTAAGCAAATAATGTCACGTATATTTTCAGTAATGTAAATACCGTTTTTACACCCTTCACGGCGTTTTATACTAAGCTGATTTATAAACAAAGACAAAAGTGTTGTGCTACTTGTATCACACTGTCTGGTACCTATGTTGCATTTGAAAAATCATGCAAGACCTGTATCTGTTTTAATGCAGGATGAAATATCGGAATACATAGCAGTTAATACTTTCAAAACGTTACTGTATATACCTAAATATTTCAGACATCAAAATAACTTGTTATGGTTTATTTTGTCAAAAGCTTTTCGAAAGGCAAGATATAAACAAACAAAAAAACGACCACCTTGTTTCGATAAGTGCTTCAGTAGTATAGCTTGTAACGAAAACAGAGTGTCTGCAGTTGAATAGTTGCATCTGAATCCAGATTGTGCTTCGTCAATTGTATTGCTATCCTTTGCACAATTATATAGTCTTGTATTAATATTACTTGAACATATGTTATACATTGCTGTAGTAATAGAGATACCTCGAGCTCTGTAATTAGCGGGGTTGTTTTTTACTCCTGATTTGTATATAGGACAACTTATAGATTGTGACCCTGACTTTGGGAAATTACCTAGTGTGAATACCTTATTGTATAACTTGTGTAGACATGGTAAAATTTCACATATACTATTTTTGTAAAACTCTCCAGCGGTACCGGTCCAGAGCATTTAACCATTTGAGAGATTCTTAATTGTTGTTTCGACCTCTTTTAGAGTGAGTTCTATATTCAGAGACGCAGGCTCTTAATTCATATAATCCGATTTTTCCTCGAAAATTAATGGAGGGGTTTCTTCATCATGTAGAAGTGTTTTAAAATAGTTTTACCATGTCGACGCACATAAATGCCTAGTCTCACAAGAGACAGAATGAGCCGGAATGTCGTCGGAATGACAATTCGTGGTATATTCCTGGATATTCGAAGTGTATTCTAAATATTCTGCCTGCATTTTGAGTGCATTCCAAATAATCTGGTCCATTCTTGTGGCCACTCCGAATATTTTGCTCATGCTCAAACTTTCGAGGTGCATTCGTAGTGGAGAAATATCGAAGCATTTGAAGTGTACTCTAACTGCGTTCTGACTACATAAATAGTCTTACGGCATTCTGACAGCATTCGAAACATTTTGATCGCATTCGAAGGAGAACACGAACGGTAATCCTCTGTATACATTCGTATAAAAACGCGGCCAGCTGCTAGAACTTTATTAGTCGGTATTTAGGAGTCGCATGACTTTGGGCGGTATTCGGGCAACAATTCAACCGTATTCGTACGGTAGTTGAAGTGCATTATAAATATGTTGACTGAATGTTAACAGCATTCTAAATAGTCCTACTATGTTCCAACTACATTCGAGATGCATTCAAGAGCTAAGTCACTCGGAAAGTGCAAGATTTGAAGTGGGTTCGAGGTGCATTCTAAGTATTCGTACGGCATTTTTACAAATTTGACTTTCCCTCCCGAATGTGGCGCGAATTGAAAAAAAAAAAAAAAAGTCCGGCTGGTTCTGCCTAATTCCTGCTAATTCTGAATAAGTGTGACGGAGGTTTTAAGGATGTTTCACTTGACTTACTATTAATATAATTATTTGTTTTTAATAGGCGCCAAAATTCCTTAGGGTTTGACCTACTATTTACTAAGGTGATTCTGTGTTGTTGATGAAAATGTATTTGCTTTTTCTTGCACACACCCTTAAACACATTTCTAGCTATAGTACACTCGGTATAGTCATGTTCGTTATCAGATTTACGAAACCTACGTAGGTGCCTATATTTGTTATCCTTTAAGAGTTCACACTGGTCATCCCAACATAGAGCATGGTTATTTGTTTCGATATTACTATTGCTATTAAAACAAAAAGTTTTCCGCACTTTATACGATGACTTTTTATAAAAGAAGATAATGCAGTCGACTGCTTCATCAACATTGCAATCAATCAAATTGAATATACTTTGTCTACTGTTAGTTAATATATTTTGAAAACTATTTAAACAAGAGATCTCGCAGGACAGCGCGTACGACTATTCCACCGCTTATTTAAGTTACTGAGATATGGACTCTATAATGTAGTTGCATGCAAAACATTAACCAGAATTTCTTAAAGGGTGATAATTTGAATTATATGCAGGATAGAGTTATTTAACTTGATTATTTTTAGAGGTGTGATGGTTGGAAAGAGTTGTATAACGTTTCATTGGAATGCATCGAGTAGTTACTAAGATATGGACTCTTAATATAGTTGCACGCAAACCTTTAACCATAATTAGTAATAAAAGGGCAACAATTTGCATCATATGCAGGATAGAGTTATCTTAATTGGTTGTGTATATAGTTTTGAAATTGGGAAGGGTTGTATAAGGTTTCAATACAATGCTTCAAGTAGATACTGAGATATGGACTTTTAAAGTAGTTGCATGCAAAACTTTAAGCAGAATTTATAAGTCCAGAAAGGGCCATAACTTGCATAAAATCTTGGATAGAGTTATCGTACTTGACTGTTAACATATGTGTGATGGTTGGAATAGGATGTATAACGTTTCAATGCAATGCATCAAGTGGTTACTAAGATATATCGACTCTTATTGTAGATGTATGCACAACTTTAACCAAATTTCTAGGTAAAAAAAGGGCCATAACTTGCAAAATATACTGCATAGAGTTATCATACTTGATTGTTTACATATTTGTGATGCTTTGAAAGGGTTGTATAAAGTTTCAATGCAATGCACCAAGTAGTTACTAAGATATGGTCTCTAAATATAGTTGCACGCAAAACTTTAACCAGAATTTCTAAGTAAAAACAGGGTCATAACTTGCATAAAAGTCAGGATAGAGTTATCTTAGTGATAATCACATAAGTGGGATAGTTGGGTAGGGTTGTATGAAGTGTCAAGCAATGTATCAAGTAAATACTGAGATATGGACTGTTAGTTAAGTTGTACGCAAAAGCTTTAACCATACTTTCTAAGTAAAAAAAGGGCGATGACTTGCATAAAATGCAGGATAAAGTTATCTAACTTGATAATCTACATAGGTGAGATAGTTGGAAAGGGTTGTAGTAGGTTTCAATGCAATGCTTCAAGTAAATACTGAGATATGGACTCTTAATTTAGTTGAACACAAAACTTTAACCATAATTTCTAAAGTAAAAAAAAAGCCATAACTTTGCATAAAATGCAGAATAGAATTATCTAACTTGATAATCTATATTGGTGTGACAGTTGGATAGGGTTGTATTAAGTTTCAATGCAATGCATCGAATAAATACTGAAATATGGACTGTTAATTTAGTTGCACGCAAAACTTTAACCAGAATTTCTAAGTAACAAAATGGCCATAACTTGCATAAAATGCAGGATAGAGTTATCTAACTTGATAATCTACATAGGTGTGATAGTTGGTTAGGGTTGTATGACGTTTCAAGCAATGCATCGAGTAAATACTGAGATATGAACTGTTAGTTTAGTTGTACGCACAACTTTAACCAGACTTTCTAAGTAAAAAAAGGGCCATAACTTGCATAAAATGCAGGATAGAGTTATCTAACTTAATACTATACAAAGGCGAGATAGTTGGAAAGGGTTGTAGTAGGTTTCAATGCAATGCATCAAGTAAATACTGAGATACGGACTCTTAATTTAGTTGCAAGCAAAACTTTAACCATAATTTCTAAGAAAAAAAAAGGGCCGTAACTTTGCATAAAATGCAGAATAGAATTATCTAACTTGATAATCCACATAGGTGTGACAGTTGGGTAGGGTTGTATAAAGTTTCAATACAATGCATCGAGTAAATACTGAGATATGGACTGTTAATTTAGTAGCACGCAAAACTTTTACCAGAATTTCTAAGTAAAAAAAAGGCCATAACTTGCTTAAAATGCAGGATAGAGTTATCTCACATAATAATCGACACAGGTGTGATAGTTGGGTAGGATTGTAGAAAGTTTCAATGCAATACAAGTAGTATTTAAGTACTTGCATGCAAAACCTTAACCAAGGTGTGACGTGGACGCCGACGCCGACGCCAGGGTGAGTAGTATAGCTCTCATATTCTTCGAAACTAGTCCTATGGTGATCACGCCATTGAAATTGCACATACCTTACTGCAGACATATATGAATTATTATCAACGGTTTGTTTCTCATAGACTTTCTTCAAAAATGAAAGATTGCATAATAACGGGTAGTGATCAGAATCATCTCGCTCTTTAACTGTGAAATATGAGACAACATCGAAAACGTCTTTTGTTGATATGAAATAATCGACTACACTTTTACCATCATTTGAAAGACACGTGAAATGTCCTAAAAGATCATCGTAGAGTCGACCGTGCACATGGGTTAAACAGCTAGGTCACTATGTCAAATGTAAGAAAACCTTTATGAACCCTCTAGAAGCCTCATTGTACTATCACTGATCTATTAGAAGAGTGATATGCCCTTGAACATGGCGAACATGCTTTTATGACTGATTCCGACCAGCTCGTAGAAAACGAAAATGGGAGTAGAAATTGGGACATACATACAGAATCAAATCCCGGTCCTACGCACGGGCCAACTACCGGTATAGAGACTCGAGCAAATAGACAAAGTACTAAATCATTTCAAGCAACTCGCGCATCACCCATACACATACAGGATGGTGTAAATGCTCAAGCATTCAAGTCCCAACAACATAATCAACCAGTACATAACAAAAGGGCTGGCAGTCAAAAAAAGTAAGCAGTACTGTTCAAGATATCATGACCTTTCTGCAAGAAATGAAGAAGGATTTTAAGTCTGATATATCGTCAATGAAGAATGAAGTTAAGTCCGATCTATCTAACATTAATTCTAAGATAGACAATATAAGCATGTCCATAGAAACACTTGAAACTGAAAACGCAACATTGAAAGCTGAAAATGAATCTATCAAATGTGAATTAAGATCACTGAATCAGAAACTTGACTATATTGAAGGGCAATCTCGCAGGAATAATTTTCGCATCTACGGAATCCCTTCATTTATTAAGCATGATTTACAGTGTTCAGACCTGGAATCAGTAGAAATTGAGCGTGCTCACAGGTCAAAGGGTAATATACAACCAAGTGCCCAATTATAGTTAAATGTCTTCGCTACAGGGATTGTTGTGCTATTTTTCAGAAAGCAAAGGAGATATTTGATAGAAGTGATGAATTTTAGGTGCAACCAGATTATACGGACAGAGTAAAAACACATAGACGGGAGCTTGGAAATGTCATGATGAAGGAACGGGGAAAATGCAGCTATTCTGTTGTACAGTTCGACAAACTAATCGTGAATAACTCTATATATATATTCGATGATATTACACAATCGATAGTACACTTAGGTCATCGTGATAAACGGAAAAATACAGGTGCTTTCGCCAAGAGTGGGGCTCCAAATAAGTTCACAGCAATTGGGTGATGAAAAGGAAAACAATGATATCTATGTAAATCATCCACATGACAATCAAGAACCAACGAATAATGAGAATTCTGTAATCGTTCATATAAATGAGTCAGATTAGAGAACAGGCCGAGACTTTCAAAAACACTTTAAATAGATGAGGGTTTACGTAAACATATAACTAATGATGATTTTATTGAGTATCTGCCGCACTTTGATATTGTCTTCTTATGTGAAACTTGGAGTTATCAATCCGGAGATTTTAATATATTTTTGCCTGGTTATACGCACTATGATAAGGTCAGAGTTAAAAAACGGTATGCTCTCAGAAATAGCGGAGGCGTGAACTGTTTCATCTCGAGTAACCTGTCTGATCTTAATTTTATTACCAGAATATCCGATAACTGGATTGATTGTATTGTAATATTTTGTAACGTTGTAACACAATGAGGGTAGAGGTATAGAGGTATACATGTGAGATATTAGATCCATGAGGGTATAACTATATACGGGATATCACGTGTATACGGCGCCAGCCCTGTAGTATATAAATGTATGTTTTTGTGGAAGCGAGAGAGATTTGCATATATAGAGAGACATGCAGAGATAAAGACGTATGGGCTCTCTGGGGTGAGAGAGGATGAACAGGCCTGAGAGAGAGAGAGAGAGAGAGAGAGAGAGAGAGAGAGAGAGAGAGAGAGAGAGAGAGAGAGAGAGAGAGAGAGAGAGAGAGAGAGAGAGAGAGTCGTGAGACTCTAGTTTACCTATTTAAATAAATAAATGTATCACTATACGATCTCGTTTATTTACCTGTGTTTTCCTCGTGGACAATTTGATGTAGCTGGCCAGAGTGCTACATAAGTTATTTGGTGCCGTAACAATGGATACTCGAACTTGTGTTGTGTCGGACATGATGTGCGTAGTAATGTGAAAGGTAGTGTTGGACACTTTGACAATTTGACCTGATGTGAAATGTAGTGTTGGACACTTTGACAATTGTGTTGCCGTATTGAGCCATCCAGAGACGTTTGCCAGTGAATCGTAAGTTACAATCTTTTGTTATTCCTTTTACGTAATTGGCAAGGCAAAATGACAGAAAAAATGTTTTTAGAGTTGTTTCAGTCCGTAGATGGACACATGACTAATTTAAATACCACTATGGGGGTTCAAGGCGTGGCAAAAGTTGTTCAAAGTTTTGACGGTATTAATCTAAAAGAATTTAAAAAATGGATTAAAAGTATTGAAAAGTTTGGCACGTTAACTGGAATACCTAATGAAAGGGTTAAATATATAGCATATAAAGCAAGCATAGGCCCTGTCAGTGATTTCATGAAACGATATCTTGAACAGCATGCTAATCACACCTGGGATCAAATTAAGGGGAAGTTAAAATTAAGGTTTAACGAAGTAGTCGATTTTCAGCATGCGCTGCTGATTTTGAGGAAAATTAGTCAACAAAAGGGGAAAACAGTACAGGTTTATGCCGAGCGCATGTTAAATAAGGGGGAAGATGCTTTTGATGGGCTCAGGGAAGATTCTCTTAAAGTACAGGTTTATGCCGAGCGAATGTTAAATATGGGGGAAGATGCTTTGCTTAAAATGAAAATAATGAGGGAAATCCTACAACTATTTCAGAACGCGGTTACGATAGCTACGCGATTTCAATTGCGAACGGGTTACGCGCCAAGAGAAAATCATCAAGTTGATGAGGCCGTCCCGATGGAGGTCGATCACTATCGACAGAAAATTAAGTGTAATTACTGTCACAAGATAGAGCACCTCATTGCAGATTGTAGAGCGCGGAACAGTTACGGGCAAGTAAGTCTTGCGCAAGTCAGGCAAGATAAGGGTCGATACAGAAAAAGCGTTATCTGTTATCAATGCGTAGAGCCAGGCCACTATGCTTGGGAATGTGGAAAAAGAAGCAATGTGTCTTCTGGAATCCATAAGTCAGGGCAACATTTTAACGCAAATACTTTCCGTATGGAGTAATCGGGTAGTTGGCTGTACAATACTATTTTTATAAAGTCTTCAGGTGTAGACTCAGATTCACTTCTTCTCAAATTTTGGAAACAAAAATAGAGAACATATTGCTAAATTCTTGTACCGAGGTATGCTCGCAGTCAATTGAAAATAAAGACCCTTCCGCAAACAGTTCATGTTTGTTATTGTCAGGTATTTAAACATTCGGAAAATCCTCATTTGAAAAGGGTTACATTGGAAACAAGCCCAGAGTGCTTATCACTAATGCTGTTGTTAACCTTTTCCGGGGTAGTTTCTCCGAGAAAACTGAGTTCGTTAACTGCGACGCGCCGCCGATATACAAACAACAGGTCATTAAAATTAGGCGTAAAAATAGGGAAATCTGTGCAGACACAGATGTTAGAATGAAAATGTATACAGGTATCTAACCTCCCATTAAACTCAGACCATATCGCACCAGTTGAACAACCGTAAAGTTATAGACATTTAACAAGCAAAATGGTGTTTATAGAGGGGAAAATAATGAGTGAGCTGTCAATACCAATGATAAGGCTTGAAGAAAAATTCGAGGTATATCTATCTGTACCAATTAAATACCGAAGCCACTTTATCATGTCCAATAAACATTTCTTACTTTGGTAACCATGGAAAACTTACCTATCGCTTACCATTTAGTTCAAAACAATTGGGTAATTATTTCTAGGGTGGATTTACATTTTGATTTAGTATGTAATGATCAGCATACGAAAGTTGAAATTAAATCACCTATTGACTTAATGGAGCTCAAACAGGAATGCACTGCATCCATAGAGTATTTCACACTCGCAGCATCGTCTGTTGTAGGAGTTTTGCAAACTTTTCGGAAATTCAAATTCCCACGACTTTATTTGAAATAGAGTACTTGCCTATCGATAAGTTAATAATGGAGTTAGAATTTGAAAGAAGCAATTGCGACTTATTTAAATAAAACCATGTATGAGCCTTTCCGGAAGGCTCTGCAGGGTTTGTTGTCCGAAATAATGTATTTAGATAAAATACGATGTGACATTAAAAATGAAGTACGTTTGTCGCGTAGCGCTTTGTATTACGTTAGCCTGGGTAGTGCCATAGTGGTTAGTCATATAAGGCTTAATATGTTGTTAAAAAAATAAAAATGTAGTGTTTTGATTAACTGTCTGCCAAATTGTTTACGTAAATGGATGACAAAAGGGCGGACCGAATCGGTTCACAATTATGTGAACTCCAAACGATGGATAATGGCGGGAACCAACCGCCAACCGTTTCAGCGCCGTCCGGAGAAGGGTTAACAGGGTACGTGGGGACGCCTAGAGAGTACCTGTATGGTGTATCCGAGTTTGTTTTTGAGCAAAGGGGCTCATGATGTTCCGGAAAAGAACTAACTATGTTCAATGTGTTTGTAGCAGTTAAGCTGCAGTATATAGAATCTTATATATATTGTAACCCTATACTACGTTAATGTGTGGACAGTATAATCTCATCGAGATCATAAAACATCATCGTAAAGTCAGGTGTTGTGTTTGTGCTAACACGGCACAACTATAATGAGATGTGCGGTGATCTGCCTGGTGAAGGACACACGTTTAGTGTCCATTAAAATGATAAAGAGCGGGAAAAATACTAACAAACCGGGGAATCAACAGTTTTTGATACATACCTGTGGGTATATTGTTTTTCTAGAAGATAACACCAGCTGTTGATTAAACGTAGGAGACTGGACTTTCTCTTTACAGACAGATTATCAATGAATCATTATCACGTTTATAATGAACACCTGTAAAGATTATTGAATGAAATTCCTGGAGAAGTTACTATGACATTTATGATCCTTACCCACAACCGATATCAACGCCGTGCTTTAACCACCTGGTCCGGACAAATGAACAATTAATTCTTTGGCTACTTGATTATTACTGCAGACTTTGGTTTTTAAGATGTTGTTTTTGATATTTGTAATTGTGCATATAAAATGTTGTGTTTGGTTTATGCATGCACTGTTTATTGTAGCTATTTTCAAATGTGTAGGGCTGCGTCACCCATTGTGTTACTTATATATTTGTACAATTTTCTAGGTGAAAACTTATTAAGAGGGGGACGAATGTAACACAATGAGGGTAGAGGTATAGAGGTATACATGTGAGATATTAGATCCATGAGGGTATAACTATATACGGGATATCACGTGTATACGGCGCCAGCCCTGTAGTATATAAATGTATGTTTTTGTGGAAGCGAGAGAGATTTGCATAGATAGAGAGACATGCAGAGATAAAGACGTATGGGCTCTCTGGGGTGAGAGAGGATGAACAGGCCTGAGAGAGAGAGAGAGAGAGTCGTGAGACTCTAGTTTACCTATTTAAATAAATAAATGTATCACTATACGATCTCGTTTATTTACCTGTGTTTTCCTCGTGGACAATTTGATGTAGCTGGCCAGAGTGCTACAACGTCTCAACCATATTTGAAACTAAAGACATTATTATTTATTTTGTGTATACTTCACCAGAAGGATGAACCGTTTATGACAACGTATTCGAACCTAATGGAATTATCCAGATGCAAGAGCATTTTCAACAATTACAGCATAAATATCCATTTTCAGATATAATTATTGCTGGGGATTTCAATGCACGAAAAAAGATTTTGCAGATGTTATATTGAATGATGTGATTTACTATATCCATGGTGAAGTAGACTATAGCGCCAATAATTTCAATTTAGGACGCAATAATAAAGACTGCTACAGATTTAACAATTTCGGTAATTCTCTAACATGTAGAGTGTTCAAAATGAAAATGCGACATAAACCATTATATACAGTACAAATATTATATAAATTCAACCAGGCATAATGTTTTTGAGGCAATATAAGTGAAACTTGTCCTCTGATATTTCCCTATGGTAGTCAATATTTCCATTAAGCTGAAAACAAATCCATCTTTTCCGATGGTTGTTAGGGTCGTGGAAAATATCAAATATACAGCACCAGTTTGGTTCCTTATTTGTTTCGACTCGAGGGCAAACTAATACCAAAAATGTGTGTTCTTTTTTTGCTAACAGTACATTGCATTCAGAAAATTTATATTTTCTTATTCTGGTCTTTACGCGTCGATATACTTGTTCGATATTGCGATTAAGGTGCCCATTTGTACCTCACTAGTTGTTTTTAGAAATAAAAATGTATAAAACGTCTACGTCAAGAACAAGCAACTCATAGAGCGTATCTCAATATGAGTAGCGAATCTACAAATAGCGATGTAATTTATCTATACGTCACATAATTACGTATAACTTTACATATGAATAAACACTCAGATAACGCCATATATAGATCAAATTGGGATTGTGTATGCCTATTGATTTTCACCAGAACAAGCAACTCATAGAGCGTATCTCAATATGAGTAGCGAATCTACAAATAGCGATGCCATTTATCTATACGTCACAAAATTACGTCAGACTTTACATATGTATAAACACTCAGATAACGCCATATATAGATCAAATTTGGATTGTGTATGCCTATTGATTTTCACCACGTTTGGTATACATGTTAATCTACAATCGATGTAAACATTGAAGAATAGCCTTTAAATTCACAAACATTGGGGCGCTTTGTAACGTCCTTAGCAACATGTGGAATTGATCTAATTACATGATTGATGAGTAGAGACTAGAACGAATAGTTCGTAAAACTGAAGCAACAAGATCCCCTTTCAGTTAACGCGGCACATAAATATATACGTGTATTAACCCTTTCCAACATACCACAAATCTGCATCAAACAAATGAAAACTACGAAACACTTTATAGATTAAAGAACAATTGAATGCAGTTGAACAACCTTTGGTGAAAGGAGAATTTTCTCATTGTTTACATTGTATCCTTTTGCCGCAATGATTTCGAAAGTCGTCTGCTGTAAAGACGTCACAACGGGTCTGTATGTGGTAAAGGAATACATAATAGATAGAAATAAGATACGGGGGTTAATTGTTATGTATATATAACACTAAATGAGTCCATCCAAGGGAAAAAGGTGCCAGTTGAATTTGTAAAAAGTATAGATCCAGATCAGTGTGTGCATCTACACTGTTTATTTTACTTAGCATATGTTTGTCCGAAGCTTCTTTTAACGTGCCTAGATTCTTGTAAGACTTAACAGATGGCTAAAGTGATTTGAACCTTCAATGGTTAGAAATACCAAATGTGTCCATGGACGGGCTCAAATGTATGATAATTATATTTAAGAAGCACATTCCGATAGTATTTGAGCCGTCACGCGAGAAAACCAACATTGTGGACTGCGTAAAGTATCGACTCGGATCAGCCGATGTATGTTGAGCAGGCTAACGCCGTTAGACACTTTTCGCCTCCTGTGGATTTTCTGTTTCATACTCTATACCTCTATCACTATGAGACGGAACTTGTCGGCCCGGATCAGTCTGCGTGGATTGCAAGCTGATTTTGGTCGATACATTACGCAGAGGCGTATGTTGGTTTTCTCGCGGGACGGCTCATTTAATGTTTTTATCTGTGTTCAAAGATGACCTGATTGTTGCATTGTTTTAAATATAGTTTTGGTTTAGTTTTGTTAGGGTTTACCGTCGTTTTATACATGTGTTCATTAATATCACGACATCCAATATCCCTTGGTTGCGAAATACTGCCAAGAATACCACGACGTCTTGTTGATAGTTTGTTAGAACTTCCGGTAATATAATGACACCGATTGGTCGTTATGATATCCCCGCCACCATGAGAGCCAATGAGGGAAGCCTTTACTACCATTCTAAATGTATTGGATATGACCCGACTAGGGATCTTACCCTGTTCTCCCGCTTATTCTCCTACTAAGCGGAGATGGTTAATTGTGTAATACAATTAATTAGATGACATGGTTGTTTGTGTTTTACAATATATTGACGTTTTAACGACGTTTTCAATAACATGGTCAGTTACATCATGTCTGAAATACATTTAACCATGTTTTTATCTGGCTATCTCGCACTTTTACTCTACCGACACAATATTCTTCCCTTAAAACTTTCCACGTGTACCGTATTGATCCATTTGTGGAATATCAATCAGGCCCCTACTCGACAGACCTCGTCGTTATCAGAGTCCAGCCATAGACTCAAATACAAAATGCCCAAAGCCACGGCACGCGAAACAGACCTTCGGAGGTATTGACATCAATATTATTTCGATTTATGATATACTTATATAGCCAGGTGTTTCATCATAACCATTATTTCGATTAATGATATACTTGTATAGTCAGGTATTTCATCATAACCATTATTTCGATTATTGATATACTTATATAGCCAGGTGTTTCATCATAACCATTATTTCGATTAATGATATACTTGTATAGTCAGGTATTTCATCATAACCATTATTTCGATTATTGATATACTTATATAGCCAGGTGTTTCATGATAACTATTATTTCGATTATTGATATACTTATATAGCCAGGTGTTTCATCATAACTATTATTCCGATTATTGATATACTTGTATAGCCAGGTCTTTCCATCCTCGGTACCCAGGCTATTCATAAAATATATAATACCCTGGGCAAATTGGCTGTACAAATCTCGTACTCATGAATAATTCATCAGGTGAAATGCAGCCTTTTGATTGGCCGCATGACACAAACCTTTTGCGATACTAAAATTACAGTGATGTTACGGAGGAAATCGTGGCGCATGCTTTACGAAATTTCGCCAGCCAATTTGCCCAGGGTATCATATATGTTATGAATAGCCTGGGTACCGAGGATGGGTCTTTCATCATAACCATTATTTCGATTATTGATATACTTATTTAGCCAGGAGTTTCATCATAACCATTATTTCGATTATTGACATACTTGTATAGCCAGGTGTTTCATCATAACCATTATTTCGATTCATCATATACTTGTATAGCCACGTGTTTCATCATAACTATTATTCCTATTAATGATATACTTGTATAGCCAGGTTTTTCATCATAACCATTATTCCGATTAATGATATACTTGTATAGCCAGGTGTTTCACCATAACAACTATTTCGATACTCCCTAGATGCTTGTATGGCTAGATGTTGAACCGCAAGGGTATGCACGCTGATTTGAATTCATTTTGGTCGCAAAACCCGGAAGGTCAGTGTTCGTGTGACACGTCCAATATTATAGTTGTACATATGATCGGCTGTAAGCGAGTGAAGAATGGGTATACAGTGTAACAAGAACGAACTTGAGTGTATCATTCATGTTAGATCACGAATAAAAGTCGAATTCACCAGGTTCAGTGATATTTCAGATAACAAAAAGATAACGGTACAAGTGTAGGTTCATAGTCTGATCTATGCGTTAAGTACATGGTTTCTAGACTGTTCAGCTAACACACATGATATAAATAGTGAATTAGTTGCTAAAGCAAAATTATTAAACCTATTGATGAATTCTCCATTATCCAATCCGTATAACTGAACGTTTAATTAGCTTTACCGTATCAACTCTGTAGAAGAGTACATAATGTATAACAGTTTTAAGTGTCAAGGTAAACATTAACGAATAAAACAGACAATACGGTCTATTATATAAACACTGAAAGGATCGACGTCTTGTGAGCTATTAGATTCCAATACACCTTGAAGCATAATTTTTAAGTTAAATTATTATGTCTATTTATCCAACGGTTAAACAAATAAGTAGGAATGTTTGTAAGCATGTGCACCTTGGATTTTTTTTCCACCAAAACCAAGCTTCAGCAGATACATAGCTCCTGACCTAGTTTTTAATTAGCTAATAGAAAGAGGAAATATGTGGTGCACATATTGTTCAAAAGACTTTAATTAACAGTTATGTAACTTTACATGAATGCTTGTCACCTGCTTCGAACGTATCGTGCTATGGGTATATTTACCAAGCGACACATTATTTTCGTCGGCAACACATTTGTAAATTAATTTAAAAACAACCTCATTTATTTGTGCTGAAAATGAATAGTTTTGACATCGAATCAGGCCCCTCGTAGGAGAGAAGAGCTGATTTGCAATCAAACTATTGCAAAAGTCATAAATGAACTTCGAAATCGACTTCTAGTTTGCAAATAGTTAAGGTAAGGATTGTATAAGGTTAATGTATAAAATGGCAACACTTCAAGTTGTATTGATTGTCAATGAAGATTTAAATGATTTGCGATTACGTTAATTTAATTATATTATTTACTAAAATAATGGATGTTTTTTTTCTCATATTTACTCCCGAGTTGTTTCAAATTTGAAAAGAAACTATCGATGACGAACAGTGAGTATCCTAGTCAGTTATATCACGGTGGTAAGCTGACGTAACCATGCGTTTTATTACTTTTTGTCAACCACGCATCGAGTATGAGGAATATCTTGGTCAGTCATATCACGATGGCTAGCTGATCTACCAATGCGTGTATGATATTCTGCTAACCACTACTCGAGTATGATGATTACCTCGGTCTGTCACATCAGGCTAGCTAGCTGACTTTCCCATGTGTTTTATGACTTTCTGTCAACCAATACTCGAGTACGACGAATATCTCGGTCTGTAATATAACGGCGGCTAGCTGATGTTCCAATGCTATTTATGATATTATATCAATCACTTCTAGAGAATGACGAGATTCTTTTTCAGTTATATCACACCGGCTGGCTGACCTATTCATGTGAGTTATGACATTCTGTCAACCACTACCCCAGTTTGACGAATATACCTGTCGTCGGCTAGCTGACTGTCCCATGTGGTTTTTGGCATGGGACTTTAGCCCCTGGTCATAGTAATAATACCATTTATTTTCGGAATTGGCAGCCTGCTGTTAACACACATCAAGGCATTTTAGGGTGAGACTGCGCGAGAAAAATAGTTCGTCATGGATTCAACGAACCTGCATTTAAAGGTTAAGATCTCCGAAATAAATATCATTATAATGTTGTTGGAACATCAGTGCAAAACTTAAGGTGTGAGTACACCAATATAAGTTAAACAAATGCTTTAGAAATTAATGTGCCGAGATGTCAAATATGGAAACTAATTAACATTATTAACATTCCCAAAGTGGAACGGAAAAGATAAAAGCAGTGGCGGATTAACCGGGACCTGTAGTGCCCGTGCGACGCACAAATTAAATCAATGGTCAGCAAAAGAGTCGCGAGTCAAATGAAGTGGCGGATTTGGCGGGGGCCCATAGAGCCCGTACCCGACTTCCCCCCTCCCCACGACACCCCGACTCGGCCGAGCGCCGAGCAAAATTCGCCGGAAATCGGGCAGACATTGACCGGGGACAGGCCGGCATCTGGCCGACTATCCACTGTGGCTCGCAGGTTATAAAAGCCGGCTGATCGCATCATTCATCAAATTATCCAGTCGAGCTCTTCACAGCAGAAAGCAATTTAACACGCAGTTTATCACACAAGTTTCAGAGTAACAGTACAAGATGCCCTGGAAAAGAAGGGAGGATTGAAGGAGAATGAGAGAGCAGTACCCACAAGAGAAGGAGAGTGGCAGTGAAGTGAATGAGACTATGCCTCTCCTATTCAGCCATCAATGCACCAATACATCAGTTGTAGTGGTAGCGTGCAAACGCAAACATCTCCCTCCACCTGGCGACCCGATCGCGCTGTGCAGGTGCCCCCAAACGCTGTGGAGGTATCAACGGCATTCTCGTTAGAATGTTTATCTTAGTGAGATCTAAGTCAATTACGAATATGGGTCATATTGGGTGAGAATCTAGGTCACTAGGCTAAATTAAAGGGAAATCTTGTTAACATTCTGGAGGCTGCATTTTTAACTTGAGCATGTTGAAACTGTATCAGAAAGTTTGTCTTGATGATATGTAGGCCACGTTTGAATATTGGTCATGTCTGTTAACAAACTAGGTAACTAGGCCAAATTGAAGGAAAATATTGTCAACACTGTAGAAGTCACATTTGCATGTTAAATATGTGAGTAATTTTAACTCTTTCCCACATACAGCAAATCTGCAGCAGACGACTTTGAAAACATTGTGACAAAAACCTGAAAAATCTCCATAAAAGATAGCTTAATTATTTAATAAAGTTGAAAACATTGTGGCCAAAGGATGCATTGCTCATCATGAGCAATTTCTACTTTGGCCTAAATGTTTTCAAAAGTCGTCTGCTGCTATTGCAACACAATGCGTCTGCAGGCGGGAAAGGGTAACCAAAGTAGTTCTAAACAAATTGGTTTGAAAAGGATGCATTGCTCATTTTGAACAGATTCTCCTTTTCTAACTATGTTTTCAAAAGCTGACTGCTACAACTGTGTCTAAAGTCGTTTGTGTTGAAGTCTATACAAATTCCGGGATATAATCTCCGAACATGTATAGTTTTATATTTAAATAAATGACGCAATTCCTTTGTCTCTGGTTCTCCCGGGTAAGATTGAGCCACGTCAACAAAAACCCACCTTATTAAACAATGAAATACGATTAAATGTTTTACTTAAACTGTCAGTATTTTTAGGTCATTGTTCTTTCCCGGTGGAGGCAAAGTTCCAGATCAGTGTGTGCATCTACACTGTTTATTTTACTTAGCATATGTTTGTTCGAAGCTTCTTTTAACGTGCCTAGATTCTTGTAAGACTTAACAGATGGCTAAAGTGATTTGAACCTTCAATGGTTAGAAATGCCAAATGTGTCCATGGACGGGCTCAAATGTGTGATAATTATATTTAAGAATCACATTCCGATAGTATTTGAGCCGTCACGCGAGAAAACCAACATTGTGGACTGCGTAAAGTATCGACTCGGATCAGCCGATGTATGTTGAGCAGGCTTACGCGGTTAGACACTTTTCGCCTCCTGTAGATTTTCTGTTTCATACTCTATACCTCTATCACTATGAGACGGAACGTGTCGGCCCGGATCAGTCTGCGTGGATTGCAGGCTGATTTTGGTCGATACATTACGCAGAGGCCATAATGTTGGTTTTCTCGCGGGACGGCTCATTTAATGTTTTTATCTGTGTTCAAAGATGACCTGATTGTTGCATTGTCTTAAATATAGTTTTGGTTTAGTTTTGTTAAGGTTTACCGTCGTTTTATACATGTGTTCATTAATATCACGGCATCCAATATCCCTTGGTTGCGAAATACTGCCAAGAATACCACGACTTCTTGTTGATAGTTTTTCAGAACTTCCGGTAATATAATGACACCGATTCGTCGTTATGATATCCCCGCCACCCTAAGAGCCAAGGAGGGAAGCCTTTACTACCATTCTAAATGTATTGGATATGACCCGACTAGGGACCTACCCTGTTCTCCCGCTTATTCTCCTACTAAGCGGAGATGGTTAATTGTGTAATACAATTAATTGGATGACATGGTTGTTTGTGTTTTACAATATATTGACGTTTTAACGACGTTTTCAATAACATGGTCAGTTACATCATGTCTGAAATACATTTAACCATGTTTTTATCTGGCTATCTCGCACTTTTACTCTACCGACACAATATTCTTCCCTTAAAACTTTCCACGCGAACCGTATTGATCCATTTGTGGAATATCAATAGGGCCCCTACTCGACAGACCTCGTCGTTATCAGAGTCCAGCCATAGACTCAAATACAAAATGCCCAAAGCCACGGCACGCGAAACAGACCTTCGGAGGTATTGACATAAATATTATTTCGATTTATGATATACTTATATAGCCAGGTGTTTCATCATAACTATTATTCCGTTTAATGATATACTTGTATAGCCAGGTGTTTCATCATAACTATTATTTCGATTTATGAAATACTTGTAAAGCCAGGTTTTTCATCATTACCATTATTACGATTAATTATTTACTTGTATAGCCAGGTGTCTCATCATCACTATTATTCCGATTAACGATATACTTATATAGCCAGGTGTTTCATGATAACCATTATTTCGATTATTGATAAACTTATATAGCCAGGTGTTTCATCATAACTATTATTCCGATTTGTGATATACTTATAAAGTCAAGTGTTTCATCATAACTATTATTTCGATTTATGATATACTTATAAAGCCAGGTGTTTCATCATAACTATTATTCCGTTTAATGATATACTTGTATAGCCAGGTGTTTCATCATAACTATTATTTCGATTTATGAAATACTTGTAAAGCCAGGTTTTTCATCATTACCATTATTACGATTAATTATTTACTTGTATAGCCAGGTGTTTCATCATAACTATTATTCCGATTAACGATATACTTATATAGCCAGGTGTTTCATGATAACCATTATTTCGATTATTGATAAACTTATATAGCCAGGTGTTTCATCATAACTATTATTCCGATTTGTGATATACTTATAAAGTCAAGTGTTTCATCATAACTATTATTTCGATTTATGATATACTTATAAAGCCAGGTGTTTCGTCATAACTATTATTCCGATTTATGATATACTTATATAGCCAGGTCTGTCATCATAACTATTATTCCAATTATTGATATACTTATATAGCCAGGTGTTTCATCATAACTATTATTCCGATTTATGATATACTTGTATAACCAGGTGTTTCATCATAACTATTATTTCGATTATTGATATACTTATATAGCCAGGTGTTTCATCATAACTATTATTCCGATTTATGATATACTTGTATAGTCAGGTGTTTCATCATAACTATTATTCCGATTATTGATATACTTGTATAACCAGGTGTTTCATCATAACTATTATTTCGATTATTGATATACTTGTTTTGACAGGAGTTTCATCATAAACATTATTTCAATAAATGATATACTTGCATAGTCAGGTATTTCATCATAACCATTATTTCGATTAATTATATACTTATATAGCCAGGTTTTCATCATAACTATTATTTTGATTCATGATATACTTATAAAGCCAGGTGATTCATCATAACTATTATTCCGATTTATGATATACTTATATAGCTAGGTGTTACATCATAACACTTATTCCGATTATTGATATACTTGTATAACCAGGAGTTTCATCATTACTATTATTTCGATTAATGATATACTTGTTTAGCCAGGAGTGTCATCATAACCATTATTTCGATTAATGATATACTTATATAGCCAGGTGTTTCATCATAACTATTATTCCGATTATTGATATACTTGTATAGCCAGGTGTTTCATCATAACCATTATTTCGATTAATGATATACTTGTATAGTCAGGTATTTCATCATAACCATTATTTCGATTATTGCTATACTTATATAGCCAGGTTTTTCATGACAACTATTATTCCAATTATTGATATACTTGTATAGTCAGGTGTTTCATCATAACCATTATTTTGATTATTGATATACTTGTATAGCCAGGTGTTTCATCATAACCATTATTTCGATTATTGATATACTTGTATAGCCAGGTGTTTCATCATAACCATTATTTCGATTATTGACATACTTGTATAGCCAGGTGTTTCATCATAACCATTATTTCGATTCATGATATACTTGTATAGCCACGTGTTTTATCATAAATATTATTCCTATTAATGATATACTTGTATAGCCAGGTGTTTAATTATATACTTGTATAGCCAGGTGTTTCACCATAACAACTATCTCGATACTCCCAAGATGCTTGTATGGCTAGATGTTGAACCGCATGGGTATGCACGCTGATTTGAATTAATTTTGGTCGCAAAACCCCGAAGGTCAGTGTTCGTGTGACACGTCCAATATTATAGTTGTACATATGATCGGCTGTAAGCGGGTGAAGAATGGGCATACAGTGTAACAAGAACGAACTTGAGTGTATCATTCATGTTAGATTACGAATAAAAGTCGAATTCACCAGGTTCAGTGATATTTCAGATAACAAAAAGATAAAGGTACAAGTGTAGGTTCATAGTCTGATCTATTCGTTAAGTACATGGTTTCTAGACTGTTCAGCTAACACAAATGATATAAATAGTGAATTAGTTACTTAAGCAAAATTATTAAACCTATTGATAAATTCTCCATTATCCAATCCGTATAACTGAACGTTTAATTAGCTTTACCGTATCAACTCTGTAGAAGAGTCTGTAATATTGTCTAGGTAACTTTCGAATTTGAAGTCGTGTTTAAATAAGCAATACGTTTCTAAACGATTCGAATTATTGATACAGGAGTACCAATGTTGATAGTAAATATCTAAAATTCGCTGTTTGATCATTTCATAATTAACTGTTACATTAAACTGGTTATGCCAGATACAAGCAAGACCACATTCATCGAGAATTTGTTTAATGTTAAATGCCCAATTATTTCTTGTGCAATACAAATCGTTTTCTAAACCTAATTTCATAACCATGTAACTTTTTAATAAAATTGAATTTTCATTTTGATTGAGTATCTTTATCCAGTATTTGATAGTTATAAATTGTCTATGTATGGAGATAGGGATTCTTCGCACTTCTCCGTATAGACTGTCTAGATTGGAAGAGCGACGTAAACACAGCAGTTTTCTACAACACTTTGAGTGTATGGATTCGACATCGGGTGCGGGGTGATGACCCCAAATTTCGGCCGCGTAGTTTAGAACTGGTGATACTAGGGAATCAAATTGTTTTAACTTTTGTGATATAGGTAAATCTATTTGGTTATTGACCATGAACAAATTATGTAATGAAAATGCTGCATGCTGAGCTTCACGACGTTGTGTACGATTCCAATTCCCGTTTTTAAAATGTTGTACACCAAGATATTTAAATGAACTCACACATTCTACTGGCGAGTTATACAAGGAAAAAATGTAGTTAGTGTGCCGCCCATTCTCGAATATCATGATTTTAGTCTTGTGTGCATTAAGACGTAAATGCCATTCATTACAATAATGTTCTATGTCGTTTAAGATAGATTGTAGAGATTTTGGATCCAGCGGAAATACAACCGCGTCATCAGCAAAAAGTAACAAAAGCAAGTGTATATCATCAATGCAAAATATACCATCTATATTGCAGCTAATGTTGTTTAAAATGTCATTTAAGAAAAATAAAAATAATATGCTGCTAGCTGGGTCTCCTTGTTTAACACCGATGTTTGAATATATATATTCAGATGTTTCGGACTTATATCGTACATATGATTTAACAGTGCTATACATTGATTTAAGAGCATTTACAAATTTAGTACTAACGTTTTCATTAAGTAGTTTCTGCCACAAACATACTCTATCTATTTTGTCAAACATCTTTTCCCAGTCAAGAAAAGCTACGTAGAGTTTTTTCTTGTCGGCTAAGGTTTTCATTATCAAGGAGTGCAAAATGAAGATACAATCTACCGTAGATTTTCCCTTTTGGAAGCCAAATTGATTATCAATTATCTTTTCATGTTTTTCAGACCACTTAGTAAGTCTTGTAATAAGTAATTTTGAGTCAATTTTTGAAATTATATTATTAAGAGTTATCCCTCTTAAGTTCTTAGCATCAGGGTTTCCTCCCTTAAATATGGGTATGATTATGCCTTCTCCACAACTATTTGGAAAAATACCTTCATTAAAAATTCTGTTGTAGAGACTTACAAGTAATGGAGCAATAATATCATATGAACTTTTGAAAACTTCGGCAATTAAATGATCTGTGCCTGGGCTTTTAGAGTTATTTTGTGAAAATACTGCATTTCTTATCTCCGATTCTGTAATATTTACATCTAGATCATTGTCATATAAGTTACTATTATCATGTGTTGCATTATTCGTGTTTTGTTGTGGCTGAGGGCCATATAGATTAAAATGTGAGTACATATCATTGATCGATATATTCTCGGGATCGCATTTTTTTGTATTATATTGAGTTTTGACATTTTTCCAAAATGATTTTGGATTCGATTTTGCTAATTTTGACACGCGCACACCTTCTTTTTTGGCGAATTGTTTTTTACACTTGCGTTTTGTGTTAATATATAGCCTTTTTCTGTCTAGGAAAATGTTTTTATTTTCTATACTTTTGTTTCTCAGATACGCATTTCTTGCTTTACTAAATTCTTTACGAGAGGAATAGCAGTCTTTATTAAACCATTTTTTTTCTGCTCACGTGTTACATAATTGTGAATATATAGCGAGACTGGTTAATTGATCATTCACGAAGGAGGTACCTTGTCTGACGTTTTGAACTGTTAGATCCGAAGGTTGAGCACAAAAACAGCATTGCTAGAACAATGGCATATGATTTGAATTAAGATTCGTAAGAAGTCCAAGCACGAATGTTAAAAGAAGTTTCATGCTCATTTACAGTCCGAAATTTGTATCTTTTAAGCCACCGTGCCCGCCCGGTTAACATGGGAGGGTTTTTTAAAATGAATCTAAAGTTCGATCCTTTCTCGCATCGGTCATAGTTGAGTACATTTAGGGAAGGCACATATAATGGAAATTGTCTAAGTTAAGCTTACTGGGTTAGTCTACCAGGTTAATGTGTCTAAGTTAAGCTTACTGGGTTAGTCTACCAGGTTAATGTGTCTTAGTTAAGCTTAATGGGTTAGTCTACCAGGTTAATGTGGCTAAGTTAAGCTTACTGGGTTAGTCTACCAGGTTAATGTGTCTGAGTTAAGCTTACTGGGTTAGGCTACCAGGTTAATGTGTCTAAGTTAAGCTTACTGGGTTAGTCTACCAGGTTAATGTGTCTAAATTAAGCTTACTGGGTTAGTCTACCAGGTTAATGTGTCTAAATTAAGCTTACTGGGTTAGTCTACCAGGTTAATGTGTCTAAGTTAAGCTTACTGGGTTAGTCTACCAGGTTAATGTGTCTAAGTTAAGCTTACTGGGTTAGTCTACCAGGTTAATATGTCTAAGTTAAGCTTACTGGGTTAGTCTACCAGGTTAATATGTCTAAGTTAAGCTTACTGGGTTAGTCTACCAGGTTAATATGTCTAAGTTAAGCTTACTGGGTTAGTCTACCAGGTTAATATGTCTAAGTTAAGCTTACTGGGTTAGTCTACCAGGTTAATGTGTGTAAGTTAAGCTTACTGGGTTAGTCTACCAGGTTAATGTGTCTTAGTTAAGCTTACTGGGTTAGTCTACCAGGTTAATATGTCTAAGTTAAGCTTACTGGGTTAGTCTACCAGGTTAATGTGTCTAAATTAAGCTTACTGGGTTAGTCTACCAGGTTAATGTGTCTAAATTAAGCTTACTGGGTTAGTCTACCAGGTTAATGTGTCTAAATTAAGCTTACTGGGTTAGTCTACCAGGTTAATGTGTCTGAGTTAAGCTTACTGGGTTAGTCAACCAGGTTAATGTGTCTAAATTAAGCTTACTGGGTTAGTCTACCAGGTTAATGTGTCTGAGTTAAGCTTACTGGGTTAGTCTACCAGGTTAAGGTGTCTAAGTTAAGCTTACTGGGTTAGTCTACCAGGTTAAGGTGTCTAAGTTAAGCTTACTGGGTTAGTCTACCAGGTTAATGTGTCTAAATTAAGCTTACTGGGTTAGTCTACCAGGTTAATGTGTCTGAGTTAAGCTTACTGGGTTAGTCTACCAGGTTAATGTGTCTGAGTTAAGCTTACTGGGTAAGTCTACCAGGTTAATGTGGCTAAGTTAAGCTTACTGGGTTAGTCTACCAGGTTAATGTGTCTAAGTTAAGCTTACTGGGTTAGTCTACCAGGTTAATGTGTCTAAGTTAAGCTTACTGGGTTAGTCTACCAGGTTAATGTGTCTGAGTTAAGCTTACTGGGTTAGTCTACCAGGTTAATGTGTCTTAGTTAAGCTTACTGGGTTAGTCTACCAGGTTAATATGTCTAAGTTAAGCTTACTGGGTTAGTCTACCAGGTTAATGTGTCTAAGTTAAGCTTACTGGGTTAGTCTACCAGGTTAGTATCTTTATTCATATGTGTTTTATACATAGTCCTATTACATCATATGTGTTGCATAAATAGTCATATTAAGTAAAGAAGTGTGTACACTTGTGCTGTCTGGTCATGATAAACTAATTAAAATCGGAGTGTCTCCTGCCACGTATGTGGTAGGAGACAGCCTTCACTGGATGGTCTCCTGCCACGTATTATCGATTAAATTATAAAACGCGTGGATCGAATTCATATGATATATTATAAATACGATTGAAATACCTTTGTTCTGTATTTAACATTTGAACAGTTGATTTATATTCATATCTCATAACATGATTACGATTGTTCTTTGTGCACTACTGTTTGTTTCTTATTGTAGGCTACTTCCATGAAACTAATAAAATGCTTTGTGTTATATTGTATTGTATCGAGTATGAATGAGCCCAAGGACGTGGATCTATGTCCCTGATGAGCCGTTCCATGAGAAAACCAACATTATGGAGTCTGTGTGATGTATCGAGCCAGATCAGCCAGCAGGTTAATAAAGGCCGACTAATTCCGTCTCAGGAGGATAGAGGTATAAAGTGATGATTCCTGAAACGGAAAATTCACAGGAGGCGAAGGGTTTCTGCCTGGATTAGCCTGTGTGGTATGCTTAGGCTGATCTGGGTCGATACTTTACGCAAAGTCCACAATATTGGTTTTGTCGCGTAACGGCTCATATAAAGGGTCTTGGACAGCAGCCACGCCCCGTATCTGATTGAATTACATTATCCCCGGTGTGAACGACTGTGGTGTGCAGATCAAAGGAATACTATATCATGATTCGAATACTCGATGATATGAGGAGTATTCTCAAATATATATGAATCAAATTGACGATACTTGAAATATTTACCCCGGCTTTTTTTGTATAAGGTGTCAATACCGTAGAAAACATGTCAAACTGATAATCCCTGCTTTGGGGTATTAAATGATCGATTCAATACAATACCGATGGTTTCGTTCCAAAACGCCGTAGCTTCAACTTGTATAACATGTAGTTAATTTTGTATTTAATTATACAGCAATCAGACCAATCCGTCGGTTGGGACTTGCAATTATCTGATTTCGTATTTATGTTGAATAGCAATCCGGTACTGGGAATATTTACGCGTCATCACATGGCTTACAACCTTATTGGTCACTCTCGACTCTTCGAGCTTGGACCTAAGTGCGAATTGAAATCTCGTCCAATGGGGAGGCTTTTTAACAAAAAAACGTTGGCATTCACTTATCAATGGTACACCTATTTTGTTTTAAACTAAACATGTGTTGATTTCAAAATATTGTTACAAAAAATATAACTATACCCGGAGGTAATATGAATTTTGATATTTTATACATAAGATAAATTATTTTTAACTAGTGGTCCTGCTAAATTGCCAGAAGAGATACCGGCGGTATTGTTTTAGAAATCCTATTTTTTAAACATCCGGGTATAAAATAGGTAATATTCTAATATGTAGTAAAAATAATATTATAGTCATTTAATATATCGAGACAAAAACAACTACACATAATTAGTCAAATATAGTCTAAGTTAATAAATAGGTAATATATAACCCTTGGTTATTGGTCCCTATTCAAATATAGTCTGAGTTAATAAATAAAAAATATTTATAACCCTTTGTCCTTGGTCCATATTTTTAAACAAATGGATAAGACAAAGACAATAGCTGCTTTCCAAATAGTTAATCCTGCACGGCGGGGATAAATACAACCACAAATAGATAGAAATAATATTTCGGGCCAATTGTCAACACTATTTCAGTTATAATACATCAAAAAAAGGTTAAGTTGCTCCTAATGGGCAGTAATGGGAAATAGTATGATTACGTATCATTATATGGACTTCGGTGGAACGTTCGAGTTTAACCGTTTGCAGAGTGACCGATGACAAATCCGAACAGATTCGTCCTTGTTTGTTTGTTTACGATGGAATCCGCCGTGGCCGAGTGACTAGCGCTCGATCCCCAGTCGTGGCGCGTCGGTCATGGTGGAGTGCCCTAGGGCAAGACATATTTCCTAGCCTAGTACTAGTGTGGTTACCCAGGGATCATGTGAACTGTCGCCTTGATATAACAGAAATAATGTTGAAAACGGCGTAAAACCACAATTAAACAAAATAACAAAATTGTTTATGTTGTGTGTTTTACGTCGCTTACAACAGTATTCCAATAATATCACGGTGCGTCTCGGGCATCAGACAAATCGTGTTCATTTGGGGCAGAATGCAGGGGTGCGCCTGAACATTGATTGATTGATTATTTGGTGCTTTTCGCCGCTTTAACCCAACAACCCTGAGCGCCAAGGAGGGCAGCCATAACTACCATTGTTAACATCTTGCGCGTACAGTGTATAATTATCTTCATCTACAGTTGTCATAATAAAGATAGCCTAAGATTGTTTTTTCTGGACCACTGCTTAATTATTGGTTTCCTTAATTTAAACATTTCCAACATACAGACGCTTTCTGACGCTTCTGCCGCAGACGACTTTTGAAAACATTGTGACAAAAGGAAAACGTGCTCCTTTTGCCACAATGTTTTCAACTTACTACAATATTTGTTCTGTCATAGTATGAGAGGCGGGAAGGGTTCCATAGTATTGGCTAAATAGTTGTTTTATCGTGTGCAACATATTTGTTGTCTGTTGGAAAGGGCGTAAACTGCAGATTACATTTAGACATGGATTTACCGATCCCAAAAGCCTAACTGGAACTCTTTACAATAGCACTTTGCTATGTCCATATAATGAATGATAAAGGAGTTGAACGCAAAAAGACTGTACAAATAGTATGGTGTTCTATCGATATACTACAATTCGACATACATATAAGAAAATGTTGTCTGGATAGTTTCTGCTAAGCACACCTCCTGGTTTGCAATGGATTTTAGCCGGGTTTTTTATTAACGCAATTATAACACATATGTTTATACATGTCATATCAAAATCATAATTGCCTAACAATGATACATATATTGAGAGTCCAATTCTACTATCAAAGCAGAAATAACATCCTGTGTTATCTACGTTTTCTTCAGCTTGATATAACTGAAACGTTTATAAACGCTACGTAAAACATCATACAAACGATTAATCAGTTTCTTAAAGTGATTAGCAAGGCATATATGAAAACGTTTAAGTGCATTGGTTTTGAATTCATTTAAAATCCCAACACATTGCAGCGGTGTCAAATGTCCATTAATTTTTTAAAAATATTCCCCAGATCATCCACTGCCATTGACATCATATATGATCCGCAACTACCATGACATCTTCATGAACCCTAGATGGTGTTCAGAAACGGAGAACTGATAATGAAAGACAAATGCGAAGTAATTTAATGCCGATATTGTAAAACACTTGTCTAGATTCCAGTCTCAAAATGATGCGTGTGTTCGGATTTCGCCTACTATAGCAATTGGCTCTAACGAGCCCTTTGCTAAAAACATGCTCGTAACGAGCAGGAGATTAGATAAGTTATCTTACTTCTTACAACTAATACAACGTATCCCTTTCCCACATACAGACGTTTTCTGACGCCTCTGCAGCAGACGATATTTGAAAACAGTGTGACAAAAGAAAATATTGCCGAAAACGAGTAATTTCTCCTTTTGCCACAATATTTTCATTTTTTTTTTTACAGTTAATATATCCTCATTAATAGGATTTTTCTATATGTTTGTCCACATGTTTCAAAGTCGTCTGCTGCAGATTTTTTTGTATGTGGGAAAGGGTTATCCAATTTTCTGTTTCAAGCAATGCCTTATTATTATTTTTCATTCAGGTGTTTATACAGATTGAAATTGCACAAACTTATGTGGCTTTTAAAACCCTTTTACAAATACAGATGAATGTTGAAGGTTATGTACCAATCGATGTTTGAAATACAGTGTGGCAAAAGGATGAATGAACTTTGCGTCAATGTGTAAAACTCTAGTCAATATTAACATTATTGTAACTAGAGTAGCTAGAGATTTGACGATATTTTTTTTCAAAAGCATCTGCTGTAAGTTTTTATTTAGGCCCTACATGATGGAAACCGTTTAAAGATTTATATATAGAACAACAACAAAGAATTCATTTTCAACTTACATGTTTTTCGAAATAATACCGATCTATTCACAGTCTGCTGTCAGTGTTTAATCAACACACCAGTGCTATTAGTATAAATACAGAATAGTGCGCTTAAATACCTGTATAAGCTACCTTATAGGCGTGCTGTTTGAAAATAATGTCAACACTTGACGTCACAAATCTATAATTAGAAATAGTGATGATTTTTGGAAGTTACTACCAAGAAATCATACAACAATTGGCTCCCCGATTATAAACAGAATGACAGAGTAAAGCTGGGTATCGTTATTTGTTTTGCCACCGATGCTTGCTATGTATTACAGCAAATTTGTTAAATTTTAGAATCGAAACTCATATTCGCGTCTTATGATCTCTGTAGTTTAAATATATCATATCGTGTACTATTCACTATAAACAACATAACATAATCCAACTTATAATATACCATGCAAATAATATCAACACTTGACGTCACAAATCTATAATTAGAAATAGTGATGATTTTTGAAAGGTACTACCAAGAAATCATACAACAATTGGCTCCCCGATTATAAACAGAATGACAGAGTAAAGCTGGTCATCGGTATTTTCTTTGCCACCGATGATTGCTATGCATTACAGCAAATTTGATCTCTTTAGTTTTAATATATCATATCGTGTACTATTTACTATAAACAACATAACATAATCCAACTTATACTATGCCATGACAATAATGTCAACACTTGACCTTACAAATCTATAATTAGAAATAGTGATGATTTTTGGAAGGTACTACAAAGAAATCATACAACAATTGGCTCCCCGATTATAAACAGATTATAAACAGAATGACAATTAATATTAGGCGGAGATATGAACGACACTCTATTAAACAATGATAGAGTGTCAAGAAATAAAAGTACACAAACATGTAGGATAGTAAAAAATAACCTTATACAAAACATGTGCGACATATGGAGAGAAATATACACAGCCAACAACACTTTACTTGGAAAAGTACGTGGAATTCCGAAAAAAGTAGAATTGATTTTTGGCATATTGATATTCTGCCTGCATGTATTATATACACAGATCACTTCAATATCATTAAAAATAGCTAAACAATCCCAAAGAGGGCCAGGTTACTGGAAATTTAACAATTCTTTCTTGCATGATCTAGAATACATCGCACTTAAATCTTAAAATTGCACTTAAAATTGGCGACCTATATCATTATTTAACGTAGATTACAAGATAGCTGCTAGAGTTTTAGCCAATAGGTTACGACAAATTATTCATAAAATAATTAACAAGGACCAACAAGGTTACATAAAGAACAGATATATAGGCTACAATATTAGACAGATACAGATTATAATAGAATTCGCCGAATTGTTACAAATAGAAAAGCCTTTGATTTTATTCAATGGGTCAAAACACTTTACTTAAATTGCCAATCCTGTATAATAAATAACGGCTGGAAATCAAAACAGTTCAAACCACAGAGGGGTGTCCATCAGCGATGTCCGGCGTCATCTCTATTATACATCATTGCAGCAGAAATAATGGCACTCCGAATACGCAATTCCAAAAACATAACAGGCATAACAATCCAACATATCAAAATGATATACGTATATCACAACTAGCGGATGATACCCCTTTATTTTTAAAACGCACAATTGACGTCGAAACGCACTTGAAATAGTAAATATATTCGGAAAGCATTCTGGACTCAAACTAAATACAAATAAAACAGAGGTTATGTGGATTGGAAAACAAAAGGCAAATACAGAAAAAACAGGAAATGTTTCGTGGAGTTCAATTAAAGCCCTTGGTATTTGTTTTGGAACAAATATTTAAGATTGTAATCTTCTAAATTGGAATAATAAAATAGAACAATGTAAAAACATTATTGAAAATTGGACTAAACGCAAAATAACAATCTACGGTAAAATCTAGGTTATAAACAGCATTATTATTCCAAAGTTTACATTTTTATTTCATTCCTTAATCGTAACTGAGCCGCTTATAAAAGATATCAATACAATGATATTTAAAATTCTATGGAATAACAAAAAAGATAAAATCAAAAGATCAGTTATCATAGGTCCAAAGTCGAAAGGCGAGCTTAAGCTAATTCAACTTGATTCTTACATCACTTCATTAAAGTTGAAATGGGTTAAGTCCACTTGCAAATATTCCCAGATACTTTTTATATATATACGGAGGCAATTATTTGGTATTTTGTATGAACATAGACTCAATAAACAATCAAGATACAGTCAAATTGAGTGAGTTTTACAAAAATATCCTCGAACTATGGATTAAAACAACAAATTATGTCCAAAAAAATACAAAAACGTTCTATGATATAAGAAAATAAATAATCTGGGGAAATAGATACATAAAACTTGGCAAATTATTCTTTTAAAAAATTGGAAAATGGCATATTCTGTGTCACAATATAGATAATCAAAGCAATGAAAGTGCTGTAGGCCTGGGGGCTGCAGGAAGGTTGGAGAAGTAGGGAAAATTTGAAAGGAAATAACAATTGCAGCTTATGTATATGTATTTATTGTTAAGAAGATCATATCAAAAATAGTAAATATTATGAAACTGCTAATTTGAAAACTGGAGGACCTTGCTGGCACTATATCGATCACCTGAGTGAAAGATCTCACAAGTATACATTTAAGACGTGAAGAATCAAAGGTAAATTTGACAGCAGGTTTAGGCAGAATATTTTGAAGTATCTGCCTTATATATTGAGACATATGTCAAAGTTAAATCAACTTCCATCAAGTAGAAATAATTCTCTAAACCATGTACTAGACTGGGAGAAAGTCTTTGGTTAATGCAAAATTCATCAAGACAATTATTCTGACAAAGATTGAAAATGCAACCTCCAGAGTGTTATCAAGATTTTCCTTCTTTTGGCCTATTGACCTGTTGTTGTTTTTTAAATGATATGACTGACTCATATTCGAACATGGACTTCGATATCAATACAAACGTCATTCTGACAAAGTTTCAAGCTGCTGAGGATTGTATTAACAAGATCTTCCTTCAATTTGGCATAGTGACCTAGTTTTTAACCCGGCATGACCCATGTTTGAACTTAGCCTAGATATCATTAAGATAGACATTCTGATACAATTTTAAAACATGTGGCTTCTACATTGTTGTCGAGATTTTCCTTCAATTTGGCCTAGTGACCTTGTTTGTGAACAGACATGACCACTTTTCAAAGTTGGCCTACATATTATCAAGACAAACACTCTGAAACAGTTTCAACATACTCAAGTTACAAATGCAATATCCAGAGTGTAAACAACATTTCCCTTTAATTTTGCCAAATGACCTAGTTTCTGACCCAGTATGACTCATATTCGAACTTGACTTAGATAGCTTTAAGACAAACATTCTTACGAGAATGCCGATGATACCGCCACAGCGGGCACCTGCATAGCGCGATCGGGTCGCCCGGTTGAGGGAGAGTTTGGCGTTTGCACTCTACTGCTACAACTTAGTTATTGGTGCATCGGTGGCTGAAGAGGAGAGGCATGGTTTCATTTACTTCATTGCCACTCTCACTCTCTTGTGCGTTATGTACTCTCCTTCTCCTTCAGTCTATTCTAGGGTATCTTGTAGTACTGTTATTCTGACACTTCTGTGAAGAGTGCAACTGGATGTTCTGAAGAATGATGCGAGCCAAAATGGTTGGTCGGCAAGACACCGACCTGTCCCCGGTCAATGTATACCCGATTTTCGGCCGGGCTCTGAGCAGCGTCTGGATTTTCTGGGTAGTCCAAACTTTGGCCCGGTGCTCGCCCGATATGTGTGACGTCCGGCCAGACATCTGCCATGCATCAGCCGATTAATGTGCAATGAGGTTTTATGTCCGAGCTAAAAGTAACTCGATGCCTGCGAGGAGTCCCGAAGGATTCCGGCCGAAAATAGCTAGAATTACTCTCAAACCTATCGCAAAGTAATTGTGACTGGGGTTTAAGTGATACTAAGTAGGCTACATTTTTAATTCATAAAAACGCTTTTGATAACAATATAAATCTGCAGTAGAAGACTTTTGAAAACATAAAGGTTGATATCCATATCTCTATGTGCAGACATAAGGCACATTCCTGTAAGCATTTTCTTCGCCATTGATGATCTTCAGTCAGACTTCACTGGGCCAATAGTTGAAATTCTTTCTTCGAACTCGCAACTTGTCACCAATAATGTGATCGCTATCCAACGAATTGTGTGGGCATTCGGGTTGCTTGACTTCCTTAATCATGTCGTCAATCGTTGACAGGTCGGTAAGATAAGGGTGATACACCATCCCATTGTTTCCTCTAGCACTCGATTAACACCTGGAGTGCATCGTCCGATGGCAGGTCTTCCCTTATGAAGTTAATTGACTCGTCGTTAAGTGCTATATCTATTCGCTAAATCCGCCTCTGCATTTGTCACGCGACTCCTTTGTTAACCATTTATCTTTCATCGCACGGGCCCTGCGGCCCCCCGGTAAATCCGACACTGCATTTGTCAAGCGACTCTTTGTAATTTTCCGTTCTGCTTCGCGAATGTTAATAGTTAATAAGCTTCCATATTAAGCTTCTCGGTGCATTAATTTCGAAAACATTTGTTAAACTTATATTGGGTGTGCTCACGCCTTAAGTTGTTCACTGATGTTCCAACAATATTATAATGATCTTTTTTTGAAGATTTTAACCTTTTAAATACAGTTTTGTTGAATCCATGTCGTACTATTTTTCTCGCGCAGTCCTACCCTAAAATGCATTGTTTGGTGCGAACAGCAATTGGCAGGCTGCCAACTCCGAAAAACACGGTTTTACTACTATGACCAGGGGCTAAAGCCCCAGGCCAAAAACCAATTGGATACCTGAAATAAACACGTTAAAACACTGTATACCAAACATCTGGCTAAATATTGTTAAAACTAAAGCGTCTGTTAAAACAAAGGTCAAAACCAATCTCGACCTAACATTTTCGATAAACTTTTGACTTGTTATAGTTATAAACATGTTTATACATCTCTAATAAATAAACGGTTCAGTGTACCTTATATACATGATAGCTGGGATAAAGTATTCAAACCAAAGACTTGACTGGTCATTAATATATAATTTCAATGAAACTTTGTATGACAATATAATTAAACAGTTCAAGTAAAATACACAAGATCATCACGTCGGAAGAAATGCGTTTCATTTTTCCTATCACAAACAATGTATACATGCGTTATTTTTGTGTGTGAAAGGGGCGACAACTAAGCGAAGGAGCATCTTATCTGGGGCCCTATGTTATCCCATTTCCAGAAACTTCAGTTCAAAATGAATGTAAAAATCTGATGTAGCGTTGTTTTTTGGGATAAATGATATTGAAGAAGACTGACAGGTAAGAAATGTGTGCACGCCTACACTGTTGATTTAGTCATCAATCCTCATGACGGTCGAGGTAGGTTTGACAATTAAACTGTATATTTTGAGTAGATAAAAAAATCTATATTTATTGACGGTCTCGTAACCGAATCTGAAAATAAGCTCACCCGCATTTCATGTGTTTGTCTTAAAATAGTTCAAATCCTGTAGACTTTCTCTTGCCCGTTTTATCATCTGACATATGTTAATGAGTTGACAAGCGTGGCATCTGAAGGAAAAAATCAGTATGAAAAGTGAAGGATTTCTCAGAATTCGCACCTTGGAGTTATTTACCTTTGCCTTTCGGCATAAATCCATTAGGCGAGCAGCTGTTGTTTACTCTCTCCATTTTTGTTTGTATTATATAAGGGTCAGGCCATATTTTAATTTAGTTTTTCATATCGTTTATTTACTGTAGTACTTTAATTGTTGCATTATTTTACATACTATTGTTTTAATACTAGCACAAATTTATAAAAAATAACTTATTTTATTTAATATCGAATTCAACAAGCCAGCCGCCTCAGACAGTCCAGTTTGTCGTTTCATCTTTCCTTTAAATACTTGTCTCATTTTTCTGTTTAAATATTTTTTGTAGAAAAGTAAGCAAAACTTGATAAAAAATAACTTATTTTATTTAAGATCAAATTCAACCAGCCAGCCACCTCAGACAATCCAGCTTGTCGTTTCATCTTTTTTTTAGCAGATGTGAAAACGGTGACGTTATTTCCCGAGGAAAACGAATACTTGGTAAAAGACATTAAATGACGTTTTGGGAGCCCATCTTACCTATTTACCCCTGTTAGTACCCAGGCCAGGGACGAAGACAGTGCAATTTAAAATTTGAAACCTAAAGAATAATCTACCTAGTTGAGAAAAAGAAATATATTTAGCTATAATTTGCTCATTCATTTTTTGTGTGCAGTGGGCTTTTGTCCTATTCGTATAAGGAGATGTATCTATTTAATTGAATTTTAATTGAGTTAAAACTGTAGAGGTGTATACAAGATATCCCCTAGTAGATTAAAATAAATCTTCTTTACCCCACACTCTAATTTAAAATTAGAATATTAAAAAGAATATCTCAGCGCGGACGCGATCGAAAGCCTTAGTCGTTAGACGTTTAAGCAATAGTTAACTATTTAATGGCGCGGTCTCGATCGTAAGCACTCAGATAAATAATATTCGCAAAAGGAAACAAATATGAAGAAATAATAACTTATTTTATTTAAGATTGAAATCAACAAGCCAGCCGCCTCAGACAGTCCAGCTTGTCGTTTTATCTTTGAAGCAGATGGGGAAGCGGTGTCGTCACTTCCAAAGGGACAATGGTTACTTGGTAAAAGACATTAAAGGAAGATTTCGGAGCCCACTTTTCATATTTATCTCTTTTAGTACCCAGGCCAGGGACGAAGACAGTGCAATTTGAAAGCTATAGTTTGCTCATCAAGTGTTGGTGTGCAATGTTTTTTTTGTCCTCTTCGTATAACGAGATGTATCTATTTAATTTAATTTTTAAGTTTTTCAAAACTGTAGAGGTGTATACTAGGTATCCCCTAGTAGATTACCATATATCTTCTTTACACCTAATTCTATTTTTAGAAGACTTCTAATTGCCTAGAAATGTAAAATAATATCATAGCGCGGTCGCGTTCGAAAGCCCAGTCGTTAAATAATTAAGCAGTTAATTAATATATTAAATATTTAAGGGCGCGGACGCGATCGTAAGCACCCTCAAGTAAATAACATTGAAGAAAAGGAAGCAAACATGAATAAATTGCACGGAATTCAACCTATTAAAAATGGTATAGAAAAAGATGTTGTAGATGACAGCTTTATCTTGTCTGTCATCTGACAGTAAAAAGATTGCACTCCAGTAACATAAATGAAGAGGTCCGGAGGTCTTTGGCCAGACAAAGTAAAGTATGTATATCGTTTTAGCCTCCAGATCCGAATAAAATATATGGAATTGGCAAACGCCCCTTCAATGCCAATGCAGAACATGGTAGTCAAAATGTAAAAAATGCTGTGAATTATTTAAAAATATGTTCACTGAATGTTAAGGTTTACGTTAACTGAAAACCAATATTAACTTTATAAATAATTGTAAAACATCCGACATCATTACCTCATACGAAACTTGGAAAAAAGCAGGTGAAGATTCTGGTAAATTTGTCAATGGCTATTGTAATTTTAATTTTAATAGAAAAAAGTCGAAAAAAATCATCGAGATGTTCCGGCGGTGTAACGGTACTAATAATAGAATTAATTGTGTTAACAGGAAAAGTTAAACGTATATTTGAAGATATGACAGAATGTGTAATATTATTTGATGAGGAAATGTTTGAGATATATTTTAATGTTATAATGGTGTTTACGTATATCTCTCCTGAAAACTCTACCATATATGATACAAATTTAGACGGGATCGAACTACTAAAAGATAAGCTTTTATATATATCTTCAACCTATCAAAATTGTTGTTTCATTATACATGTAGCTGGCGACCTTAATGCGAGAATAGGCACAATAGTCGATTATATTGACCATGATGATATCAAAAAGATACAATTGTGAATAAATTCGGTTTAACTCTTATAGAGTTGTGTAAACTATTTGATATGCATGTAGTAACTGTTAAGACTAACGGTGATATTAAAGGTGAATTTACTTGCACTGCTTACAATTGTAAAAGCTTAGTTGATTATTTCGTTTTATCAAGTGAGCTTTTTCCATTTGTTTCTTACTTACTGTAGCAGAAGAAGAATTTGCGGACCATTTTCCCGTTGCATGTACATTTGTCTTTCACCAATCGTCAATGCATATCAGTAAGTGTACATCTAACGAAGTACATGTACCAAAGTATGTTTCATATAAATGGGACGATTTAAGATCAAATGATTTGTTATCAAATTTTCAAAATGAATTTCGAGAGTTTCAAAACCAATTGGTAAATCCTTTACTTGATATTGAAGTTGCAGTATTCGAATTTTGTAATATTTATGCAAAGCATGTCAAAATCAAGTAATACTAATGTTAAGATAAGTGTATGTAATCAACAAGAATGGTAGAATGAAGATTGTCAGAGAATGAAAAATCACTCAGACAATTTAGGCTTACAAACGATAAAAACGATTTTCTGAAATATAGATCTGCAAAGAACCATTTTAAAGCCAAATGTAAACAAATCGTAAATTATCAGAAAGAACAAATAGAGAAAAGTTAGTAGAGTCAAGAAAAAATGCAACAACATTTTGGAAAATAATCAAACATAGTTACACAATTTAACAAAAATGTAAACTAATAAACGGACAAGATTGGTTTAATTATTTTTATGATCTATTTCAATCAGTTGATATTTCTTTAGATAATAATATTCTGGCATGAAATTGCATATTGTATATCAAACCTTAAATTGAATAAATCAGCTGGACCAGATGGATTATGTCATGAAATGTTCAAATACACAGAAAATATCGTATTACTATTTCTTACTAATCTATTTAATTCCATATTTTCTAATTGGAAGTTCCCTAGTTCATGTAGTCATGGTATTATTGTTCCAATACATAACAAAGGTCTAACGAACGATCCTAGTAATTACAGAGGCATTTCACTAATCAATAGCTTAAGTAAAGTGTTCATTGGAGTTTTGACAGAAAGATTATCTAAATGGGCCGACAAAAATAGTGTGATACATGAAGCACAGGCAGGTGTTAGGAAACATTATAGCGTTATTGACAATACATTTACCATACAAGCACTGGTTCAGAAGTATTTATCAAAAAAAAAAAGGACGATTTTACTGTCAATACGTTGATCTCCGGAAAACATTTGATAGTATTATCCATGACAAACTATGGGATTGATTTATTAGGAAAGGGATTAATGGGAACTTTTTAAATATATTTCAGTCCATATATGATCAATTAAAATCAGCAGTGAAATTGAATGAAAAAAATGACTTAACTGAGTTCTTCGAATTTAAGATCGATACAAGACAAGGTTGTGTAAGTTCTCCAAAAAATATTTGCACTCTTTATAATTGACCTAATTAACCTTCTAAAAATAGAATGTAGTAATGGTATTTTTGTCAATGACAATATAGATGATATTTGATCTCTTTTATTTGCTGATGACATAGCAACTGTTTCTTACACCATAATAGGTTAACAAAAACAACTTACTGTGATAGAGAAGTTTTGTAATTCTACAGGAATGAATATTAACCTAGATAAAACAAAATTAGTAGTGTTCAGAAACGGGGGTGTGATAACTAAAAAGGAAAAATGGTAGTAGTAGATTATGTTGGACGAAATCACATGATAAAACCGATTCTATGTTTTGGTTCTGATGTCTGGGGAATTAAATAATATGAAATAATCGAAAAAGTACATGTACAATATTGTAAACGTCTTTGCAACTTGCATGAGAATACTCCTGACCACTATAAGCTTTAGGTGAATGTGGACGATACCCATTAGTAACTAATTACATGACACAATGCATCAAATATTCGATTAAAATAATTTCTATGCCAGAATACAGATATCCTAAATAAACTTATATCATGTTAAGACAACTGGATGAATTGAGAATAACGACATGGGCCACTCATATACAAACGTTATTATTTGAGCATGGTTTTAGATATGCTTGGTTAGCAAATGAAATCGGAGATTCCTTACATTTCATGAAATTATTCAAACAGAGAATTAATTATATTTCCATGCAAAGTTGGCGTTGTAAACTTCTTAAGTCACCCAAATCCATATATTATAAAGAATTTAAATCTATGCTAGAAACTGAAACATATTTATCAGTTAACATGTCCTTTCCTCAAAGACGCATTCTTGCAAATTTTAGATGTTCTAACCCCTCATTAACTATAGAAACTGGAAGACACGACAATATTGACAGGGAATATAGGTTGTGTAAGCTTATACACTATAGAAGACGAGTACCATTTTCTTTTAGTATGCCTTTTGTATTGCAACATTAGGGAACTGTGTTTCCTAAAACATTGGTTGAATATTCCACAATCGAATTTTTTTTTAAATATTATTATGCAATGTCAACAAACAGTTTTCATATATTCTCTTGCGAGATATCTACAAATTGCGTTCAAAGAAATGATTTTTTACATGGAAACATTAAGCGGCACATCTTTATAAAAAGGTTAGATTTTGTTAGTAGTAATCAATAAGATACTTAAATGACTGTATTGTTTGTTTTTGTTCCGTATTTGTACCACAAAAGGGCTATTTTTGAAACAGTGTTTTAATAGCAAATGGTACAATGCAGTTTTATGTATTATCATGCTTATAAGAGTAAATATTTCTTTTCACGAAATCTGTCATGGATTAACTTAATATTCAAGAGCAATATACACTTGAAGACATGGTGAAAGTGGCTTATGGCAATTTATGAATCAATAACATAAAAACCTTAATCTCATAATGATAACATTGAACACATTGTGGGAATGAAGACTTTCTCACGTACATTTAGAACAGTTTATTGATTAATAATAATTTACATAATTCTGTAAAATATCCGATACTTTTATGTTGCGAATTTCATGTTTTATAGGCCATTTGTCAGTTGATCATCTAAACAGCTAGTGTGTGTAAAGATAATAATGTGTTGAAGCTCATTATCTAAAGAATTAAACCTTTCTCATTTGTAGACATGTTTTGACACATCTTCAGCGGACGTAGTTTTATCATGGCTAGAGGAGAAATTGATCATTATGAGTGGAAGACAGTGGTGCAGAGGTAGAGCGTCGGCCTCTCGTATCAAAGGTCCCTGGTTCGAGTCCCGTGATGAGCGGGTCCTGACTTTGGGATTTTTCCACACAAACGGCGCGAGTACTGGTTAAGTCTCCAGGAAGCAGACATCGAGCGTGATTAATCTAAGCCTAAGGCTTGTTTCGCAATCGATGTAAAATAAATAAGTTTAAACTAAACTATGAGCAATTCCTCTTTCTGTCACAATATTTTCAATTCATTTAAATAATTAAATATACTATCATTTGAATAACTCTCTTAATTTATAACTGTACACTGAAAAATTAAATGGTATGTAATCCTATGTTTAATGAAATATAAATGATAAACCCAGATAATGCATCAAATTCCACAGAGTCTGAATAGTAACATGTTTATATATATACAATGGCTGGTAACACAATGTCAAACAAAGATATTGGTCTTCATTCAGGTTAATGCCAACAATGAAAATGAGAATCACTGCTTTGTAAGACGCAAAACGATACCAGCTATGCCGTCAACAGACAAGAAACAGTGTCCCGGCTATAATGTGTGGGTGATGCTGTCAAAGATGACTGGTTGCATTACTTCTGCGGATTGTAGTTGTACAGCAGAGTAAGTTAATTTGGTAACTTTTGAAAGAAGGGAGAGTTTATCATGTCATGGGGAAATGTCAGTTGTTCTCCACCTGTCGTCTGCTACTGATGGTTAAATAGTCATGGTAAAAGTATAACATTAATTAATTGATTGAAGTTTGCTTTGAAATTGATAAGCAAACCTAACATTGAAATAATTAATAATTCTCAGTCAGAGAATTGAACTTGCAACCAGTAGGTTAACTATTTTCAACTTTCAAACATACTGTGGCGTGTTTGCAGCAGAGGCTTTTGCCACAATGATTTCAACCATAAAATATATAATATTTATACTTCATTTGATTTTTTCTGTTTTTTTAGATAAACGTATTATTTGATATTTAAAGGCCTTTTGTCAGATGTATATATATTTTTTAATTGAATCCAGGACGATACTCCCCCATTATCATCTCAGCATGGTTCTTGTCAGCATTGTTACGTAGACCTGTTTTTGAAAACATTGTTGCAAAAGGAGGAACTTTCATTTTGCAACCAGTTTTACACTTTCAGTAATGGAGATGTTCTAGAAATGTTTGCCTATTTGTTTTCAAAGTCATCTTGTACTGATTTATTGTGTGTAGGAAGGGGGGAGGGGGGGGGGGAGTAAAAAGCAATTATACATATAGCTTAAATAATGAAAACTGTGCAGTGTGTTGTTTACTGTAATTCATTTCAATAACATTTTCTAAGGGAATCAGTTCTCATTGTTTCATTAGGGAAGGCGAAGGGTGTAATCACATTGCTGCCCTCCTGTACGCCATATCTAATATAACAGAGAAGAAGAAAGACGGACAGCTCACATCCATGAAATGTAAGTGGAACAATCCAAGAAAACGGAAGTTGACTAAACAAATATCACAGGATCTGACATTCCAGAAGGTGATTCATGGCAGACAGAGTGTAAAGAGAAAGCTATTAGTGCCAGTGTACAACATTTACAAGCCAGTTGACGTGGACAAAATTAAGAACAAACTTCTTGAAATTGGTTCTTATGCTGGTTGGCTTAAAACCTGTAGAGTAAAAACGGATTATTCCAAAATTGCATGTAATAAACTTCAATTTCAGTGATAGTGTTAACCTAAATGAACAACAGCATATTTTCAAATCATACTTTGATTCTATGAACATCACTGAAAATTAATGTGTAACAATTGAAAGTCTTACGAGAAACCAGAGCAAGTCTGATGTGTGGGCACATGCAAAGGAGGAGAGATTAACTTCCTCAAACTTTGGTCGCATCTGCACGCAAAAGAGCACTACAAAACCAGATTCGAGTCTTAAAGACCTTATGAGCTATAGGACATTTGATACAGTATATACAACATATGGACGATCTCATGAAAGTGTGGTCAGAAGAAAAAATGAAAAGACAATGAATAAAGCGCATACAGGATTACGTCTAAAGAAATGGGGCCTGCTGGTTGCACCAGAGTATCCTTATCTTGGTGCAAATATAAAGAATATTCTGCAGTGTTGCTGTGGAAGCCGGCTTTTATAGCGAGGTTCGTTGAGTGGTTGGCATTTTTACAAAGTTAAGCAACGTACATCACGGTTAGTGTCTGGATGGGTGACCTGCGGTGGCTAAACTCCGTGAAGTTTACACAATTGCTTTTTAAGAACATATTTAAGTTTGCCTTCTAGATTTTCAGAACAATTTCATTCCATAATGTTAACAAGTGGGCCGATCTGATGTGTGTCGTGATCCTTTGCATAATTGTCTTAGATGATGACGCGCTGGACTGTAACACGAACGATCTTATTGCTGCATTTACACCATTTCCACATTTTACAGTTACAACCACAGCAAGACTGTAGAAGTGATATTTGTACCTATACCCATTCCCGGTACAACTGCAATCTGTACGCTGGTAGAGTATATATAAAAAAAGATACTCTTTCACTCCTAGAGATTTTCCAACTTTTGCTTACAGGTTTTCATATAACTTTCCCCCAGATTTGATGTTGTGGAAAGAGAAAAGAGTAACGCCATTTTCAACAGTTTTTCAGTTACATCACGGCGGCCAAATTAACTCACCATGTGTTTTATGGCTTTCTCACGGTATCACACCACACAACATGCTTTCTTGACTTTCTCACGGTATCACACCACACAACATGCTTTCCTGACTTTCTCACGGTATCACACCACACAACATGCTTTCCTGACTTTCTCAAGGTATCACACCACACAACCCGCTTTCCTGACTTTAACTCACCATGTGTTTTATGGCTTTCTCACGGTATCACACCACACAACATGCTTTCCTGACTTTCTCACGGTATCACACCACACAACATGCTTTCCTGACTTTCTCACGGTATCACACCACACAACCCGCTTTCCTGACTTTAACTCACCATGTGTTTTATGGCTTTCTCACGGTATCACACCACACAACATGCTTTCCTGACTTTCTCACGGTATCACACCACACAACATGCTTTCCTGACTTTCTCACGGTATCACACCACACAACATGCTTTCCTGACTTTCTCACGGTATCACACCACACAACCCGCTTTCCTGACTTTCTCACGGTATCACACCAAACAACATGCTTTCTCACGGTATCACACCACACAACATGCTTTCTTACGGTATCACACCACGAAACATGCTTTCTCACGGTATCACACCACACATCATGCTTTCTCACGGTATCACACCACACATCATGCTTTCTCACGGTATCACACCACACACCATGCTTTCTCACGGTATCAAACCACACACCATGCTTTCTCACGGTATCACACCACACAACATGCTTTCTCACGGTATCACACCACACAACATGCTTTTTCACGGTATCACACCACACAGCATACTCTCTCACGGTATCACACCACACAACATGCTTTCTCACGGTATCACACCACACACCATGCTTTCTCACGGTATCACACCACACAACATGCTTTCTTACGGTATCACACCACACATCATGCTTTCTCAGGGTATCACACCACATACCATGCTTTCTCACGGTATCATACCACACAGCATGAATACCTGACAACTGGCTATCTTCAGGTCTATATTATTGTAGTCAACTGGTGGAATTTCGCTAGTTACAGCTCTTGTCATTCATCGGAAAAGCATTAACGGCCGAGTTCGGGGTTTGGAATTACGACCTCTAGATTGATAGATCATGTCGTTATCGACATTTGGATGGGGGTCTGGTAGGTTTTAGTCTTGATATGATCGCATTAGGCATTAGCCGCCGAGTCAACACGAGTTGGCCCGAGTTGACTCGAGTGGCGTTCGTTTCAATAGGAGACAGCCTACTCGCGATAACCCGATGTCACCCTACCCCGAGAGTTACGGGGTTGCTAATGCCGAGTGCGATCATATCAATTATAACAAGATTTACTCTGGTGGAAAGTGTCGAATAGGCTCCATATAAGTAGGTGAAGGGAAGTAACTAGGTTTAATGTTATGCTATACTTATCTGGTTGGATTCCCGTGACACAACTTGTTACGTACTGTATTTATTTTGTATGTAATGTATTTCAGGCCAACAGACTTGCATTACTATAAACGGAGACATATACACATGTGTTTATATGTCTCTGTGTTTATATGTGTCGGTGTTTATATGTCTCTATGTCTATATGTCTCTGTGTTTATATGTCTCTGCTATAAACTATTTGACGTTGTTGTTACATAGCACTGCAACAGCCCCATTCCACTTCTTTGGATCATGTATCATGAATATACAAACGTATCTTTCTTTACCTTCATAATAAATGCGTTGAGGATACGTTTTAACTGCGCTCGGCTCATTTGTGCTTTTATCAGAGCTCTTGATAAGGGGGATTTTTCGTGTTCTAATATCCCTTTTTTGACACTCAACCTCTATATTGTGAGTTCTCTGGGGGACATGATTACTTTGAGTACCCACACCAAAGGGTTTGGTTGTGTATACCGAGAAATGTTTTACGAGAAAAATCAAGTTACTACCTCTTGTATACCAAGTTCTCAATTTGACTACGTATAGTTTCAAATCAGTCCACAAATACCACAAAGTCCTACAGTCTGGTAGGTATTGTTTACTATAGATTATAATACGACCAACCTTTCCCAAAATACAACAAAGCTGCAGCCGACGACTTTGAGAACGTATAGACAAAATAATGTAATACACCTGTAAATAAGTGTTTAATTATTTAACAGATGTCAAAACATTGATGCAGAGAGAATGCCAATTACTGAGCCTGCCTGTGATACATCAAATGGGCGTTCATACGTGGGAAATACTTTATAAATGGTAGTCATGGATGCCCTCATTGGCATTAAGCTTGACTGGCTTCTGTCAGGATAAATGGACCAGTGGTACTGGTAACTTACCCAAGAAACGCCGTGATATAACTGGACAATTGTTGGCATTACACAAAAAACACCTACTCGTATGTGTTAATACGACGGACTATGCAACAGAACTTGACAAACATTAAAAGCGCTGAAACCACTCACGGGAATTCGACATGTTAAGGGTTAACAACATGTTACACTTACCAACATGGCGATGATACACACGCATCTGGCGCAGACGATTTTGTAAATATTGTGACGAAAGGAGATATAAATAATTTTACTTTCTGCGACAATATTTCATAAAGGGTAATTTCACCTTTTGCCACAATGTTTTCAACCCTATTCAATAATTATACTTTCATTTAAAGACATTTTTCATAGTTTTGCCAATATGATTTCAAAGTCGTATGCTGCATATTTGATTTATGTGCGAAATGGTTAAATCTTTACCAGCTACAAAGCCTTTGCAAAAGACTTATTTCAAAATATTGTGCAAAAGGATAAATTTCCAAAGATCGCCTTTACGTTATCTAGACATTATTATATGTTATATATACCTGTTACGAGCTATGATAGGGTGAACTAGCTTCCTTCTCAAGGATGGTTCTTCGTAATGGTTAAATAAAATGGACTCCCTGTTAAAATAAATTATAATAACTAAACGAATGACTCAGGTTTAACTTTTCCTTTAAATAAATACTGCTCTCCTTTATAATACATAAACTGTAAATTCTATGACAAATAAGACTTAAAACTTACAAAGACAGGTACAAATAATGGAAAAGAGTATTCTTTAACAGGTAACTACTTAATAAAATGAACGCTTGTACATTGCAAATACTGCAAGGTAAACTAATGCCTGTACTTCCAAAGCACAAACATTAAATCAGCGATTAGTTATGGAAAATCTGGTAGAGCAAATCTAGGTCAAAACTGACAACCAATGCATATGAATAGATGCAATATAAATGAGCATGTAATATTCGAGACATTACATTACCCCCTTACTAGCATGACGAAGCTCTGACTGTCATGCCTATACTGCATTAAGACTTAAAAAATTATCCTTATCTAAAATTGAAAGTGTTCCTTTAAAGTGAAGTAGCACCTTTAAAGTGAAGTAGCACCTTTAAAAGGATACTTTCCACGACAACTTTCATCCGATTTATGATCTGACATGCAATTTATTGAGCTGCAACCTCAGTTCAGACATGTCTATTAATATCATTCACGAATCAATATCATAACGACAACCGCTTTTAAAAATCTGATGAAATGTTTTAACACATTAAGTTTCTTAATCTTTTGCCTGACTCTTTTAACTTTTGAAACAGTCTATCATTGAAACATTTGTCCTTGTTAAATTACCAAGCCTACTTTGTTTCTGCTAAGATGTCTTCAGGCTGCGTAGCATATGAATATATATTAGGTAAATGGTTAATTAACAATTATAAGAACACTATACCAAACATATGTTCAGGGTATACATAGCCAATGTCTTTATATACCCTACCAGTCATTTGTAACTTTTTAAACCCATAATCCTATGATAGGAACTACAATGTCCTTTAGGTCACTTTAAAAATGATATGCAGAGAAGTGTCCACTCTAGATGCTTTATTAGCTTAGTCATTAATGAAATGTTAATCACTCTCATGAATGCAAGACTAGAGTTACTTCAGTATTAGTAAAGTCATAATGCAATGTTAAAATTAGCTATAAAGCTACACTATAATACGCGAAAACAGTAGAGATAAGTTCGAAAGTAAGTTACGTCATTCACAGTCGTAAGCGGATTTATTAGACATCTTGGATAAATATATATATATATATATATATATATATGTAACTGATAGTTCGTTAGTAATTTGGTCTGGCACCTGGGGTTCGTGAGTAGGAGGGTCTCATCGACATCGGAGTTATGGTTACGATAGCCAGTTAGTTTCATCGACATCAGAGGTATGGTTTGTAAGTAAGTTTCATCGACATCAGAGGTATGATGGTAAGTACGTATCATCGGCATCAGAGGTATGTTGACGATAGTTAATATTATCGACATGAGAGGTATGTTCACGATAGTTAATGTTATCGACATCAGAGGTATTCACTGTTTGTAAATGGTTTTCATTGACATCTGGGTAGGTATGTAAGTAAGTTTCATCTTCATCGGAGGTATGTTTGTAAGTAAGATTCATCGGCACCAGAGGTATGTTGACGATAGTTAAATTCATCAACATGAGAGGTTTTCACTGTTTGTAAGTGGTTTTCATCGACATCTAAGTAAGCTTGGTAAGTAAGTTTCATCTACTTCAGAGGTATGTTGTAGATAGTTAATTTTATGGACGTAAGAGGTATTAACTGTGAGTTAGTGGTTTTCATCGACATCTGAGGCATGTTTGTAAGTTAGTTTCCTTGGCATCAGAGGTATGTTTACGATAGTTAAATTTATCGACATGAGAGGTATTCACTGTGTGTTAGTGGTTTTCATCGACATCTGAGGTATGTTTGCAAGTTAGTTTCCTCGGCATCAGAGGTATGTTGACGATAGTTAAACTTATCGACATGAGAGGTATTGGGAAATGTAGTTAATGGTAAGTTTGTTAAAATTGGCGATACTTAATTTTTATCATTGGCGTCTGAGATTTTTTTTTTCACATTTGATATTTCTGTTTCAGCGTCTACAACGTCGGTCGCCCCAGTCTACTGTCTTGATTGCTGGATTTTTTATATTATGATTCTGTGGTATTTTCTTTTTGTTCCCTACGTCTTTTCAAATCTTTAGTATTCTTCGATGCTTCAGCCGCAGCTGTCTTCTCTTCGCGTTGAGTTGCTCTTTTATTAACCAGTGTATCCCTCAGGTCTCTGACCACCTGAGCAAGCCCGATAATAGAGGACTCCTGCTGCTTCAACACGCGTGTGTTCTCCTCCACTGCACTCTTAATATCTCTCAGCACATGCAGCTGCTCAAATGAGAAAGCGGATGATACTGCTTCTGAACAAATGCTACCTACACGCTGAACATCTAGCTCTGGGATAACTTAAAGGGGCTCATCCAGTTGTTGTGTTATAGTAATTAGGCAACACCTGCCTCAGAATATCCTCATCCTCCTCCTCAATTGAAAGGACAACCTCACTGTTGCTTGGAGCTGCTGGTTCTTCGACTATCTGTGGTACGAACTGTAATATAGGTTGCTGATTGAAGACCGCAGTAGTGGTGGCAGAGTTCAGCTGGTGCTTAATGGGGATGACAACTGGATGGATGTAGGCTGTGTTTGTGTTGGCGTCCTGCAAAGTTGGGCAGAGTGCACTGGCGTCTGAGCGTGGAAAGGCGATTCTGGGAGGCCGGTTGGGAATGCCACCTCCAGAGCTCCGTATATATCCGTTATACTCAAACAAGCATAACAAATACTATGGTTATCTGCTCTTTTCCTTATCTGCTTCATTCGCTTTTCTATGTGATGTAATTGCTTGAAACGGGAACGAAAAAGGACGTTTGCTCGTTCGACATTTTGATGAAACAATATAAGAAAGTGGTGTTTTTGCAGTATACTCGTGTTGTAAATTTCTAACACCTTTACCTTTCATATTTGTATTGCTCTTTACGATAACTAGGTCATCTACCTTTGAATACTCTTCAATTGCGCATGCGCATTCATGTGGATTTTACTTCCAGGGAATACTTTCGAATAGTCATTCAAGCGAAAAAGAACAACATGTCATGTCAGTGGCACATTTTTAACCGTCCCTTTCCTACTTGCAAACACATTTTGATGGGTCATTGATGCGTCTGCAACATACAATTATTGTTAACATAATGGCACTTGTTCATAATGAGCAATTTCACCTTTTATAACAATGTTATTTAATTCAATAATTCTCCTATCATTTTTAAATAGTGATATTCATGTTGTTGTTTTCAAGCTCTACTTCTGCAGATATGAGCAGTCCCGCGAGAAAACCAACATTGCGGCATCTGCGTAATGTGTTGACCAGATTAGCTTGCGCTGTCCGCACAGACTGATCTTGGTCGACACATTCAACCTCAGGGGGGATAGAGTAGGCCTATTGATTCCCGAAAAAGAATCCACAGTAGGCGACACGGCTCATATGTTGAATGTATATTTAACACCTACAGACGCATTTAACGAGATTTTAGCAATTTTTGTCTAGATGTTTTCAAAGTCGTCTGCTGCAGAATTGTACATGTATGTTTTACATGGTTAATAGTGTACAGAGCTATGTTTGAACCCATAAGCAGCTGATGACTTGGGAAATGTGTGGGCCAAACTTTGGAAATTCTTTTATAAAAAATGATACAGTTTGTTCTTTGTGACAAAATGAGGAATTGCTCTGAAGAGAATTTTATCCTTTTGCCGCAATGTGTCTTCTGCATGTGGCATTTGTAAATTTGACTATTGCACATTAAAGGTATAATAAAGTTCATTTTTTATTTTCATATTTATGCCTTTTAACTCATACCCACTTGCAGATGTATTTTGACACATCTGCAGCAGACAGGATTTGAAAATATTGAGGGAAAAGGAGAATATACTTTTGACCCTTCCCACGTAATTACCTAATACAACTGTAGATCATCAATAGCAATTTTCTTGAATATTAATGAGATCTTCATGACCTGCATATCTTTGAAGATATGACCCCTGCAGCGGTGCGAGCTTGTTAATTAGGCAATCAGTCTTGCAAGCGTGATATCGATGTATACAAGCGGATTATACAATCGCCGACAGAGTAACACAGTAAGAATTGAATAGAAAAATACACAGTTAATTAGAGATTTCAATTAGCTTCCATAAACTATAATTTAAAGTACTGTACGATGTTAGTTGTTGAACATATTGGTAAAGTATTACGAGGGTATGCATTTTTAACATTTACAGACCGCGTATACATACGATAATCACTGATAAGGTGGGTTGCTACTATATGACTTTCGAAAACATTGTGACAAGCAGAGGACTTTCGAAAACATTGTGACAAAAGCAGACATTTCTTATGATGAGCAATTTTTGAATGAAGCAATGTTTTCAATTTCTTTCAATTATAAATCATTTTTAGATATATCAATTGATTATGTCTACATGTTGTTAAAGTCATCTGCTGCAGACTATAAAGCCACACGTAACTCGGACTGGATGCCGTAACCTTTTTCCCCCTGGTGACAATATTTCTAAAAAGATCGGATGAATTTTGGTAAAAATGTCGCCCAAGAAACATAAATTTTGTTTTAAAATGTTTTCACATCAAGCCAGTACTTATGGACAAGATTTTTGATGAGGCAGCAACCCAAGTTCTTCATAGCATTCAATTATTTTAACAATTTTGAAAGCAGCCCCACCTAAGGAAATTATTTTGAAATCTGTCCATTTGTGAGAGAAGTTGTTACTAAGAAATTGTAAACAGGCCATCGTGGGATGGCTGTGTAAACTTTTTTTTTTTTTTCAATAATATATTTTATTCGCACCAAATATTTACATAGCTATTTCATGTATGATTTACAAACAGGTTACATATTATACAGTAAATGCATTATTTTCGTTTGATAAGTTTTATACATTTTTTCTTTTTTTTAATTTTCTTCAAAAAACCAAATCATTATAAAATTATTTGTGTTTGTGTTTTACAAACACTCAATAATTTGTTATTTGTGCATTTCCTTTTTAAATACGATTCTTTAAAAAATAAACAAGAAGAAAAAATAGAGAAAAACAAGATAAAGGACAGGAAACAAAACATCAAAAAAACTAACATAATTATTTGGCGCAAACATTTTTTTTTAAGGAATAAAATGCTGACAGTTTTTTGAGAAGTAGAAAAAAAGATAGAAAGTATAGAAGATCGATAGATAAAAAGTAAAAGCTCGAGTAGAAGATGGAAAAAATGTTTTCTCGGTTGGATATTTTAAGGATTTAAAAAAATAAATAGCAGTTCAAATACATTTAGTTAATAAAATTTGCCCATTTCCGGTTATGAAATTCTAAATTGTCACCATTTAAAGCAATGTGTTTTTCCATTTCTTTTCTTTTATTCAAATAATTTTTGAACGCATTTATACATGGCATTGTTTTCACACACTTGCTCCTGAAGATAAAATATTTGCTACATAGTATTATATAGTTTTTAAGTGTATTTTGTGAACCTTTATCTATCAAACCAAATGTGACTGTAAACAAATCAAAAGTGATAGTTATATTTATATTAGACAAAAATGTTTTGAGTTCCGACCAAAAATGTTGGGCATAATGACATTCCCAAAAAAGATGGTTTACTGTTTCAATATTGCTATTGCAGAAATCACATAAATTTGATTGTGTTAGACTACATTTTAAAAGATATTTATTTGTAGGTATAATTCGCATGAAAACTTGTTGAAATGGACTTTAAGTTTAAACATAAATCCATCAATCATTTAGCCACAATGTTTTAAATTAAACTTTAAAAAAGAAGTAAAGTTGTATTTCTAGTCAATTCGTTGTTGGTTTCGCACGCCTCGCTGATTGCTTTGTCTATGTCCGCAATTTTGTCAAAAGGTAGTCCCCGGAAGGAGAATATTGAGTAACGTCCCTCGGCAATCAAGGGACGTTACCTAGTTATCGTAAAGAGCAATATCCATTCAATGTTTTCGGTCTTAACATCTCCACAGGCAACTCTCTCCAATAACAATTTAAATTAACACTGAATCAGGTTATGACCAAATATGTATTGCCTTAATTTTCTCCATTTACGGTTTTAACCCTTTCCCACAAATGTACCCTCACCGAGCCTCTGCAACAGACGACTTTTGAAATCATTGTGGCAAAATGTGAAATTGTTATTTAACCATTCTTGTAAGAAATGAGTATTTCTCAAATCTTCATATAACGGACGCCAAAGCAGAAAGTGTTTTTCCTCTTCAATAGCAAAGATATTATTTCTCAGACAATATTGGCAATGTCGTAGGTTTCTGTCAATTTGTAAATGCCGACCCTTTTCAATCATTAAGTTATGCCCTGAACATCTGAAATTTGACAATAGTTTATTATACTCATATGGTAACGTTATTGATAAATACTTTTCAGGATTTAAGGCACTTTTGTACAGTTTATATGATAGCGCTTTTGGAGATTTTTGGAGATGATTCAATGTTTCCATTTAGTGTTTGGTAGCTGCAATCAATGAGTCTTTGTTTAAACAGTGATAAGAATATGTTGAAATCACCAACGTCTTCACTTAACCATAATTAACCGAAACCACACTTGAACAATAAACGCTTTATGTGGGTAGCCCAAGTTGTCCGACCTAAATCATCGAGTCGACTTAAGAGTTTGTAGCATTGTTTCGGGTACCAATTAGACTTCAGATAAGTGATAAGGTCATTTATGTATAGACTGAAGATGACCGCAGAACTCACACAACCCTGTTTCGTACCCTTTTCACATTTAAAAAATTCTGTAACACCGTTTTCAACTTTTACAAATGATTTTAACTGTTCGTACATGGATTTGAAAACACTGATTAATTTACTGTCGGGACTTATACCTTTATGTATTAAACTTTCCCAGAGTTTTATATGTGAACAATTGTCGAAAGCCTTGAGGAAATCAACAAATAAAATATATATCCTACCCCGTTTCTTGCTTATATATTTCTGTATGACAGATTGTAGGTTAAATATATTGTCAACAGTGGAGTAACCGCGGCGAAATCCAGCTTGTGCCTCATCGATGATTTCATGTTCTTCGGCCCATTCAGATAGTCCGTTTGTAAGCACTTTGATGAATATATTGCTTATTCTGTTAATTAGACTTATTGCGCGATAATTATTAGGGTCATCGTTTGGCCCTTTCTTATGAACGGGGGTTCTCACTGATTCATTCCATTCTGAGGGAAATGAACCTGTTTGTAATATATTATTGAACAGTATATTCAGGAATGGTGTTATTTTGTGGGATGTGCATTTGAACATTTCTATACAGGTGCCATCTGTCCCCGAAGTGCACGAGATACGCAAAGAATGTATACACTTAATAATTTCCTCGTTTGTAATAGTAACATCTAAGCTACTTCCGTCTTTCTGTTCGGACATGAACTCAAATATATCATTGTGTAAAGTGTGATTCGTAGTTTGATCATCTTTAAATAATGTTTTAAAATAGTCAAACCATGTCACACCTGGTATAACCGACGACACAGCTTTTCTAGATTTAACTGTACTCTTTAAATGTTTCCAAAACTTTTGCGGGTTTATTTGGCAATCAACGAGTTCGCTTCGACGTTTTCTCTCTAGCGATAGTCGTTTAGCCCTACATAAGTTTTTAAAAGTGTTTTAAAAGTGTTTCTGCACTTAAAGTACTCTCACAAATCACTATTATGTAGTATGTAGTTTTAAGTGTTTCAGTGATTTTGCTACTGTTCAATCTCTGTCCCACCATTTAGGTTGTCGTAATGTGATTTCCTTGAATGTACGCTGTTTACATTTCACTATCCGCACTGGATTGTAGTATTTGTAAAAATTCATTGCGTTTCTGTAAGACATTATCGTTAGAGACTGACAGGTAAAACTGGTCGTATATAGAATTAAACTTATTCATGAACTCTGATTCCTTAGTTGTATTCCACTTATTAACTCTACACTGACGTGACTCTTAGCTCAGATACCGTGGATTCAATTCACTTTGTGCAAATAGAGGTACATGTATTATGACTCAGCGAAGACATTATATACGCTTGTTTAAATCATGGTTGTCAGATAAAGAAAACCAACATAATTGGCTTTGCGTAATTTTTCGACCCGGATCATTATGTAGCGCAGGCTAACCCGCAGAGACACTTTACGCCTGTATATTTTCTGTTTAAGGAATCATTACTCTATACCTCTATTCCGCTAAAACGGAATGTGTCGGCCCGGATCAGTCTGCGCGGACTGCGCACGACGATCTGGTCGATACATTACGTAGAGGCCACAATATTGGTTTTCTCGCTGGACGGCTAACAATTATTCAATCTTGTAACATTGCATGAGGGGTCCCTCAAGGTCCCTCAATGGTGAATTTTAGGACAATATCTTATTTTTCCTTATAAAATATAGTCTTTCAACAAATTAATACCTAGTCATTATTAACGCCTCTCTGCAAATAAGTGATTTATTTCCATTTAAGTGATATCAGGGACGTAGATAAGAGGGATAGGCAACTCCACCTGTACACCTGTTATCTGGTTAAAATATCACCCATAGACATAAAATTGTCCAAATTTTCACATTTTGTAGCAAATAAAACTTTGAAGTCACATTTGGCACATAAACAAAAAATACATATTCTGAAAGCTTAACATTTCAACTTAAGTTAAAGATATAATGAATAACTGGAATTTCTTTGTATTTTGAACAATGACTTATTTAAAAGACACCGATATTGGGATTTCTGAATTATATCATTTTTTTCCAAAAATTAAGAGACTGACATTTTTCATACGGATAACATATTATCAAAACCTGTAATATATTAAAATATTTTTATCTTCTGCAATAGAAGAATGTTTAAACTTCTAGAAAATATTTTTTTTATTTTCATATCTTGAATAGTTTTTGAGTTTTACTTTGTACAAATGTTGGCACGGGTGATATTTTAGTATATAATTTAGTAACTTATCCCTCTTATCTACGTCCCTGGTGATATCCTGGGTTTATGATGTATCTGCTATACTTCATGCATGATGGTGAGTATTGAATACGTGGCTGATGTTCATTCGACCATAAACGTCGAACCGTTCGAGATGCCTAAGCAATCCCTAGGATTGAAAACACTTGACACTTGTTGACAAGGTCAACTATTTTTCAGCATTATACATGTATCTGAAGGCTGGATATTGGCAAGTAGAGATTAAATAACTGACAACAGCAAGACAGCAAGACTGACTTCAGTGTTGGTTTTTTAGAATTTTATGAATGTAATCGCAGAGATCTAGATAAGAGGGGATTTACATGTTATAAAATACTTACTTGACCCTATTACCCTATGATTTGGGTACTAACAAAAATTGACTCAAATAGGGAGAATTGAACCGTCTTTACGAAGTCTTACCAAATTTGATTTCAGCATGATATTGTCGATGATAAGTGTTAGAGAACATTTAGCTTCTGGAAAACAAATCCCATGTGTTGTCAGACCATATCCTCAAATTACAGGCTTGCTTCGGGAGAAAAGTAATGTATCGAGGTGATGTTTTTTCTATGGAAGGTATATACCGCAATGTTTTCAAAAGTAATCTGCAGCAGAGTGATTGACTTGATGACCTATACCGATAGATTATCCCAGCTCTTCCATTTGGTAGCTTAGTTATGTAAGGACTTGAACATCATCCGTCTCGTGTGCTAATATATAATATATACCTTGATATAGCTGTAGTAAAGTTTTCTTAAAAATTCTCTTTCCTCTTATAAAGAAAACTTTTCAATTAATCAGATTGATAAGATAAAATGAGAATATTTGCGGGTTTTTTAAATTGGCTTAAGTGTCTGATTTTTCGTATGAGCCGTCCCGCGATAAAACCAACATTGTTGACTCTGCGTAGAGTGTCGACCCGGATCAGCCTAAGCATGCCGTGCAGGCTATCCCGGACAGAAACTTTTCGACTCCTCTGGATTATCTGTTTCAGGAATCATTACTCTATACCTATTTTTCCCTGAGAAGGAATGTGTCGGCCCGGATCAGTCTGCGCAGTCATGAGGTTCATGGTACCTCATTTCTCATTTGGCCACACTGTTTTAAACTTTATTTAACAATTAGGCCATGTTTTATGGAGATTTTTCAGGTTTTTTGGGATTTTGCCTTTTTGTCTGCTGCAGATTTGTTGTATATGGAAAAGGGTTAATTCGGCTCTCATGACAACAATTTATCAGCATAAAGTACGATAAAGAAGACTTTTCATTACAGTCGGTATTTGAAGACTAGGCGAATATCGAGATTTACGCAAATGATTTTGGTCTTTCTTGTTCATCATTGATTGATTGGGGCTTAATGTTAAAAGGACTCAGTCCGTGTTCATCATATTCGTACAGGTAGCATTGAATCACCTTTAGAACATAGATATATCATTATATTATTATGAAAGCAAGTAATCCAACCGGTTGATTTAAAAAAAGATCATAATAATAGAGGACTTTTTTTCGAAAATGGATTATTATGAAATAAATTATATAATATATTTTGTTATCGTTATTAAAGTTTCATTTAGGAGATTGTAAATCATAAGAAACATTTGTTCCGTTTTATGTTTTATTTGCAGGCAATATATGTCTATATTGAGATAATAAATTTTAAAAAAGGAAGACCATTATGATCCTATATTGCTCACCTGAATTAATATAAGGTAAAGATTTGTCAATGTCTTAGTGTAGCAAACAAGGAAAACGAGCTTTCAACACATATAAATAATTTCATCAGTCTTGGTATAGGGTCACCCAGGGAATCAGGCCTATACTTTTGACAAGAAGATTTTAAAAGTGTTCACTTTATATACATGAAGGAAAATAAGCTCCATTCCCTAGCGGCCATGTTTTTCAATGGATAGAAATAATTTGAACAATCTTGGTAGATCCCAAACGAACATCTTTGTTAAATAATTTTCAAATTGGAAAATTATTTTTGACAAAGAAGATTTTGAGCGTTTTTCCGTTCCGTTGCTATGACAGCCATAGTTCTGCATATAATTAAATTCTTTGAACAACTTTGAAAGGGTTACATCCAAAGAAAATCCATAATCAAAATTGGCCTAGCTATTTGGGAAGAGATGTCGTTTGCAGCAAAATGTTGACGGACGACGAACAAAGACCGATCACAATAGCTCACCATGACCCTTCATCTCAGGTGAGCTAACAGTATTTCGAGCGCTTGGCGTGAAACAGTTGTAACTAAAATTGGTATTTTTTTTACCAAGGTTAATCAACTCGCCATAAATTCTTTATGAGCGTTAAATCATTTATCTTGGTAAACAATGCAAATTTAGGTGCCATTGCTCGTTCTGAGCAATGGCACCTAAATTTGCATTGTTTTAAAAGGGTCAAAATTGCCCCTACACCAGGGTTTTCTAAACAGGGTTACAACCGTTTCACGCCAAGCCCTCGATTTAATCTAAGGACAATTTTGCTCATTCTTCATAACACATCGAACAATTTTCTAGAAATTCACACATATGGTAAACACATGTTATCAAATTAAACCACATATTATAATAATAATATAATTTAAAAAACAAACATTTGTCTATTTCAATGCTATTAACACCTTAAACACAGGGACAACATTTTGTTGAGGAACTATTGTAATCTAGAATATGAAATTAACAAAAGCAAAATCTATAGATATTTAATAGAATATATTGATGAACCAATTTAAGATGTTTTTGTGACAAATTAATGAAATACAAACACATTAACATTTTATGAATATCAACATATATAACCTGACATACTCGCCAGCTCGCTCGTACCAGGGGCGTATATCTACGTTCCTGTTCGTACGTAGGCACGAACACGTACACGCATACAAACAACACACTCACATATATATATATATATATATATATTTATAAACCGATGTTTTTTAAATGACGTATAACAAAGTAATTTAAATTTTCTGCCTATACACATCATTCGAACGATAATTGAGCCTCCCCGCGAGAAACTCTGCGTAAAGTATCGACCCGGATCAGTCTAAGCATGACGCGCAGGCTTACCAGGATATACATTTTTCTCCTCCTGTGGATTTTCTGTTTCAGGAATCATTACTCTATACCTTTATCCCCCTGATACACAATGTGTGGGCCCGGATCAGTCTGCGCGGACTGCGCAAGCTGATATGGGTCGATACATTACCTAGAGGCTATCATGTTGGTTTTCTCACGAGACAGCTCAATTATTTCCGTCTCCTGAAATTTATGAAATGGGCTGAAAAACTAACAATATTGGTATCTTCTTGTGTAAATAACAGCATGAATATGTCACATACAGATTTAGGTTTGGAATTATTATCTATAGATGCGATTATCGCATTGAAAGATTCACGGGTTTTTTAATCATGGAGTTTACATCTAGCAAGGACATGAATTGTGTTCTCTTTCTCGTTTATGTCACATTTCAAACAGAGTCTGTCTGGTTGAAATGTCTTATGTCTAGAATATATCCCAGTTTCTATTCGTATGTCATTTAAACGTATCCTATGTCTGCACACAGCCATCTTAATTCAAATTTAGATATTGTTCCATATCAAAACGCGACTTTAGGCTGAAATTAAAAATTTAGTCCTCCGGAGTTAAGCTCATTGTTGTATTAATCATCCAAAATAGTATTGTATTGTTACTAATTTGAGCCGTCCTGCGAGAAAACCAACATTGTGGACTCTGCATTAAGTATCAACCCGGATCATCCTTAGGATGCCGCGCAGGCTAACCAGGGCAGACACTTTTCCCAACCTTTGGATTTTCTGTTACTGGTACCATTACTCTATACATAAATGCCCCTGAGACTGAATCTGTCGGCCCGGATTAGTCTTCGCGGCCTGCGCAGGCTGATCTGGGTCGTTTGATTACGCAGATACCATAATGTAGTTTTTCTCGCGGAAGTGCTCATTTCCCAAGTACATTTGTTATAAACGTTGATTATGAATGATGTTTCCAAAGACTAAGTTTATCTTCAAAGATTTAAAAACGAAAAAGAAAGAACTATTTACTGCTACGCCATATATTTTGATGCATTGTATGCTTTTTGAAGTAATCCCTGAACGCAATTTTACGTCGGCACAAATATCTTATCATTGAAAAAAAGATGTAAACAAACGTAGGATATCTTACCTTTCCAGACACAACTGCAACGTTAAGAAAATATTTGTTTGACCTTCGTAATGTACTTCAAAAAGTGTATTCATGATTTGTCTACACTATTTGATTCTAAACATTTTGTAAAACAATCGTATCTTTACGTAAACATACTCAGGTTTTTTCTTGTTGAATGCTCATCAAATATTTGCCCAACGCGACACTACTTGTTTGACAGTGTGGTCGAGCAAAGTAAATTTGTTTTGACACATGACTCCCCCGAGGACTCTAATCTACTTAGTTTAAAGGATGCTTATAATGATTTCTTAATTATATAATTTCAGCCAGGGTGAAAAGTCCCACTTCCTGAAAACGAAACCGCCAAATAACGATTGCCTTGAACATTTTACAAAATCTGACATATTATAAATTTACTACATCTTTTATTATCCATCCTGACTTGCTAAAAACTAGTACTTTTATTTCTTTTGTACTTTAATCAAGACATCAATTTTCACAAAATTTTAAAAGGTTATTTAGTATTTTTCAAGACTGGTATCAGAATTAACACGACGATATTGTCTGCATGCATTAGTGAATTTCATGAAGAAGACCTATCCATATTCGTAATCCGGTTTTGAATTAAAAGGCAAACAATGCTGATTTAATGACGAGCTGACTTAAATAAATCGTCTTCTTTGCACAAGTCGCGATAATGGTTTGGTTGATTGATTGGTTGGGGTTCAACTCCGTTTTCAACAATGTTTCAGTCATATCACAGTGGCCAGTTCACCTACTCATATGTTTCCTGGTTTTTCTCAAACCAGTACTCCACACACCATACTTTCCAAGCAACTGGCTGCCCATTGGTGAAAGACGTATGACGCTTGTCACAGCGACTCTTGTCAAACACCGGAAAGAATGTTGACCGAACACATAACTCCTGGATTGACAGCCCACGACGATGGTCGGCTCGATATATGATTTGGAGCTGACAGATTAATGCATTTTTAGGAACTGTGGTCGAAAAGAACTTCAAGAGGCAATCCCTGTAAATATTTTGTAAATCCTAAATATATAATTTTGATAGATTGGGGCTTAAAATACAATGATAAGGAATTCATCCTTTGGATGCAATAATTCCTAATATAATCAATAATTATGCTTTTATTGATTTATTTAAGACTTTCAGGTCTTCTCTGTCGTCTGCTACAGATGTGTATTATGCTGAGATAACAACCTTTGACATTTCATTTCCTGGTTGAGTCTGACTAGTTGACGCGGTTTGTAACGACGTCTGACGCTGCGTTGCCGGTTTCTCACGGCAGCAACATATAACCTTCTTCAGTTCGCTCTTAAATCGTCTATTAAACGACGTGTAAATAACCAAATTTGCATTAAATGATAATACCATTGTTATTTCATGAATTACATGGATTGCTCTATTCATCTCAAAACTATAAGTGTCACGGTTTTCGACAACTGCAGCATAGAAAAGAAAGAACGCATACGGTACCTCCGTGATAAGAAACACAATTACAATTGCCAAAACAATTCTCGTTATTCGAAGGTTTTCATTGTCACTTACTTCGGTTCCGCGTTGAAATTTCTTCGAGGAATTCGTTTGACTAGCTAGAAAGGACGATTTCATAAGTTGCCTAACCATAAGTACTGTTGTTACTGTGAGTACTATACAAGGAATCAAGTGCCTTAACACTAGAGTTACCAATAATTGAATGCAAGTCCCATCAGAACAGTCCCTTGCGTTCGTCCACTTACATTTTCCTTTTTTTGTCTTGTCGTTGAAAAAATGAAACACATGCAGAGCAGGAGCTAGGACAACGATTGAGACACTTACTGCGATTTTTATTCTCTTTGTAAACCAAGCCCGAGCGCTGAACGGCATCCACACTGACATACACCTTTGGATGCCTAGAAAGACTGTCAGCCATATTGCAACTGTGTGGAACAGTTTGGACCAGAAGAATTTACTAATCATAAATGCTTCGCATAATAGGTCACTAAGTATATAGACCTCCATTGCAGATGTAGCTGTAGTTGTGGGAACAGTATTATTCACACCCATGGAATCCCCACTGGGAACGTAATCTTCCCCTCTGTATAATTGTTGGTACACCATTATATACGTCGGTAGTGTAACTAACCCCGTCAGTATATCAGACATGGCTATAGCACAATATATGTAGCTTGTAACACTACGTAACTTCTTCCTCATGAGGGTAAGAATAAATAAAGTGTTTAGTACGACGGATATCACCACCAGAATTTCCCAAATAAACGACTCATATACAAACAATTTAAATTCATATTCACCATAATACTCGGTAGTATTGGAGTTTATATCCGTCGTGTTATTCATGATTTAAGTTAGTAGATAGTTTTAATATATGATCCTGGTATATGGAACAGAGACGGAAGTATTTAAAGTATATACATGTTTATAATTTGTGTACAAGCCGATGGCTCGATAACACAATATAGTTTGAATTACATCGTATCAACTGTTCAGTTAACCCTGTAGATACATTTCCCGAAGATATACATGAGGACAACGACATTCCCATACTCACGACGCCATGCATCTATAATCACTTTGCAAGCACCTATTGTGTCGTACTGCCTGAAAAGATGAAAAGGTGGAAGCATATAACTGTATACTTAAATGTATTTTTAGTAAAACCTTAAGGATATACAGATAACACATATCAAGAAGTAAATATTCTGGCTTATTTTAGACTCATTCAAATTTAAAATTGACAAATGAGAGTTTATCCTGCAATTTCTATCCTGTCATATAGGTTAACACCTTATTTAAAGAGGGTGCCAAATAAACTTTACCAACAAATCTCATATACTGAGCACCTATGTATCTTTTTAAGAAATGAAGACCTTATGTACTTATTAAAACTGCTAAGACGTCTATATGGGAGACGGGGGATAACAAGAAAAAACATTATGTATGAATATATTCAACAACCTATTGTTGCTATATGTAATCCGTAATAGGAGTGAGTGGCTCGGGGTCATCCACACTCACACATTTCAAGTTTGATACATATCACATAATTATATTCATGTACATTCAATTCCCCTTAAACTAAAAAATAAAACCAATATAAAACGTTAGTGTCCCTAAACCTCGAAACGTGAAAAGATAGTCCGTATACAGTTACCAATTCAGTGGTAAAAAGAGAAATCTCTGATGAGGAGCAATTTCCTCCCTTCTTGCCTTCAAAGTATTTACATTTAAAGAAACATTCTGAATGCCTTTTTTCCGTTAAGATGAATGTCTGATACCGTAATTTCAGAAATCTTGTTATCAAATATAAGTATGTGTAAATTAATTTCCTTTGACTTTTGGACTTTGGAAGTTGTAATAACGAGAATTGACCGAGATTGAAATGACGTGTCTAAACATACTATGCAAACTAACTTTTAAACCTAATCATGCTGTTTGTACTTATATTATAATTTGTAAGTGTCAACATCAATATCAGGCACCACCTTTGTGTCATCTGATTTAGATCTGCAGATCCCAAATAAACATGATTCAACAGTCTTGCTAAATACAAAAACAAAACCCTGTTCATTCATAAAATTTACTCAGCAGGCATAGAGATAAACTTGTTTCCAAAGTTGTATACTTTTGGATCCTGTCAATGACCAGGACTGTCAAAACTGATTTGTATTCAAGAACAATATATATGAGTTGAATCAAGCTTATACAATATATATGAAATATAAAATCAACTGTAATTCAGTTTTGACAGTTTTTTTATCTTTTTTTAACGACAAAAAAAGATCACTGAATCGTGATGGTCCTTTATTGCTCACCTGAGTATCTTTTCACTTCTGGCTAAAAGATGGTTTTATCTACTTGTTAAAGAGGGGATGTCACTTAAAGAAATTCTGAACTGATGGACGGCAAATGATCCCAGCATCTCACCTAAAGTTGTGCTCCTGTGAGCTAAAACAGGAAAAGAGAACTATATAAAAAAGGTACAAGGAAACAAGCGATAACTGTTTTTCTTCCTATAATAAAATATACCTTTCAAACAGTACAGGTCAAAACCCGCCTTGGCATATGTGCTGCCTGTCATCTGTACTATTTGATATCCATTGATGCAATAGTGCATCATTATTACAACATATACAATACTCATCTTTGGATATATTGATTTTTTTAAGCAATTGGTTAGTGCCGAAAATGCTTCGATTCATCCTATATTGGAACCAAAGTAGTTTCCAATCTTTGGTCATTTTGAACACAGTTTCCTATATTGAATTTTCTTAGACATCTATATTTAAGAATGTATCGGAAGCTGAACATGGATATGCAATATATAACAAGTATCGAATCCTAAACGCAAGCAATAAATTTGTGCCCTTAATTGCTGCCATTAAGTCATTGCCAATTTACAAGTTTAATATCGAACGGTTAAAGCGTGCCATGCCATAGGAAACTAATTCGTCAGATTTAACATTAATAAAAATCAGATTGAAATCATCCTCGAACAATTTTCTAATTTATCAATTGAAGATTTTACAAACGTTATCCCTTTCCCACACTCAAACATTTTAACGTATCTGTAGCATATGCATGTTTGGAAATATTTTGACAAAATGAGACATTGTTCACCAAGTTTTTAAATGTGTTCAATGATACAGCTTTCATTTAAAAGGGTTTTAATAATACACAGAGGTCCAGATGAGGATGGGTATTCAGTTTTTCCCCCCACAATTTCTCTCTTAGTATTAAAGCAAATCCTATGTTCTGGGTACTCAAAAAACTCTTTTGAGTACCCACAACATTGGGTTAGAAAGTTTTAAAATAAAGATTTTAGAACATGCAAAACGCCCCTTATCTAGAGCTCTGCGGTTTAACCTAGTTCTGCCTGGTCGTTTTTCATGTCGTCTATTGAAGGTTTGGTGCATGTTGAAAGAGGTAACGAATTACTCAAGTATGGAACTGAAAATACCTCTATCTGATCGCTCAGTCGTTATTGATTGGGACCGCCAATCAATAAGTCTTGAGTTCTAATATAAACATTCTGATAAGTTGTCTTGAAAAAAAAAAAAACGTGTGGAAGACTGGTGCGAGGAAAAACATTGATTGATAGTAGACATGATATAACGATTATGCTGTTGAAAGCGGCGTTAAACTCAAATCGAGTGTGTTGAATTGCTCGGTAGCACAGACTCATACATGTACTATGGGTGGTCCATTGGTGGTAATTCTCAGACGGTCTGTTTTCCGACGACGTGACTGTTCCCCTAGTATTAATTGTATTAAACATATTTGAGCCGAATTACGAGAGAACCAACATTGTGGACTCCGCGTAAAGTATCGACCCAACTCGGCATAAGCAGGCCGCGCAGGCTAACCCGGACGGACACATTTCGCCTCCTGTGGATTTTCTGTTTCAGGAATTATTACTCTATGCCTCTATCCCACTAAGACGGAATGTGTCGGCCAGGATTAGCCTGCGCGGACTGATCGGGCTGATCTGGGTCGATACATTGCGCAGAGTCCATAATGTTGGTTTTCCCACGGTACGGCTCATATAACAATGGTCTTGCGATGACTATGAGTAATACAAAAGACTCTTAATTATCATCAGTAATCAACGTGGTCGAGTGTTTACTAGATTTATACCTAATTCAGTTATGTATTTTAAGCTTCGATAATTTAATGTTTATGTTGATAAAAGTGATAACAACATCAGTCCACAGTTAGCTATTATAATACGGTTTACACAGCAGAAAAGCTGTTATGAGGTTGTTAGATAAATAACAGCTTACTGCTGACACAATTCCGACTGCTCGCTGATATATCAAACATGGTGATCATACATATATCTCTGGCACTCGAATGTTATGTTTTAACGTGTTCTCGACGCTCTTCGTAGGTTTTATGAAACAACGATGCAAATATAACAAATACTTACTGTTTTTGGGATTTCCTGGCAACATATGGATGTATATTCAGGCCATTACTTCTTCCCGTGTGGAATCTTTAAAGGCATCTACGGAATAGATTCCTGTCATTCTTTAATCATCATAGAGAGGAAACTGAAAGTATATTGACGAAATAGGTCTCGTGTGTGTAGTTTGTACATTGTCACATGATCAAGACACTCATTTCGGGAGATTAACCCTTTCCATACATAACCTTACTAAGGCCTTTGCAGCAAACCTGTGAACATTACGATAAAAAGAAAAATTGCTCATGGTGAACAATTTCCCCTTTTGTCACAAAGTTTAACAATAATTGTATTTTCATTAATAGACAGTTCCCATATATTTGACTTAGTGTTTTTAAAGCCGGTCTGCTGCATATTGGTTGACTATGTAAAGGAATACACGCGACTTCACATGCTTCTCTACCGTAAGACTTACGAAAATAGAATGCTGAATTTCTCACAATGTTTCTATTCTGTCGCTGATTTTTTGTAATATAGTTAAGTCAGTTTTCTCAAATCACAGTTTGGAAAAGGCCAAATTTCGTACGTAAAGAAGGAAGGATAACACTTGTGTTGTCGGCTGTTGTAAGACTTCTGGCCGTGTCGAAGTTACCTACCTTCTTTAAATGCATGTGCATAACTCCACTTCCACATGTTTAACACTTATTTTCTTATGCGTTTATTTAAAAATCATTTGTTTGTCAATTTAAACAATATTTGTTTATCATACTATCCCCGAATTTAAATAATATTTGTTTATTATGTCATTCACGAATCTAGACACCATTTTACATGATTTTCGTGAATTAAAACAACAGTTGTTTGGCAAATATACGCTTATGTATACAATTTCATTGAGCAGTTCCACGAGAAAACCAACATTATGGTATTTTTGTAATGTATAGACCCAGATCAACCTGCACAGTCCTCCAAGGCTAATATGGGCCGACAGATTCCGTCTAGAGGATAGAGGCATAGAATAATGATTCCTTAAACAGAAAATAAGTTTCTGTTCGGGTTAACCTGCGCGGCATGTTTATGCTGGTCCGGGTCGATACTTTACGCAGTGTCCACAGTGTTGGTTTTCTCGTGGAAGGATCCAATGTATATATTAGAGATATATATTAGAGAAAGTAATAACATATATGTTATATGTACATGAATCATCTGTTGTACGACGTGATAAGTTTATGCCTATGTCTATGTGTAAACCTTTACCTTGTTCATAATAAATTTTGCTTCTATCGTAGATACTAATTCAATACATGTTGGGAAAAATAGAAACTGCTCAAATCAACCTATTTCTCATTTCGCAACAATGTTTTCAAGGTTTTTTTATAAACCACGTTTAAGATATCAAATGTTTCATTCTCGTTTGCCTTCAATACAGACAGATCTTAGAATATCATATGAGGTAAACTGTCAAACATGTGCTGTGTGAAAATGTTATATGATGTCAACATAATGGCCTTCTGTCAATAAAATATTGTCATTGTCATTATCATTTTCATATGTTTATCAAAGCGTAATGGGAACGGGATATAGGTACATTTACCACTTCTCTAACCTTGCTGTAGAATCCGGATTTTATAGCGACGTTTGTAGAATAGTTTTATCACAAAATTAACCCTTTTCCACATACAACAAATCTGCAGCAGACGGCTTTGAACACATTTTGTCAACAAATAGAACATCTCTAAAATTGAATGGATAACCTATGACTAAAAGTGGAAAATACTGTGGCCAAAGGAGAAATTACTCGTTTTAAGCAATTTCTTCTTTTGTCACTATGTTTTCAAAAAGCCGTCTGCTGCAGAGGCGTCAGAAAGCGTCGATATGAGGAAAAGGGTTAAGTTACCTACATTACAGTTATTCCCTGGATATAATTCCACTTATCTTACATAGCGCTAAGTAATACTTACATCCCAGTGAACCATTCGTTTCGGTGACAGCAACGTCTCCTATGGGTGTTGGTATGCAAGACGTTTGTACTACGTGCTTAATACGTTTCGGAGCAAATTGGAACACTATAGACGTCTGCAAGACGTCTGCCAAACGGCGTTAAGACGTATTGGTAACCCAAACCAAATGGACACTAAGTGAAGACATATACTAGACGTCTACAATACGTTTTTAATACGTATTGGTTACAACAACCAAATGGACACAAAGTAAAGACATATAGTAGACGTCTTCAATACGTTTTTAATACGTATTGGTAACCAAAACTACATGGACACTAAGTGAAGACATATAGTAGACGTCTGCAATACGTTTTTAATACGTATTGGTAACCAAAACCAAATGGACACTAAGTGAAGACTTTGAAAAAAATACAGTAGACGTCTACCATACGTTTTTAATACGTATTGGTAATCAAAACCATATGGACACTAAGTGAAGACTTTCAAATAATTACATAAGACGTCTGCCATACGTTCTTAATACGTAATGGATACCAAAACCATATGGACACTAAATGAAGACTTCGAAAAAAAATACAGTTGACGTCTGTCATACGTTTTTAATACGTACTAGTAACCAAAACCATATTGACACTAATGAAGACTTTGAGTCAAATGGACACAAAGTAAAGACATATAGTAGACGTCTTCAATACGTTTTTAATACGTATTGGTAACCAAAACTACATGGACACTAAGTGAAGACATATAGTAGACGTCTGCAATACGTTTTTAATACGTATTGGTAACCAAAACCAAATGGACACTAAGTGAAGACTTTGAAAAAAATACAGTAGACGTCTACCATACGTTTTTAATACGTATTGGTAATCAAAACCATATGGACACTAAGTGAAGACTTTCAAATAATTACATAAGACGTCTGCCATACGTTCTTAATACGTAATGGATACCAAAACCATATGGACACTAAATGAAGACTTCGAAAAAAAATACAGTTGACGTCTGTCATACGTTTTTAATACGTACTAGTAACCAAAACCATATTGACACTAAGTGAAGACTTTGAGTAAATAAACAGTTGACGTCTGCCACGCGTTTTTAATACGTATTTGTAACTAAAACCATATGGACACCAAGTGAAGGGTTTGAAAAAAATCAGTAGACGTCTATCATACGTTTTTAAGACGTATTGGTAACCAAAACCATATGGACACAAAATGAAGCTTTAGAAACAAAAACAGATGACGCCTGCAATACGTTTTTAATACGTATTGGTAACCAAAACCATATGGACACTAAGTTAAGACTTTGAGAAAATAAACAGTCGACGTCTGCCATGCGATTTTAATACGTATTGGTTACAAAAACCAAATGGACACAAAGTAAAGACATATAGTATACGTCTGCAATACGTTTTTAATACGTATTGGTAACCAAAACTACATGGACACTAAGTGAAGACATATAGTATACGTCTTCAATACGTTTTTAATACGTATTGGTAACCAAAACTACATGGACACTAAGTGAAGACATATAGTAGACGTCTGAAATACGTTTTTAATACGTATTGGTAACCAAAACCAAATGGACACTAAGTGAAGACTTTGAAAAAAATACAGTAGACGTCTACCATACGTTTTTAATACGTATTGGTAATCAAAACCATATGGACACTATGTGAAGACTTTCAAATAATAACATAAGACGTCTGCCATACGTTCTTAATACGTAATGGATACCAAAACCATATGGACACTAAATGAAGACTTCGAAAAAAAATACAGTTGACGTCTGTCATACGTTTTTAATACGTACTAGTAACCAAAACCATATTGACACTAAGTGAAGACTTTGAGTAAATAAACAGTTGACGTCTGCCACGCGTTTTTAATACGTATTTGTAACCAAAACCATACGGACACCAAGTGAAGGGTTTGAAAAAAATCAGTAGACGTCTATCATACGTTTTTAAGACGTATTGGTAACCAAAACCATATGGACACAAAATGAAGCTTTAGAAACAAAAACAGATGACGCCTGCAATACGTTTTTAATACGTATTGGTAACCAAAACCATATGGACACTAAGTTAAGACTTTGAGAAAATAAACAGTCGACGTCTGCCATGCGATTTTAATACGTATTGGTTACAAAAACCAAATGGACACAAAGTAAAGACATATAGTATACGTCTGCAATACGTTTTTAATACGTATTGGTAACCAAAACTACATGGACACTAAGTGAAGACATATAGTAGACGTCTGCAATACGTTTTAATATGTATTGGTAACCAAAACCATATGGACACAAAGTGAAGACTTTGAAAAAAATACAGTAGACGTCTACCATACGTTTTTAATACGTATTGGTAATCAAAACCATATGGACACTAAGTGAAGACTTTCAAATAATTACATAAGACGTCTGCCATACGTTTTTAATACGTAATGGATACCAAAACCATATGGACACTAAATGAAGACATCGAAAAAAATACAGTTGACGTCAGTTATACGTTTTTAATACGTACTGGTAACCAACACCATATTGACACTAAGTGAAGACTTTGAGTAAATAAACAGTTGACGACTGCCACGCGTTTTTAATACGTATTTGTAACCAAAACCATATGGACACCAAGTGAAGGGTTTGAAAACAATCAGTAGACGTCTATCATACGTTTATAAGACGTATTGGTAACCAAAACCATATGGACACAAAATGAAGCTTTAGAAACAAAAACAGATGACGCCTGTAAAACGTTTTTAATACGTATTGGTAACCAAAACCATATGGACACTAAGTTAAGACTTTGAGAAAATAAACAGTGGACGTCTGCCATGCGATTTTAATACGTATGTGTTACCCAAACCATATGGACACTAAATGAAGACTTTGAAAAAATAAGCAGTTGACGTCTGCCATACGTTTTTAATACGTTCTGGTAACCAAAACCATATGGACACTTAGTGATGACTTTGAAACGAATTCAGATGACGTCTGCCATACATTTTTAATACGTATTGGTAACTAAAACCATATTGACACTAGTTGGAGACTTTGAGGAAATAAACAGTTGACGTGTGCTATGCGTTTTTAATACGTATTGGTAACCAAAACCATATGGACACTAAGTGAAGACTTAGAAAAAAAATCTGTACACGTCTGCCATACGTTTTTTAAACGTATTGGTAACCAACAAGATATTGACAATAAGTGAAGACTTTGAAAAAATAAAAAGTTTACGTCTGCCATGCGTTTTTATTACGTATTGGTAACCAAAACCATGTGAATACTAAGTGATGACTTTGAAACAAATACTGATGACGTCTGCAATACGTATTGGTAACGAAACAACATGGACACTAAGTGAAAACTTTGAAAAATAAAAGGTTGACGTCTGCAATACGTTTTTAAGACATATTGGTTACCAAAGCCATATGGACACTTAGTGAAGACTTTGTAAAAATAAACAATTGACGTCTGCCATGCGTTTTTAATACGTATTGGTAACCAAAACCATATGGACACTAAATGATGACTTTGAAACAAATGCAGATGACGTTGCTGCTGGTCCTGTCAGGCTTCTGAAGCAAACTGTGCGACGTGCTTCGAAGGGTACGGCACCAAAAATCCTGAATCGAGGTATTAGACCCAACCCAGAGCGCATCCTGGCAGACTACGAGGTAGCGATACACAATGCCGTCAGAACTGTCTTCACATACAACATTCATATACAGGGATGCTTCTATACCATCTAACCGAGGCTACCTGCCTGCAGGCTGGAGAAGAGTTCAATCAGAGGGTTTGCAGTCTGACTATAACAATGATGATGAGGTTAGGACATTCTGCGCAAAGCTTGATGATCTTGGAATTCTGCCATCCAACGACGTGATAGACGGCATGGCGGTCTTTCGCGAACAAGCCCCTCAACAACTGCAGTGCCTGGTGGAGTACTTTGACTCAAATTGTGTGAACGGCTCATTTCGTGCAGTAATGTCAGCAAGCGGTCATATGAGGTTCCGGCGCTTATCGCCTAGATTCCCCCAGTACTTTGGAATGTACACAGTGCCACCATTGAATACCAGGACTGCACAAATAATCAGTGCGACTCGTGAATTATTCATTTAAACATCTGGTGGGACATAACAACCCTTCTCTTTGGAATGTAGTGAAATGCGTTGGAAAAGATGCAACAATTTATGGTGGCAGCTGACATTCTTCGGTGTGACCTTGGTGAACCGACGATGAAACGTGTTAAGAAGGCAATTAAAACACGCACATCAGCAGAGGCTAAAATACCTATGTGTTCAGTATGTGAGTGGTGCCAAGTTCCTTGCGGAAATTCTGTCGCGTATTCAACATGTGATAAGAATAAAATTAACTCGGTGTTTGAAATGCCATGTGATTTTGTGGACTTGTGCTAATGTGGAAATGTGCTAAAATAGAATAAAAACAGTGCTTGCAGTATATGATTTATTTGATAAAACAGTTTTTAAACTTTTTCATATTATCTATAATTTCTGCACAATTAAATTAAATGCAGTCCCCCACATTATGCCTGAATCTCCTAAAATCTCCAAGAAAAGTTAACGGTACACAGTTTTACCTCTGCAGGAGTCATTTATTGCCCAGCATCTGACCCCTATTTCAGTGAAAAGCCCATTGAAATGTTATCACATGACCAGTCAAACCACATCTGTGTCAAGACATTAATCTCAATTTTGTTGTTAGACCAGCTATTTCACTTTTGAAACTTGTACAGAACCAAGTTTAAGTGAAGGTAGAATATGACCTGTGTCCCAATGCAAGCTTGTGAACCAGAAGAAAACAATGTGGAAAAGAAAAGTTACTTCACTTTTTCATGATACAGGAAGCTGTTCATGACTCAACTGCATATGTATATTGAAACAATCACAGGAAAAGTAGCCATGTAATCCCCGTTTCCAACAATAAAATGAATCTGCAGGAGACAATATTGAACATATCTTTAACCCTTTCCCACATACAGCAAATCTGCAGGAGGAAACCTAGTGACAAAAACCTGAAAATATAGCTTAATTGTTAATAAAGTTGAAAATATTGTGGCCATCATGAGTAACTCACCTTTGGCCACAATGTTTTCAAAAAGTCGTCTGCTGCTATTACGTCAAAATGAGTCTGCAGGTGGGAAAGGGATAAACATGGGAGCCTCTATGAATGAAAGTTAGATAATAGAAAACAGAAGAAAACATTGTTGGAAAACAGAAAATTTCTCCTTTGAGCAATTTCTCTTTTTCTCACAATGTTTGACACACTGCACCTGCTGGAACGTATTAAAATGTGTCTGCATTTGGGGAAGGGGGTTAAGCAATTAATTTCACATTTTCCTACAATGATTCACATAAAATGAGGTATAACATTTTAGTAAAACATATTTAATCAATATATGTGTATTTATATACATGTATGTACTGTAGCTTGTTTAAACCTTCCAGGCGTGACAACATCCAATATTATAACTAATTTTTCTCACAATGTTTGACACACTGCATCTGCTGGAAACGTAATTAAAATGCGTCTGCATTTGGGAAAGGGGGGCTAAGCAATTAATTTCACATTTTCCTACAATGTTTCACCATTGAGTATTAAGAATAAATGATGAATACATTTGAGTAAAACAAATTTTTAAAATCAATATATGTGTATTTATATACATGTATGTACTGTAGATTGTTTAACCTTAAGAATGACAACATCCAACATTATTACTCTCTCTCTCAATCTCTCTCTCTCTGCCCCTCTCCCTCTCTCTCTCTCTCTCCTCTCTCTCTCTCCGCTCTCTCATCTCTCTCTCTTCTCTCTCTTCTCTCTCTCTCTCTCTCTCTCATCTGCTCTCTCTCTCTCTCTCTCTCTCTCTCTCTCACTCTCTCTCTCCTCTCTCTCTCTCTCTCTCTCTCTCCTGCCCTCTCTATTTCTCTCTCTGTCTCTCTGTCTGTCCTGTCTCTCTCTCTCTCTCTGTCTCTGTCTCTGTCTCTCTCTCTGTCTCTCTGTCCTCTCTGTCTCTCTCTCTCTCCCTCCCTCTCTGTCTGTCTCTGTCTGTCTGTCTGTCTGTCTGTCTGTCTGTCTGTCTGTCTGTCTGTCTGTCTGTCTGTCTCTCTCTCTCTCTCTCTCTCTCTGTCTCTCTCTCTCTCTGTCTCTCTCTCTGTCTCTGTCTCTCTCCTCTCTCTCTCTCTCTCTCTCTCTCTCTCTCTCTCTCTCTCTCTCTCTCTCTGTCTCTCTCTCTCATCTGTCTCTCTCTCTCTCTCTCTCTCTCTCTCTCTCCTCTCTCTCTCTCTCTCTCTCCTCTCTCTCTCTCTCTCTCTCTCTCTCTCTCTCTCTCTCTCTCTCTCTCTCTCTCTCTCTCTCTCTCTCTCCCTTTCCCTCATATAGACACTTTCTGACACCTGCAGCAGACAGCTTTTTGAAAACATAGTGACAAAAGAAGAAATTGCTCAAAACGAGCAATTTCTCCTTTTTGCCACAATGTTTTCCACTTTTAGTCATAGTTTTCCATTCAATTATAGAGATTTTCTATTCTTTGACAAAATATAGTCAAAGTCGTCTGCTGCAGAATTGTCGTATGAGGGAAAGGGTTAAACAAATGCAATATGCATGTCCTGAGAACACAGCCCACAGTCATATACCGGTCAGACAACATCTTGGCAACTTAATCACCCTATCAAGAAAATTAATAGTCTAATGACCCATGGTGAATTGATGCTGACTTTTAATAGCCTAAAAGTTAACTGTTTAAACGTTTGCAGATTTGAGGAAATTTCATGCATAATGTTGGGCAGGACTGATTAGTTGGCTTGCGATCTTCAGGCTTTGCAAATTATGTAGATCAAGCCCAGCGACCACGTTGTGAAACGCGACGCCTGATCAGGGTTTACAATATTTAACGCTGGTAAAGATAATTTCATCCAAATACTATCTCAAACAGTTTAGACCCCTGACCAGGACATTGACAACGCAGAGGCTGATCTGTGTAAGCATTGTTTTCGATTCTCGAAGGATGCCTGTCATTTTAATATCATTTCCTTATTTTCATAACAGGTGTATTGCGAAGGAAAAACGCCACAGGAAACTGAATGCAGTCTAAGGTCAAGGGCCAGTGATGTACTGAAGCGGTCAAGCAGGCTAAAGGGTGGTGCAGCTTAAAAAGCAAAAAAATCAAACTGGCGTTTTTCATTTGGCACTCCAAAAATTGAACAATTCGAAACTCAATGAAACTTCATCCTCAATCCAGTGACAATGAAGAAATAAACGAGTGATTACAACTTTAACCCTGTCCTCCACAGAAACTGTTTTACTGATGATTATTGAACTATTTGTAGGAAAAAGAACACTTGGTCATAACATAATGCTCCATTTCCTACACGATTTCAATCCAATTGAAAAAATGGCACTTTACTATAGGAAGGGAATATCCCCCAAAATGCTATGGGTCTTTATGACATTCTTATTTATAAACATTACATGCTCATGTGTCTTGATGACATTCTCATTTATAAACATTACATGCTCAACTCTATGGGTCTTTATTTGCATTCCTTATTATAAACATTACATGCTCATGCATGCTCATGTGTCTTCTTTCTTAGCCGAGCCCCATTAGCTCAGTCGGTATCGACGAGGGCTGTCAATCCAGGGGTTGTGAGTTCGAATCCCGGCTCGGCCAATATTCTTTCTGACATTTGACAAAAGTCAATGCGACATGCGTCATTTGTCTTTCACCAATGGGCTTAGTCTATGTGGAAAAGCAGCAGTTGCTTGGAAAGAATGTTGTGTGTTGTACTGGTGTGAGAAAACAAGGAAACATATGAGTAGGTGAACTGGCCGCCGTGATATGACTGAGAAATTGTTAAAAATGGCGTAAAACCCCAATCAATCAACTTCTTTCTTAATATTGTTCGTCTAAGTCATATTATGACATCAGATGGCGCTTTAAATTAAATTCTTATTGAACTCCCAGCTATAATGAATCACTCTTAATATATATACATTTCACAATTATTAATATAAACTCGTTTGTGATAGAATGCTACCTAAACACCAGTTACCTCTATTTTGAAGAGTAGTGACACTTAGGGATCCTTCATTAAATGTGGGATATTTTCCGTTCATATGCGGTTATCTCCCTGGAATAAGAATTCAATTTAAAGCGCCATCTGGTGTCATAATATGACTTAGACAAACAATATTAAGAAAGAAGACACATGAGCATGTAATGTTTATAAATAAGAATGTAATAAAGACCCATAGAGTTTGAGCATGTAATGTTTATAAATGAGAATGTCATCAAGACACATGAGCATGTAATGTTTATAAATGAGAATGTCATCAAGACACATGAGCATGTAATGTTAATAAATAAGAATGTCATAAAGACCCATAGAGTTTTGGCGGATATTCCCTTCCATACTTTTCTGCCTAGATTCTCATATTCTTTCCTTGTTAGATCACCTGGGAGCGTTAACTTTTAGCTTTAAACATCTCCTCCCAAACTACATGAATAATTTACTTAAAACATCACAGGAATGTTCCTCTGGTTGGCATCTTTCAAATTTGTTCAAAACATTTAATTCCATCGAGAACTGTTGTTGCTGCGGCATCAGGAAGGGGGCAAAATGTCCAATCTTTGAAAATCTTCTTCTCCAAACTGCTGGTCTGATTTCACTATCACTTGGTAGAAATGATCCTTAGCTGACCTTTTTAATTCCATTGAAACTTTGGTTGCTGTGACATCAGAAAGGGGGGCCAATTTCAAGCCAAATTGATTGGTTAAAAATCATGGCAGTCAAGTGGCATCAAAAAAGGGGCAAAATGACAACATTTGGAAATTTCTTTTTTTCAACATCATCTTCTAAACCTCGAGACTTATTTCCTCCAAACTTTACAGGAATGTTCAATTGGTAGGCCTCTTTAAAAGAAAATCAAACATTTTAATACCATTGAGAACCTTGGTTGCTGTGGCATCAGAAAATAGGCAAAATGTCCTAACTTTAAAAATCTGCTTCTCCAAAGCTGTTTGTCATATTTCAATGTAATTTGGTTGAAATGTTCCTTGGGTAACCCTCTACAAAGAGTGTTCAAACCATACTTATTTGTTGAAAAACATTGCATTTAGGAGACATCAGAAAAGGGATAAAATAAAAAAATTTGGAAATTACAATTTTTTGAAAATCTTTGTCTGATTATAAAAAAAACTTGAGGAGGAAATTACTTCAGTGATCCTCTACGGAATTTGTTCAAGCTGTTGTGATTGGTAACAAAATCATAGCAACGATGCATCATCACAAAAGGGATAAATTGAACCTCTACCTACAAATGAAAACCGTCCTACCATTCCACTCTGCCAATTTCATGGTAACTTAACAGGGATGTTCCTTTGATGGTCCTCCAAATTTGTTCAAGACTTACATTCTGTGTAGAACTTTATAGAAATGCTGTGGCATCAGAAATGAAAAAATACCCAAACTTTCAAAACCTTAAACCTTTTCTTCCATAAAATCGATAAATTCATTGGTAAGATTCCAAGATAGTTTGGCAGTAATGTTCTTTTGAGGTATTCTCTACAAAATCTGCTTAAATCTTATAGATAGTGATTTTGTTGACAAACAGGGCAGCAAAGTGGCATCAGGAAAGGTGCAACATGACACAAGTTCTTGTTACATTTCGAGATACAAATGGCCTTTACTGATAAGCTTTTTAGCTCACCTATGCACGAAGTGCAAGGTGAGCTATTGGGATCACATTTTGTCCGGCGTCCGTCCGTCATCAACATTTACCCTTCTTAACACTCTACAGCCTACATTTTGCATCCAATCACCATGAAAGTTTGTCAGAACATTCGTCTCTATGAAGTCTCTGAAACTGGGTCATGTCCGGTCAAAAACTAGGTCACCAGGTCAAATTTAAGCAAAATCTTGTTAACACTCTTGAAGCATGTTGAAACTTTGTTAGAATGTTTGTCTTAGTGATATCTAGGTCAAATTGAAACTGGGTCATGTCCGGTCAAAAACTAGGTCGCTTGGTCTAATTTAAGGAAAATCTTGTTAACACTCTGGAAGCCACATTTTTGGCTTGAGCATGTTGAAACTTTGTCAGAATGTTTGTCTTAGTGATATAGAGGCCAAGTTCAAAACTGGGTCATGTCCAGTCAAAAACTAGGTCACTAGGTCAAATTTAAGGAAAATCTTGTTTACACTATAGCAGCTATACTTTTGGATTGGGCATGTTGAAATTTTGTCAGAATGTTTCTCTTAGTGATATCTAGGTCAAGTTTGAAACTTGAGTTTTCAGTTTATAGGTTTTTTTTTATATCGAAAAATAAAAAGTTCATTAAATACATGTCTTCGATTTGTCATTAAAACCTTTTAAGCACTACTGTAAAACGTCTTCAGGGGGTTTCTGTCTTCTTTTCATTCTGTCTTGCAAACGTATTGATGCGGTTTGCAAAACGTTACTATAAGGGAAACGTTTTAAGAACCTTTTAAAGACGTGTACATTGCAGGTCTTGGCAAAGCCTTTTGAGAGGTTTTCTAGCAGTCTTCAGCACGTGATAGTTGGGAAACGTCTTAAGATCGTCCTAAAGACGTGTACATTGCAGGTCTTGGCAAAGCCATTTAAAGGTGTTTTAGCAGTCTTCAACACGTTCAGAAAACTAAACCGATACGTCGACGATATGTAACATTTTTGGGTGACGGCAACGTTTTCAGCACGTGTTATCTGGGAAAACGTCTTACGATCGTCCTAAAGACGTGTACATTACAGGTCTTGGCAAAGCCATTTAAAGGTTTTTTAGCAGTCTTCAACACGTTCAGAAAACTGAACGTATACGTCGACGAACGTAACAAATTTGGGTGACGGCAACGTCTTCAGCACGTGTTATCTGGGAAAACGTCTTACGATCGTCCTAAAGACGTGTACATTGCAGGTCTTGGCAAAGCATTTTAAAGGTTTTCTAGCAGTCTTCAACACGTTCAGAAAACTAAACCGATACGTCGAAGAAATGTAACAAAAAAGGGTGACGGCAACGTTTTAAGCACGTTTTATCTTGGAAAACGTCTTACCATCGTCCTAAAGACGTGTACATTGCAGGTATTGGCAAAGCATTTTAAAGGTTTTCTAATAGTCCTCAACACGGTCAGAAAACTAAACCGATACGTCGAATAAATGTAACAAAAAAGGGTGACGATAACGTTTTAAGCACGTTTTATCTTGGAAAACGTCTTACCATCGTCCTAAAGACGTGTACATTGCAGGTATTGGCAAAGCATTTTAAAGGTTTTCTAATAGTCCTCAACACGTTCAGAAAACTAAACCGATACGTCGACGATATGTAACATTTTTGGGTGACGGCAACGTTTTAAGCACGTTTTATCTTGGAAAACGTCTTACCATCGTCCTAAAGACGTGTACATTGCAGGTATTGGCAAAGCATTTTAAAGGTTTTCTAATAGTCCTCAACACGTTCAGAAAACTAAACCGATACGTCGAATAATACGAAAAAATGTAACAAAAAAGGGTGACGGCAACGTTTTAAGCACGTTTTATCTTGGAAAACGTCTTACCATCGTCCTAAAGACGTATACATTGCAGGTATTGGCAAAGCATTTTAAAGGTTTTCTAATAGTCCTCAACACGTTCAGAAAACTAAACCGATACGTCGAATAATACGAAAAAATGTAACACAAAAGGGTGACGGCAACGTCTTCAGCACTTGTTAGCTGGAGACGTCAGGAAACGTCTACGTCACGTTCAGATAACGTAGAATGGTTCACTGGGATACTTTAAAAAGTATATTTTATTATGTTTAGTTCCCTAATATTGTGTAAAACATGAATTGTGGAATGTATTTAAGTAAATGACAAAGATGAAATAAATAGGTTTCTTGCTGACAAACAGTACTCGTGAAGAAAAGATAGTTTTTTTTTAGCATTTTCATTAGGGACTGAACAAAAATGAAATATGTATTTAAGTATTTAAGTATTTTATGTATTACTTAGCCCGCAGTAAGATTGGTGGAATCGGTCCAGCATTTATCTTAGGTGGCAATACACAGTTGAAAGCTGATTTTCTGTTTCCTGGGGACATCCCAACTTTTATTCTTTCGATATTTCTCATAATAGCCATTCTGGTATTATTAAACGGATTTTCCTGTATCAAGGAGTGCCAGAATTATTAGAAAATTACTGGAATTCACACTCTCAGTCAATATTATAGAACGAATTAGCCACAAAAGTGGTCTGTAACAGTGTGAAAAAAGTATGACAAAAAGAGTCATTTTACACTTTAATCGAAAAAACAACAACGCAGGGGGTTAGTGTTTCATTTAAGAGCTGCTTATACTCTCAAAACAATAGGCAATATGTGGATGCAGTCAAAATTGGCATGTGTCCAGCTCCTTTTCAAGCAATCTAGGACGGGAAAGCTAGTTTTTAAATTAACCTCTAGATGAACGCCTAGCTCCGCAAGCAGTGTTGTCAAATGCCTGTCCCTATACATATGAACAAGGAGGAGAAGTGGGTTCAACCGGAAAATTCAAACCCATGCTGAGAGCTTACTTTACCCATATATAAACATTGAAATCAACAATTTACCAAAAAATATAACCAAAACGTAATATATATCATTATTTCTATCTTTGACCCTGGTCAAAATCCATGCTGAGAGCTTACTTTACGCATATATAAACATTGAAATCAACAATTTACCCAAAAATATACCCAAAACGTAATATATATCATTATTTCTATCGTTGACCCTGGTCAAAATCCGAATATCCCGACTAAACTGTTATATGCCACCTTAACTCCGTGAGGAAGGCGGTACACATTTACAAAAGTATCATCTTGTTTAAACACACATGTGCATTGTTGTGCATTCTGAGCACTAACTTTTCACAAACACCGTTTTGTTTATAATAATTTTTAAATTTACCAACTCTGAATACATTTTTCGATCCAGTGCACGCGAAACAATCGGTAGACATGGCTACCGTCGTTAATGTTCGTTAGTTGGATTACATGTATGTACAGAGGAGGAGAATTAGGAACATTTACGAAGATACAATGACTTCCTATTTACGGGTGTACAGAGACGGTGAATTACGAACATTTACAACGATACAATGACTACAATGTACCTTTGACGAGTGTACAGAGGCGGTGAATTACGAACATTTACGAAGATACAATGATTACCTATTTACGAGTGTACAGAGACGGGGAATTACGAACATTTACAACGATACAATGACTACATGTACCTTTTTACAAATGTACAGAGGCGTTCAATTACGAATATTTACGAAAATAAAATGAATACCAATGTATGCGTACTGTCGACGGAATTTTTTTTTTTTTCAGAAACATATTTTATTAATTTCAAAATATTCGAATTTTAAAATCGTGTTTTTACCATGCTTTACAAAGAGCTTTTGAGTGGGATATATCAAAGGTCAATTTTGTGTCAGCTGCACGTATTTAAGCATTCTATGCTATTTTACGGGGTGGGATTTAGTCAAATTGCTTGAAAAATTATGAAACTTGGTGCCTGGAGTGTAATTTAGGCTCATGGAGGGATCCAGCCATTAGGTAATAGCCTTTTTGACATTTTTCCACAAAAAAGGATGTTTTTCAAGCTATTATTTTTTTTTGATTTGTTAATTGCCTAAAATAGGCAAAACCTTAAAGTTAAGTCATTTCTTTAATCATGGGGCACAGTAAAACCTAAAAATGTTATGTGTTTATGCTTTTTTTTTGTATTGGAGACCTGTATGATGAGCGAGCGAAGGAGACTTGCCGGACTCAAGTCGCGAAACCTAGGTTTGGGTTGCATAGGAAATTTGAAATTTCTTTTAAAATAATTGTTTAATTGTCCTAATATTTGCTATTTTGCTTTCACTTTATTTCATTCTCTGTAAATTTACACAAAAACCATATCTCTGAGTGCAAAAAAAGTGCCTAAAGGAGCTTCAGAGTCAAAGAAAATGACAGGTCAATTTTGTGTCGTCTGCAAAAATGTTTGATACAGACAAACTGGTTGAAAATGATGATACTGGTTGCCTAAAATGTTTGATAATAGTGCGGTAAGGTGAAGGTAGTGTCTAGTGTCTAGTATCTAGTATCGTTTATCATAAACGATACTGGCAACCAGAATCTAGTATTGTTTATCATACACGATACTGACAATTAGACACTAGTGTCGTTTAAGGAACCGGATATATAATAAATCAATTTTCAGACTCCAGTGTCGTTTAACACTAAATGACACTTGCAACCAGACACTAGTATCGTTTAAGGAACTGGATATATAATAAATTAATTGTCAGACTCCAGTGTCGTTTAACACTAAACAACACTGGCAACCAGACACTAGTATCGTTTAAGGAACTAGATATATAATTAATCAATGTTCAGACTCCAGTGTCGTTTAACACTAAACGACACTGGTAACCAGACACTCTTATCGTTTCAGGAACTAGATATATCATTAATCAATGTTCAGACTCCAGTGTCGTTTAACACTAATCGACACTGGCAACCAGACACTAGTGTCGTTTAAGAAACTAGATATCTAACTTTAATTTCTTCAACATAGTTTCTAGAATCAATTTTCATACTCCAGTGTCGTTACACCCTAAACGACACTGGCAACCAGACACTGGAGCGTTGAAGGAAAAAGCTATATAATTTTCAATTGTCAGGCTCCAGTGTCGTTTAACACTAAACGACACTGGCAAAAAGACGCTAGTATCGTTTAAGGAACCGGAAATATAATTATTCAATGTTCAGGCTCCAGTGTCGTTTAACACTAAACGACACTGGCAACCAGACACTAGTATCGTTTAAGGAACTGGATATATAATTTTCAATTTTCAGGCTCCAGTGTCGTTTAACACTAAATGACACCGGCAACCAGACGCAAGTATCGTTTAAGAAACTGGATATATAATTAATCAATGTTCAGGCTCCAGTGTCGTTTAACACTAAACGGCACTGGCAACCAGACACTAGTATCGTTTAAGGAACTGGATATATAATTTTCAATGTTTAGACTCCAATGTCGTATAACACTAAACGACACTGGCAACCAGACACTAGTGTCGTTTAGAGAACTAGTTATATAATGTTCAATGTTCAGACTCCAGTGTCGTTTACTGGAAACCAGACACTGATGTCGTTTAAGGAACTAAATATATAATTTTCAATGTTCAGACTCCAGTGTCATTTAACACTAAACGACACTGGCAACCAGACACTAGTGTCGTTTAACGAACTAGATATCTAACTTTAATTTCTTCAACATAGTTTCCAGAATCAATTTTCAGACTCTAGTGTCGTTTAACACTAAATGACACTGGCAACCAGACACTAGTATCGTTTAAGAAACAGGATATATAATTTTCAATTTTCAGACTCCAGTGTCGTTTAACACTAAACGACACAGGCAACCAGGAACTAGATATCTAACTTTAATTTCGTCAACACAGTTTCCAAACACAATTTTCAGACTCCAGTGTCGTTTAACACTAAACGACACTGGCTGTGTCTTTTAAGGAACTGGATATATACTTTTCAATTTTCAGCCTCCAATGCCGTTTCACACTAAACGACACTGGCAACCAGACACTAGTATATTTTAAAGAACTGGATATAAAATTAATCAACTTTCAGAATCCAGTGTCGTTTAACCCTAAACGACACTGGCAACCAGACACTAGTATCGTTTAAGGAACTATATATATAATTAATCAATGTTCAGACTCCAGTGTCGTTTAATACTAAACGACACTGGCAACCAAACACTAGCATCGTTTAAGGAACTAGATATATGATTTTCAATGTTTGTACTCTAGTGTCCTTTAACTAAATATCTAACTTTTATTTCTTCAACATAGTTTCCAGAATTAATTTTCAGATTCAAGCGTCGTTTAACACTTATCGACACTGGCAACCAGACACTACTATCGTTTACATAATTCGATATATAATTAATCAATTTTAAGAATCCAGTGTCGTTTAACACTAAACGACACTGGCAACCAGACAGTAGTGTCGTTTATGGCGGATTTATACCCGAGTCTGCCGCGTGTATTACGAGGAGCAGTCTGCAGCTAGTCGGGGAAATGTGAGCCTCGGCCGCATACGCTATACTGTGGGTCTCGCAGTCTAACCGCGCTCATGGCGAAGTGCTGAGGTTTTCTTTTACACTAGCACTTCGCTGCTAGTAGGGGAAATATGCGCTGTGGCCGCATATGCTATACGGCAGGTCCCGCAGTCTACCTGCGCTTACGGCGAAGTGTTGATACTTGATTTAGGCGAGCACTCGGCTGCTAGTAGGGGAAATTTAAGCCGGGGCCCAATACGCTATACGGTATGTCCTGCATTCTACGCGCGCTTACGACGAAGTGCTGAGCTTTGTTTTATGAGAGAACTCCGCTGCTACTACGGGAAATGTCAGCCAGGGCCGCATACGCTATACGGCATGTCCTGCAGTCTACCCTCGCTAACGGCGAAGTGCTGAGCCTTTTTTATACTAGCACCCAATTGCTGGTAGGGGAAATGTGAGCCATGGCAGCATATGCTATACGGCAGGTCCCGCAGTCTACCAGCGTTAAGCCGGATTTCTATCCGAGTTAGCTGCGTGTATTACGGGGAGTACTCGGGCATACAGGCCATCAACAAAAAATAAATTCACAATGGAATGGAGCACTTTTTTTTTCTCACGGAAGAGGAACAACAGCCTTAAAGCAGATTTCTACCCGAGTCTTCCGCGTGTATTATGGGGAGCACTCGGACCTACATGCCCTTGTCAAGGTAGTGGAACAACACAAACATTCACAATGGAGTGGAACACTTTTCTTTTCTAACGGGAGTGGAACAACAGCCTTGAGGCGGATTTCTATACGAGTCTTCCGCGTGTTTTACGGGGAGCACTCCGTTGCTAGTCGTGGAAATTTAAGCCGGGCCGCATACGCTATAAGTCAGGTCTCGCAGTCTAGCCGCACTTACGGCGAAGTGCTGAGCCTTGTTTTACGCGAGCACTCCGTTGCTTGTACGGGCAATGTGAGCCGGGGCCGCATACGTTATATGGCAGGTCCCGCAGTCTACCAGCGCTTACGGCGAAGTGCTGAGCCTTGTTTTAGGCGAGCACTCGGCTGCTAGTACGGGAAATGTGAGCCAGGGCCGCATACGCTATAAGGCAGGTCCCGCAGTCTACGCGCGCTTACGATGAAGTGCTGAGCCTCGTTTTACGCTCGCACTACGCTGATAGGAGGTGAAATGTGAGCCGTGGCCGATTATGCTACAAGGCAGGTTCTGCAGTCTACGCGCGCTTACGGCGAAGTGCTGAGCCTCGTTTTACGCTAGTACTACGCTGCTAGTACGGGCAATGTGAACCGGGCCGCATACGTTGTATGGCAGCCCTTGCAGTCTACCCGCGCTTACGGCGAAGTTCTGAGCCTTGTTTTAGGCGAGCACTCGGCTGCTAGTACGGGAAATGTGAGCCATGGCCTCATACGATATAAGGCAGGTCCTGCAGTCTACGCGCGCTTACGATGAAGTGCTGAGCCTCGTTTTACGCTCGCACTACGCTGATAGGAGGTGAAATGTGAGCCGTGGCCGATTATGCTACAAGGCAGGTTCTGCAGTCTACGCGCGCTTACGGCGAAGTGCTGAGCCTCGTTTTACGCTAGTACTGCGCTGCTAGTAGGGGAAATGTGAGCCGTGGCCGCATATGCTATAAGGCACGACATTCTTTTTTTTCAAGTTTTGAATGTCCAATGTCGTGCCAGAACGAAAATCGATTTTTTGAAGTTTTAATTTTTGAATGTCGAATGTCGAATGTTGTGTCAGTACGACATTCTTTCTTTTTCAACTTTTGAATGTCGAATGTCCAATTTCGTGCCAGTACGACATTCGATTTTTTGAAGTTTTAATTTTTCAATGTCCAATGTCGTGCAAGAACGACATTCGTTTTTGAATGTCCAATGTCCAATGTCGTACTGCCACGACATTCATCATTTTTGAATGTCGAATGTCGTATGTTGAGCTAACTACACAAATCCATATAGCTAGAGGTCTGTGTCCATACTAGTTGAAGGAATTAATTTGTTTATATCCAGTTCCTTGAACGATACTAGTGTCTGGTTGCCAGTGTTGTTTAGTGTCAAACGACACTGGAGTCTTAAAATTGATTAATTATATATCCAGTTCCTTAAACGATACAAGTGTCTGGTTTCCAGTGTCGATAAAGTGTTAAACGACACTGGAGTCTGCAAATTAATTCAGGAATCTATTGTTATGCTATGATAGCATACAATATTGGAAAACCCGTTTTAAATCCAACTTTAAAACAAAAAATAAACATTTTTAAGGCTAGATACATATAGCTAGACGTCTGTGTCCATAATAGTCGAATAAATTAAAAATTATATATCCAGTTCCTTAAACGATACTAGTGTCTGATTGCCAGTGTCGTTTAGTGTTAAACGACACTGGAGTCTTGAAATTGAAAATATACCCAGTTCCTTAAACGATACTAGTGTCAGGTTGCCAGTCTCGTTTAGTGTTTAAACGACACAGGAGTCTGAAAATTGAAAATCATATATCCAGTTCCTTAAACGATATTAGTGTCTGGTTGCCAGTGTCGTTTAGTGTTAAACGACACTGGAGTCTGAAAGTTGATTAATTATATATCTAGTTCTTTAAACGATACTAGTGTCTGGTTTCAAGTGTTGTTTAGTGGTAAATGACACTGGAGTTTGGAAATTGATTAATTATATATCTAGTTCTTTAAACGATACTAGTGTCTGGTTGCCAGTCTCGTTTAGTGTTAAACGACACTGGAATCCGAAAATTGAAAATTATTTTTTCCAGTTCCTTAAACGATATTAGTGTCTGGTTGCCAGTGTAGTTTAGTGTTAAACGACAATGGAGTCTGAAAACTGATTAATTATATATCTAGTTCCTTAAACGATACTAGTATATGGTTGCCATTGTCGTTTAGTGTTAAATGACACTGGAGTCTGAAAATTGATTAATTATATATCTAGTTCCTAAAACGATAATAGTATCTGATCGCAAGTGTCGTTTAGTTTTAAACGATACTGGAGTCTGAAAATTAAAAATGATATATCCAGTTCCTTAAACGATACTAGTGTATGTTTGCCAGTGTCGTTTAGTGTTAAACGACACTGGAGTTTGAAAATTAATTAATTATATACTCAATTCCTTAAACGATACTAGTGTCTGGATGCAAGTGTCGTTTAGTGTTAAACGACACTGGAGTCTGAACATTGATTAATTATATATCCAGTTCCTTAAACGATACTAGTGACTGGTTGCCAGTGTCGTTTAGTGTTATACGAAACTGGAGTCTGAAAATTAATTCTGGAAACTATGTAGAAGAAATTAAAGTTAGATATCTAGTTCCTTAAACGACACTAGTGTCTGGTTGCCAGTGTCGTTTAGTGTTAAGCGACATTGGAGTCTGAACATTGAAAATTATATATCTAGTTCCTTAAACGATACCAGTGTCTGGGTGCCAGTGTCGTTTAGTGTTAAACGACACTGGAGTCTGAACATTGAAAATTATATATCTAGTTCCTTAAACGATACTAGTGTCTGGGTGCCAGTGTCGTTTAGTGTTAAACGACACTGGAGTGGAGTCTGAACATTGAAAATTATATATCTAGTTCCTTAAACGACACTAGTGTCTGGTTTCCAGTGTCGTTTAGTGTTAAACGACACTGGAGTCTGAACATTTATCTATTATATATCCAGTTCCTTAAACGATACTAGTGTCTGGTTGCCAGTGTCGTTTAGTGTTAAACGACACTGGAGTCTTAAAATTGAAAAATATATATCCAGCTCCTTAAACGATACTAGTGTCTGGTTGCTAGTGTCGTTTAGTTTTAAACGACACTGTAGTCTGAAAATTGAAAATTATATATTTAGTTCCTTAAACGACATCAGTGTCTGGTTTCCAGTGTCGTTTAGTGTTAAACGACACTGGCGTCTGAACATTGAACATTATATATCTAGTTCCTTAAACGACACTAGTGTCTGGTTGCCAGTGTCGTTTAGTGTTATACGACACTGGAGTCTAAACATTGAAAATCATATATCCAGATCTTTAAACGATACTAGTGTCTGGTTGCCAAGTGTCGTTTAGTGTTAAACGACACTGGAGTCTGAAAGTTGATTAATTATATATCTAGTTCTTTAGACGATACTAGTGTCTGGTTTCAAGTGTTGTTTAGAGTTAAACGACACGGGAGTCTGAACATTGATTAACTATATACCTAGTTCCTTAAACGATACTAGTGTCTGGTTGCCAGTGTCGTTTAGTGTTAAACGACATTGGAATCTGAAAATTGATCAATTATATATCCAGTTCCTTAAACGAAATTGTCGTTTAGTGTTAAACGACACTGGAGTTTGATAATTAATTAATTATATACTAAGTTCCTTAAACGATACTAGTGTCTGGTTGCCAGTGTCGTTTAGTGTTAAACGACACAGAAGTCTGAAAATTGATTAATTATATAGCTAGTTCCTTAAACGATACTAGTGTCTGGTTGCCAGTGTCGTTTAGTGTTAAACGAAACTGGAGTCTGAAAATGTATTACTTATATAGCTAGTTCCTTAAACGATACTAGTGTCTGGTTGCCAGTGTCGTTTAGTGTTAAACGACACTGAAGTCTGAAAATTGAAAATTATATATCTAGTTCCTTAAACGACACTAGTGTCTGGTTGCCAGTGTCGTTAACACTAAACGACACTGGAATCTGAAAATTGATCAATTATATATCCAGTTCCTTAAACGAAAGTGTCGTTTGGTGTTAAATGACACTGGAGTCTGAAAATAGAAAATTGAATTTCTAGTTCCTTAAACGACACTAGTGTCTGGTTGCCATTGTCGTTTAGTGTTAAACGACACTGGAGTCTGGAAATTGATTCTGGAAACTATGTTGAAAAAATTAAAGTTAGATATTTAGGTCCTTAAACGACACTAGTGTCTGGTTGCCAGTATCGTTTATGATAAACGATACTAGATTATGTTTGCCAGTATCGTTTATGATAAACGATACTAGATATCTATGAACATTTGACACTGTAAAACCAAATATGTAAAGTGTTTTCTTATTTTTCCTTTGCAAAAATCTATGTTTTGTGCGAAAGCATAAAACTTGGCTGATTTAGCCGAAAAAAACTAAATTTGGGTGGTATAGAAAACAATAATTTTCTTGGAAAATAACTACTTAATTGACCTAATATTTGCTTTTCTTTTTGGATTCTTTTTGGTGTATTGTAAACTACAGAGCTTTTGAGTGGAATATATCAAAAGTTAATTTTGTGTCAGCTGCACATATTTAAGCAATCTATGGTACTTTACGGTGTGGGATTCAGTCAAATTGCTTGAAAAATGATGAAACTGGGTGCCTGGAGTGTAATTTAGGCTCATGGAGGTATCCAGCCATTAGATAATAGCCTTTTTGACATTTTCCACAAAAAAGGATCTTTTTCAAGCTATTTAAAAGTTATTTTGATTGGTTAATTGCCTATATTAGGCAAAACCTTAGAGTTTGGTCATTGCTTTAAACATGGGGCACAGTAAAACCTAAAAATGTTATGTGCTTATGCTTTTTTTGTCTTGGAGACCTGTATGATGCGCGAGCGCAGTAAACATGCCCGACTCAAGTCGCGAAACCTAGGTTTGGGTTGTATAGGAAATTTGAAATTTCTTTTAAAATAATTGTTTAATTGTCCTAATATTTACTATTTTGCTTGCAATATATATCATTCCTTGTAAATGTACACAAAAACCAGATCTCTAAGGGCAAAAATGTGTCTAAAGGAGCTTCAGAGTCCAAGAAAATGACAGGTCAATTTGGTTAAAATGTTTGGATACAGTCAAAATGGTTGAAAATGATGATACTGGTTGCTGAATTTCCTAACAGGTGGTTCACGATTTAACTCTTTTGCTACCAAAGGCAATTACATTCTTTTGCAAACATTGCAGATTCTGGTGAGACGACTCGTAAGGAGCTGTCTCTCCTGAAAACTACATTGTTTGCCACTTAAATAATTTATTTAACCAAATTTCCCGCTGGACAAAAAAATGGGTTGGTCCAATTTCAACATGCGAAATTCTGCAGTGAAAGAGTTTTAAAAACAACTTCCTGATTCACACGATTTAAACAAAGACAGAATTTGCGAATAATGCAGACAAAAGGTCATACTGTTCGCATATTCTACATTTAATACGTCAATATAAATCCTCATAATTGTTAAACCTTTCGCAAATGTAGACGCATCTGCAACAGGCACATTGCGAAGGAGATATTGCTCATTATAAGTAATGTCTCCATTTGAAAATATATTTTTAATTCTATTTAAGAAGACCAGTTTTATGTCAATACTTTGGCAAATATGTTTTCAAATCTATTTAACAACTATCCTTTCATTTCTAAAGTGTGCCCAATAGTATGTATTTGCTTTGGATGCTTTTCGCTATTTTAAAATACGTCTATATAAATACTCATAATTATTGAAACTATCGCAAATGCAACGCATCTGCAGCAGGAAATTTAAGAAAACGCAGTGTCAAAATGAGATGTTGATCATGCTGAGCAATGTCATTTTCCTATATATTTTCAACTCCATTTAATAATAATTTAATAATGATATATAAATTCTCATAATCATTAAACCTTTTGCTTCCAATATTTTTCGATATTAATCCTCATAATTATTAAACTATTCGCAAATGACAATGGATCTGTAGCAGGCAATTTAAGAAAACATAGTGGCGAAAGGGGATGTTTCTCATGATGATCAATGTCTCCTTTTGCCAATATATGTTCAACTCTATTTAAGAATTATCCATTTATTTCCAAATTGTGTAAACGGTTACATATTTTCCTCGTATGATTTCGCTATTGATATATAAATTCTCATAATCATTTATCCTTTTGCAAATTAAAATGCATCTGTAGCAGGCAACTTAAAAAACAAAAGGGCAAAAGTAGATGTTGCTCGTTATGACCAATGTCTCCATTTGCAAATATGTTTTCAATTCCATTTAAGAATAATCCCATTATGTCCGTACCTTTCCCAATTTGTTTTCAAATGTATTTAACAATTTTCTTTTTATTTCCAAATCGTGCAAAATATTATATATTTGCCTCGGATGTTTTTCGCGTTAATATACGTCAATATATATTCTCATAATTATTAAACCTTTTGCAAATGCAAACACATCTGCAGCTGACAATTTAATGGCAAACGGAGATGTTGCTCATGATGAGCAATGTCTCCATTTGCCAACATATTATCAATTTCATTTAAGAATTATCGTTTAATTTCCGTACAATAATTTTTCAAATATATTTAACAATTTTCTTTTTTGTTTTTACAAAGTTAATTTAAAAATAATAATAATGCGAATTAGAAACAATAACTACATACCCTTGGAAACGTCCGACTTTCAAGGCAACCATAACGATTCCGAAGAACATCCGCCGCTTGTTATCAACATTACTGCAATTAAGAAAGGTTATGCAATTTTGAGAGAACGGAAGAGGGTCGTTACATAAGTAGTGTGTACTGTTTGTCGTTATGTTTGACCAATGTTCTTACTACGTGTATATACAGTCGAACATGTGTTAGCGATCACCTATGTTAGGCAGCCAACGGATTTTAAGCAGACACTAGAAGATTTATCAAGTTAACATATAAACCGTTGCACGAGAAAACCAACATTATGGACTCTGCGTAATGTATCGACCCAAATCAGCTGAATCCGGGCCGACACATTCCGTCTCAGGGGTAAAGAGCTATAGAGTAATGATTCCTGAAAAAGAAAACCTACAGGAGGCGAACGTTGTCTGTCCGGGTTAGCCTACGTGGCATGCTAAGGTTGATCCGGCTTGATGCTTTACGCAAAGTCCACAATGTTGGTTTTGTCGCGGGACGGCTCATGTAATGTTTGCTCGATTTGACTTTTATTAAGCAGCTACCTTTTTTCAGCAGCCAAATTTTGACTCTGCCTGTGGTGAGTGCTTAAGATAAGTTTGACTGTAGAGCATTTAATGATATATTCATTTCTACGTTTTGAATTAAGTTATACAAGATAAATCATTTTAAGATCATTTTCATTAGCAGAACAGAACACTAACAAACTTGATTTTGATATTTAACAAGAAGTTTCACGTCCATATAGAATTTAAAATTATCTTCAGATCCTAATATTAAAACCATATATATATTACGTGTATGCATGTAACACATACATGCACACACATACATGATAATATATATATATAATACATGTAAGATATATAAAACGAACAAAATACCGGAACTAGAAAAATATTTTTATATACAAATACACACATACATATATATATATTCATACAAATACACACACACACACACACACACACACACACACATATTGTTAATATTGTCTAAATTGTAGCTACAAATGAGTTGGAGGTCTATCAATCATTTCATTCATCTGCAAAAAGGGGATGTATCTTCGTCAGTCGTAAGTTCAAAATTATGGAGATTGTTCGCGTTTTTTTTCATATATAGATTTGTTGTATATATATGAGAATGGAATAACATGTATTATTAGATCGGATATACATAGGGCTGGCGACAACTCGAGAAAGTTAGGGACCCATGAATTACTTCGAGTTTTAAACGTGTCTGAATGAAAGCTACTTAATTGTGTATTAATAAAAGCAATTTAGTGATACAATCTTATCGAGATTACAGTGCAGCAGCAGCTCTAATTGCTCGTATAATTTAGTTGAGTCATAAACATGCATTATGCATATTGTTGTGCGTCTGTTATTACTTCCATTTAAAATAGTATCAGTCAATCATATGGACTGTTTGTACCCTCGACATACAAGATTAATGTTTTGGTGAAGATAAAACTATTAGATTTATGCAAGTGAACTTTTCGTTCGAATCAGATAAAGTGCATAAAATCTAAACAAAACACCAGGGACAATACGATATAAGCAATGTGAATAATTATCTGAATTAATAACATGTGATTCATTGGTTTTGTAAATGTTAACCGTTTCGCAAATATCAAAGAAATGTCACGAAATATTGTTATCTCGGACATAAAATTAATCTGCAACATAGATTTGTAATTAGGCCCATCAAAGTAATTGGAAATGCTTTGAAGAAATCAAACGTTAAAAAGCGCTGTTTGGAGCTCTATATTTTTATCCTTTAGCCAAGTACAATAATTGCAGCAGAGCCCCGGTAGCTCAGTCGGTAGCGACGCGGGTTGTCAATTCAGGGGCTGTGAGTTCGAACCCCTGCTAGGCAAACATTCTTTCCGACATTTGACAAAAGTCACTGTAACAAGCGTCACTCGTTGTTCACCAATGGGCTAACAGTCTATGTGGAAAAGCCGCAAGTTGCTTGCACAGTATTTTATGTGGGTTGGGCGAACTGGCCGCAAATTGTTCAATCAATCAATCTAACAACAATTCTACAGACTACTTTGTAAACGGTAACATTTAGAAATATCTCGATGAAGCAAAGTTTAATTATGAAAAAGAGTTGAAAATAACGAACATATAGAGTAAGTGCTCATAACTTACCACACTTATTTCAAATGTCATTCGATGCAGGGGCGTCAGAAAACTCATATTTATGGTTAAGGGTTCCGGTTATTATCTTAGTCGGGTCAGTAAATAAAGGGGGTCTTGTTGCATCGCTGTTTTGTTATATTATTGTTGAACGCCGTTTTCAACATGATTGCAGTTATATCACCGCGACTGTTGACTTATGATTGCTCACCGAGTCAACAAACCAGTGCTAGGCAAGGAGTCGAGCATTGCCCTAGGGTACACCACGATGGCATCTGCGACTGAGGATCTAACTCAGGACGATCGGTTCCAAATCCCCGATGCTTACCAGTCGGCAACGGCGGATTCCTTCCCAGTTTTGAAGTCGCATAGGGGGTCGTTGACATGACGTCAGTATAGTGGCCCATAGACGAAGTTCTTACGGTTCGTTTGTTGTTTTATCGATGGATTGTGAAAATGTTAACGCAGACGAACAGTTGAGACGCTGTTCGTGAAGCGCGTGCTCACTGTAATCATTCAATGTTTGCATATGCCACATCCTCCTTCATGTTTAATTTAAACGTATTTGTGAAACAAGATTGAAGGGAATTTGAGTTACGCTCGCTGTCTGCTTTCTGGAAACTTTCGCGCCGTAGATGTGGTAAAATATCAAATACAGAATCCGCTCATCGCAGGGCTTGAACATCGGATTTTTGGTAAGAGAGTACGACGCTCTACCATTTTACTCTACTACCATTCACCATTTTGCTTGATGTGAGTCATTTATTGTAAACTTTAAAGTGTATTCTCCACGTCATATGAATAATCACTGCATCGACATTTGCCCGCAACATGAATTTTTTATATCTTAATTATTTTGGATGCTTGCTAAGTCTTATCGACATAATCTTGTGGACACAAAAAGGCTTTCATCGGCTTAACATTTATTAATTGACATATCACGTGCCATAAACTATATTTGAATGTTTTTTAAACGTAATTGTTGTGTTCATATATCTCATGTTGAGAACTAGATCAAATTCAGGTTCAGTCTTCACAGTATCCGATCTTTGTGACGAGACAAATATTTGTTATTATATATATAACATTAATGAGCCGTTCCAAGAGAAAACCAGCAGTGTGGACTCTGCGTAAAGTATTGACCTGAATCAGCCTAAGCATGCCACGCAGACTGATCCGGGCCGACATATTCCGTCTCATGGGGATAGAGGTATAGATGATGATTCCTGAAACAGAAGATCCACAGGGGGTCGAAACTGTCTGTCCGGGTTAGCCCAAGCGGCATGCTAGAGCTGAGCCATGATGTTGGTTTTCTCGCGGGACGGCTCAGATTATGCATTTTCATCAAATTTAAACTGTACTAATTATGGTGATCCAAGAAAAAACAAGCATAACGTAATAAGTACACCTGTGAAATTAAATCACCAGCATACACAAGCAAGCTAGGAATCTAAATAGAAACTGTTTTACAAAGGTTGTTTGGAACCTTCAATATATATTGTTAAGAGTCAGTTTAGACGTCGCGGGTGCGCTGGCTGGTCTAGACCTATACAGGTCGCAAATCTCTTACGGTTGTTTTAAGAGCGCCGCTCATTTTTATTAAACATTTCGATCAGGCTATACGGATGAACATGCTGATCTGAATCAAAACAGTTAGGTGTAAATCTTTGTTTCTGAATTTTTTTAACAGTGTTGATTCAACTTTGTTGATAACGAAATATTAATTTGTTTGTGTACAGACATATATTTTGCGTATTTCAAATAAGTGAAACGTGAAATAGCGAAATAGACTATGTATGTAATATCGAGTGTTGTATACGAAATGTATCGTCTTCAAGAAGAAATAAAAAGAAGAAAGATCAATTGGCATAGTTCACATAATATTACACAGATTGTAAGAAGTCGCACTATGTATACACTTATATATATATATATGTATAAACCGATGTTTTTTAAATGACGTATAACAAAGTAATTTATATATATTTTTTTTAATCATGGAGTTTACATCTAGCAAGGACATGAATTGTGTTCTCTTTCTCGTTTATGTCACATTTCAAACAGAGTCTGTCTGGTTGAAATGTCTTATGTCTAGAATATATCCCAGTTTCTATTCGTATGTCATTTAAACTTATCCTATGTCTGCACACAGCCATCTTAATTCAAATTTAGATATTGTTTCATATCAAAACGCGACTTTAGGCTGAAATTAAAGATTTAGTCCTCCGGAGTTAAGCGCATTGTTGTATTAATCATCCAAAATAGTATTGTATTGTTACTAATTTGAGCCGTCCTGCGAGAAAACCAACATTGTGGACTCTGCGTTAAGTATCAACCCGGATCATCCTTAGGATGCTGCGCAGGCTAACCAGGTCAGACACTTTTCCCAACCTTTGGATTTTCTGTTACTGGTACCATTACTCTATACATACATGCCCCTGAGACTGAATCTGTCGGCCCGGATTAGTCTTCGCGGCCTGCGCAGGCTGATCTGGGTCGTTTAATTACGCAGATACCATAATGTAGTTTTTCTCGCGGAAGTGCTCATTTCCCAAGTACATTTGTTATAAACGTTGATTATGAATGATGTTTACAAAGAGGAAGTTTATCTTCAAAGATTTAAAAACGAAAAAGAAAGAACTATTTACTGCTACGCCATATATTTTGATGCATTGTATGCTTTTTGAAGTAATCCCTGAAAGCAATTTTACGTCGGCACAAATATCTTATCATTGAAAAAAAGATGTAAACAAACGTAGGATATCTTACCTTTCCAGACACAACTGCAACGTTAAGAAAATATTTGTTTAACCTTCGTAATGTACTTCAAAAAGTGTATTCATGATTTATCTACACTATTTGATTCTAAACATTTTGTAAAACAATCGTATCTTTACGTAAACATACTCAGGTTTTTTCTTGTTGAATGCTCATCAAATATTTGCCCAACGCGACACTACTTGTTTGACAGTGTGGTCGAGCAGATGTAAATTTGTTTTGACACATGACTCCCACGAGGACTCTAATCTACTTAGTTTAAAGGATGCTTATAACGATTTCTTAATTATATAATTTCAGCCAGGGTGAAAAGTCCCACTTCCTGAAAACGATTGCCTTGAACATTTTACAAAATCTGACATATTATAAATTTGCTACATCTTTTATTATCCATCCTGACTTGCTAAAAACTAGTACTTTTATTTCTTTTGTTCTTTAATCAAGACATCAATTTTCACAAAATTTTAAAAGGTTATTTAGTATTTTTCAAGACTGGTATCAGAATTTACACGACGATATTGTCTGCATGCATTAGTGAATTTCACGAAGAAGACCTATCCATATTCGTAATCCGGTTTTGAATTAAAAGGCAAACAATGCTGATTTAATGACGAGCTGACTTAAATAAATCTGTCTTCTTTGCACAAGTCGCGATAATGGTTTGGTTGATTGATTGGTTGGGGTTCAACTCCGTTTTCAACAATGTTTCAGTCATATCACAGTGGCCAGTTCACCTACTCATATGTTTCCTGGTTTTTCTCAAACCAGTACTCCACACACCATACTTTCCAAGCAACTGGCTGCCCATTGGTGAAAGACGTATGACGCTTGTCACAGCGACTCTTGTCAAACACCGGAAAGAATGTTGACCGAACACATAACTCCTGGATTGACAGCCCACGACGGTGCTCGGCTCGATATATGATTTGGAGCTGACAGATTAATGCATTTTTAGGAACTGTGGTCGAAAAGAACTTCAAGAGGAAATCCCTGTAAATATTTTGTAAATCCTAAATATATAATTTTGATAGATTGGGGCTTAAAATACAATGATAAGGAATTCATCCTTTGGATGCAATAATTCCTAATATAATCAATAATTATGCTTTTATTGATTTATTTAAGACTTTTAGGTCTTCTATGTCGTCTGCTACAGATGTGTATTATACTGAGATAACAACCTTTGACATTTCAGTTCCTGGTTGAGTCTGACTAGTTGACGCGGTTTGTAACGACGTCTGACGCTGCGTTGCCGGTTTCTCACGGCAGCAACATATAACCTTCTTCAGTTCGCTCTTAAATCGACTGTTAAACGACGTGTAAATAACCAAATTTGCATTAAATGATAATACCATTGTTATTTCATGAATTACATGGATTGCTCTATTCATCTCACAACTATAAGTGTCACGGTTTTCGACAACTGCAGCATAGAAAAGAAAGAACGCATACGGTACCTCCGTGATAAGAAACACAATTACAATTGCCAAAACAATTCTCGTTATTTGAAGGTTTTCATTGTCACTTACTTCGGTTCCGCGTTGAAATTTCTTCGAGGAATTCGTTTGACTAGCTAGAAAGGACGATTTCATAAGTTGCCTAACCATAAGTACTGTTGTTACTGTGAGTACTATACAAGGAATCAAGTGCCTTAACACTAGAGTTACCAATAATTGAATGCAAGTCCCATCAGAACAGTCCCTTGCGTTCGTCCACATACATTTTCCTTTTTTTTTGTCTTGTCGTTGAAAACATGAAATACATGCAGAGCAGGAGCTAGGACAACGATTGAGACACTTACTGCGATTTTTATTCTCTTTGTAAACCAAGCCCGAGCGCTGAACGGCATCCACACTGACATACAGCTTTGGATGCCTAGAAAGACTGTCAGCCTTAATGCAACTGTGTGGAACAGTTTGGACCAGAAGAATTTACTAATCATAAATGCTTGGCATAATAGGTTACTAAGTATATAGACCTCCATTGCAGATGTAGCTGTAGTTGTGGGAACAGTATTATTCACACCCATGGAATCCCCACTGGGAACGTAATCTTCCCCTCTGTATAATTGTTAATACACCATTATATACGTCGGTAGTGTAACTAACCCCGTTAGTATATCAGACATGGCTATAGCACAATATATGTAGCTTGTAACACTACGTAACTTCTTCCTCATGAGGGTAAAAATAAATAAAGTGTTTAGTACGACGGATATCACCACCAGAATTTCCCAAATAAACGACTCATATACAAACAATTTAAATTCATATTCACCATAATACTCGGTAGTATTGGAGTTTATATCCGTCGTGTTATTCATGATTTAAGTTAGTAGATAGTTTTAATATATGATCCTGGTATAAGGAACAAAGACGTAAGTATTTAAAGTATATACATGTTTATAATTTGTGTACAAGCCGATGGCTCGATAACACAATATAGTTTGAATTACATTGTATCAACTGTTCAGTTAACCCTGTAGATACATTTCCCGAAGTTATACATGAGGACAACGACATTCCCATACTCACGACGCCATGCATCTATAATCACTTTGCAAGCACCTATTGTGTCGTACTGCCTGAAAAGATGAAAAGGTGGAAGCATATAACTGTATACTTAAATGTATTTTTAGTAAAACCTTAAGGATATACAGATAACACATATCAAGAAGTAAATATTTTGGCTTATTTTAGACTCATTCAAATTTAAAATTGACAAATGAGAGTTTATCCTGCAATTTCTTTCCTGTCATATAGGTTAACACCTTATTTAAAGAAGGTGCCAAATAAACTTTACCAACAAATCTCATATACTGAGCACCTATGTATCTTTATAAGAAATGAAGACCTTATGTACTTATTAAAACTGCTAAGACGTCTATATGGGAGACGGGGGATAACAAGACAAAACATTATGTATGAATATATTCAACAACCTATTGTTGCTATATGTAATCCGTTATAGGAGTGAGTGGTTCGGGGTCATCCACACTCACACATTTCAAGTTTGATACATATCACATAATTATATTCATGTACATTTAATTCTCCTTAAACTTTGAAAAATATAACCAATATAAAACGTTAGTGTCCCTAAACCTCGAAACGTGAAAAGATAGTCCATATACAATTACCAATTCAGTGGTAAAAAGAGAAATCTCTGATGAGGAGCAATTTCCTCCCTTCTTGCCTTCAAAGTATTTACATTTAAAGAAACATTCTGAATGGCTATTTTCCGTTAAGATGAACGTCTGATACCGTACTTTCAGAAATCTTGTTATCAAATTTAAGTATGTGTAAATTAATTTCCTTTGACTTTTGGACTTTGGAAGTTGTAATAACGAGAATTGACCGAGATTGAAATGACGTGTCTAAACATACTATGCAAACTAACTTTCAAACCTAATCATGCTGTTTGTACTTATATTATAATTTGTAAGTGTCAACATCAATATCAGGCACCACCTTTGTGTCATCTGATTTAGATCTGCAGATCCCAAATAAACATGATTCAACAGTCTTGCTGAATAAAAAAACAAAACCCTGTGCGTTCATAAAATTTACTCAGCAGGCATAGAGATAAACTTGTTTTCAAAGTTGTATACCTTTGGATCCTGTCAATGACCAGGACTGTCAAAACTGATTTGTATTCAAGAACAATATATATGAGTTGAATCAAGCTTATACAATATATATGAAATATAAAATCAACTGTAATTCAGTTTTGACAGTCTTTTATCTTTTTTTAACGACAAAAAAAGATCATTGAATCGTGATGGTCCTTTATTGCTCACCTGAGTATCTTTTCACTTCTGGATAAAAGATGGTTTTATCTACTTGTTAAAGAGGGGATGTCACTTAAAGAAATTCTGAACTGATGGACGGCAAATGATCCGAGCATCTCACCTAAAGTTGTGCTCCGGTGAGCTAAAACAGGAAAAGAGAACTATATAAAAAAGGTACAAGGAAACAAGCGATAACTGTTTTTCTTCCTATAATAAAATATACCTTTCAAACAGTACAGGTCAAAACCCGCCTTGGCATATGTGCTGCCTGTTATCTGTACTATTTGATATCCATTGATGCAATAGTGCATCATTATTAAAACATATACAATACTCATCTTTGGATATATTGATTTTTTTTAAGCAATTGGTTAGTGCCGAAAAAGCTTCGATTCATCCTATATTGGAACCAAAGTATTTTCCAATCTTTGGTCATTTTGAACACAGTTTCCTATATTGAATTTTCTTAGACATCCATATTTAAGAATGTATCGGAAGCTGAACATGGATATGCAATATATAACAAGTATCGAATCCTAAACGCAAGCAATAAATTTGTGACCTTAATTGCTGCCATTAAGTCATTGCCAATTTACAAGTTTAATATCGAACGGTTAAAGTGTGCCATGCCATAGGAAACTAATTCGTCAGATTTAACATTAATAAAAATTAGATTGAAATCATCCTCGAATAATTTTCTAATTTATCAATTGAAGATTTTACAAACGTTATCCCTTTCCCACACTCAAACATTTTAACGTATCTGTAGCATATGCATGTTTGGAAATATTTTGACAAAATGAGACATTGTTCACCAAGTTTTTAAATGTGTTCAATGATACAGCTTTCATTTAAAAGGGTTTTAATAATACACCGAGGTCCAGATGAGGATGGGTATTCAGTTTATCCCCCCACAATTTCTCTCTTATTATTAAAGCAAATTCTATGTTCTGGGTACTCAAAAAACTCTTTTGAGTACCCACAACATTGGGTTAGACAGTTTTAAAATAAGTTTTAAAATAAAGATTTTAGAACATGCAAAACGCCCCTTATCTAGAGCTCTGCGGTTTAACCTAGTTCTGCCTGGTCGTTTTTCACGTCGTCTATTGAAGGTTTGGTGTATGTTGAAAGAAGTAACGAATTACTCAAGTATGGAACTGAAAATACCTCTATCTGATCGCTCAGTCGTTATTGATTGGGACCGCCAATCAATAAGTCTTGAGTTCTAATATAAACATTCTGATAAGTTGTCTTGAAAAAAAAAAACGTGTGGAAGACTGGTGCGAGGAAAAACATTGATTGATAGTAGACATGATATAACGATTATGCTGTTGAAAGCGGCGTTAAATTCAAATCGAGTGTGTTGAATTGCTCGGTAGCACAGACTCATACATGTACTATGGGTGGTCCATTGGTGGTAATTCTCAGACGGTCTGTTTTCCGACGACGTGACTGTTCCCCTAGTATTAATTGTATTAAACATATTTGAGCCGAATTACGAGAGAACCAACATTGTGGACTCCGCGTAAAGTATCGACCAAACTCGGCATAAGCAGGCCGCGCAGGCTAACCCGGACGGACACATTTCGCCTCCTGTGGATTTTCTGTTTCAGGAATTATTACTCTATGCCTCTATCCCACTAAGACGGAATGTGTCGGCCAGGATTAGCCTGCGCGGACTGATCGGGCTGATCTGGGTCGATACATTGCGCAGAGTCCATAATGTTGGTTTTCCCACGGTACGGCTCATATAACAATGGTCCTGCGATGACTATGAGTAATACAAAAGACTCTTAATTATCATCAGTAATCAACGTGGTCGAGTGTTTACTAGATTTATACCTAATTCAGTTATGTATTTTAAGCTTCGATAATTTAATGTTTATGTTGATAAAAGTGATAACAACATCAGGCCACAGTTAGCTATTATAATACGGTTTACACAGCAGAAAAGCTGTTATGAGGTTGTTAGATAAATAACAGCTTACTGCTGACACAATTCCGACTGCTCGCTGATATATCAAACATGGTGATCATACATAGATCTCTGGCACTCGAATGTTATGTTTTAACGTGTTCTCAACGCTCTTCGTAGGTTTTATGAAACAACGATGCAAATATAACAAATACGTACTGTTTTTGGGATTTCCTGGCAACATATGGATGTATATTCAGGCCATTACTTCTTCCCGTGTGGAATCTTTAAAGGCATCTAAGGAATAGATTCCTGTCATTCTTTAATCATCATAGAGAGGAAATTGAAAGTATATTGACGAAATAGGTCTCGTGTGTGTAGTTTGTACATCGTCACATGATCACGACACTCATTTCGGGAGATTAACCCTTTCCATACATAACCTTACTAAGGCCTTTGCAGCAAACCTGTGAACATTACGATAAAAAGAAAAATTGCTCATGGTGAACAATTTCCCCTTTTGTCACAAAGTTTAACAATAATTGTATTTTCATTAATAGACAGTTCCCATATATTTGACTTAGTGCTTTTAAAGCCGGTCTGCTGCATATTGGTTGACTATGTAAAGGAATACACGCGACTTCACATGCTTCTCTACCGTAAGACTTACGAAAATAGAATGCTGAATTTCTCACAATGTTTCTATTCTGTCGTTGATTTTTTGTAATATAGTTAAGTCAGTCTTCTCAAATCACAGTTTGGAAAAGGCCAAATTTCGTACGTAAAGAAGGAAGGATAACACTTGTGTTGTCGGCTGTCGTAAGACTTCTGGCCGTGTAGAAGTTACCTACCTTCTTTAAATGCATGCGCATAACTCCACCTCCACATGTTTAACACTTATTTTCTTATGCGTGTATTTAAAAATCATTTGTTTGTCAATTTAAACAATATTTGTTTATCATACTATCCCCGAATTTAAATAATATTTGTTTATTATGTCATTCACGAATCTAGACACCATTTTACATGATTTTCGTGAATTAAAACAACAGTTGTTTGGCAAATATACGCTTATGTATACAATTTCATTGAGCAGTTCCACGAGAAAACAAACATTTTGGTATTTTTGTAATGTATAGACCCAGATCAACCTGCACAGTCCTCCAAGGCTAATATGGGCCGACATATTCCGTCTAGAGGATAGAGGCATAGAAAAATGATTCCTTAAACAGAAAATAAGTTTCTGTTCGGGTTAACCTGCGCGGCATGTTTATGCTGGTCCGGGTCGATACTTTACGCAGTGTCCACAGTGTTGGTTTTCTCGTAGAAGGATCCAATGTATATATTAGAGAAAGTAATAACATATATGTTATATGTACATGAATCATCTGTTATACGACGTGATAACATAGTTTATGCCTATGTCTATGTGTAAACCTTTACCTTGTTCATAATAAATTTTGCTTCCATCGTAGATACTAATTCAATACATGATGGGAAAAAATAGAAACTGCTCAAAACAACCTATTTCTCATTTCGCAACAATGTTTTCAAGGTTTTATATAAGCCACGTTTAAGATACCAAATATTTCATTCTCGTTTGCCTTCAATACAGACAGATCTTAGAATATCATACGAGGTAAACTGTCAAACATGTCCCGTGTGAAAATGTTACATGATGTCAACATAATGGCCTTCTGTCAATAAGATATTGTCATTGTCATTGTCATTTTCATATGTTTATCAAAGCGTAATGGGAACGGGATATAGGTACATTTACCACTTCTCTAACCTTGCTGTAGAATCCGGATTTTATAGCGACGTTTGTAGAATAGTTTTGTCACAAGGAGAGAAAAACATGCAGCCAGTCCGGGGCTCGAACCCGGGACCTCTCCCTTTCAGGGCAAGTACTCTACCGACTGAGCTAACCGGGCCGCTTACATGAAGTCTCCCCAACTGTGTTCAAGTTCAGACCGTGACATACACCCCTGGTTAACGGGAAATTCGTCCTCGAATTTTGGAATTCCAGTGCCAAGGATGTCATAAATCGCACTGCAAGCGCTATTAGACTGACCAAGCAGTGCTGTCACGGTCCCTTATTGGGCGCAAATGTCACAAGGAGAGAAAAGCATGAAGCCAGTCCGGGGCTCGAACCCGGGACCTCTCGCTTTCAGGGCAAGTACTCTACCGACTGAGCTAACCGGGCCGCTTACATGAAGTCCCTCCAACCGTGTACAAGTTCAGACCGTGACAGTTTTATCACAAATTTAACACTTTTCCACATACAACAAATCTGCAGCAGACGGCTTTGAACATATTTTGTCAACAAATAGAACATCTCTAAAATTGAATGGATAACCTATGACTAAAAGTGGAAAATACTGTGGCCAAAGGAGAAACTACTCGTTTTGAGCAATTTTTTCTTTTGTCACTATGTTTTCAAAAAGCCGTCTGCTGCAGAGGCGTCAGAAAGCGTCGATACGAGGAAAGGGGTTAAGTCACGTACATTACAGTTATTCCCTGGATATAATTCCACTTATCTTACATAGCGCTAAGTAATACTTGCATACTTTAAAAAGTATATTTGATTATGTTTGGTTCCCTAATATTGTGTAAAACATGAATTGTAGAATGTATTTAAGTAAATGACAAAGATGAAATAAATAGGTTTCTTGCTGACAAACAATACTCGTGAAGAAAAGATGTTTTTTTTTTAGCATTTTCATTAGGGACTGAACAAAAATGAAATATGTATTTAAGAATTTAAGTATTGTATGTATTACTTAGCCCGCAGTAAGATTGGTGGAATCGGTCCAGCATTTATCTTAGGTGGCAATACACAGTTGAAAGCTGATTTTCTGTTTCCTGGGGACATCCCAACTTTTATTCTTTCAATATTTCTCATAATAGCCATTCTGGTATTATTAAATGGATTTTCCTGTATCGAGGAGTGCCATAATTATTAGAATATGACTGGAATTCACAAGTCAATATTATAGAACAAATTAGCCACAAAAGTGGTCTGTAACAGTGTGAAAAAAGTATGACAAAAATAGTTATTTTACACTTTAATCGAAAAAACAACAACGCAGGGGGTTAGTGTTTCATTTAAGAGCAGCTTATACTCTCAAAACAATAGGCAATATGTGGATGCAGTCAAAAATAGCATGTGTCCAGCTCCTTTTCAAGCAATCTAGGACGGGAAAGCTAGTTTTTAAATTAACCTCTAGATGAACGCCTAGCTCCGCAAGCAGTGTTGTCAAATGTCTGTCCCTATACATATGAACAAGGAGGAGAAGTGGGTTCAACCGGAAAATTCAAACCCATGCTGAGAGCTTACTTTACGCATATATAAACATTGAAATCAACAATTTACCAACAAATATAACCAAAACGTAATATATATCATTATTTCTATCTTTGACCCTGGTCAAAATACATGCTGAGAGTTTACTTTACGCATATATAAACATTGAAATCAACAATTTACCCAAAACGTAATATATATCATTATTTCTATCTTTGACCCCTGGTCAAAATCCGAATATCCCGACTAAACTGTTATATGCCACCTTAACTCCGTGAGGAAGGCGGTACACATTTACAAAAGTATCATCTAGTTTAAACACACATGTGCATTGTTGTGCATTCTGAGCACTAACTTTTCACAAACACCGTTTTGTTTATAATAATTTTTAAATTTACCAACTCTGAATACATTTTTCGATCCAGTGCACGCGAAACAATCGGTAGACATGCTACCGTCGTGAATGTTCGTTAGTTGGATTACATGTATGTACAGAGGCGGAGAATTACGAACATTTACGAAGATACAATGACTTCCTATTTACGAGTGTACAGATACGGTGAATTACGAACATTTACAACGATACAATGACTACATGTACCTTTTTACGAGAGTACAGAGGCGGTGAATTACGAACATTTACGAAGATACAATGATTACCTATTTACGAGTGTACAGAGACGGGGAATTACGAACATTTACAACGATACAATGACTACATGTACCTTTTTACGAATGTACAGAGGCGATCAATTACGAACATTTAAGAAAATAAAATGAATACAAATGTATGCGTACTGTCGACGGAATGTTTTTTTTTTTCAGAAACATATTTTATTAATTTCAAAATATTCGAATTTTAAAATCGTGTTTTTACCATGCTTTACAAAGAGCTTTTGAGTGGGATATATCAAAGGTCAATTTTGTGTCAGCTGCACGTATTTAAGCATTCTATGGTATTTTACGGGGTGGGATTTAGTCAAATTGCTTGAAAAATGATGAAACTTGGTGCCTGGAGTGTAATTTAGGCTCATGGAGGGATCCAGCCATTAGGTAATAGCCTTTTTGACATTTTTCAACAAAAACGGATGTTTTTCAAGCCATTTTTTTTTTTTGATTTGTTAATTGCCTAAAATAGGCAAAACCTTAAAGTTAAGTCATTTCTTTAATCATGGGGCACAGTAAAACCTAAAAATGTTATGTGTTTATGTTTTTTCTTTTTGTATTGGAGACCTGTATGATGAGCGAGCGCAGGAGACTTGCCGGACTCAAGTCGCGAAACCTAGGTTTGGGTTGCATAGGCAATTTGAAAATTCTTTTAAAATAATTGTTTAATTGTCCTAATAGTTGCTATTTTGCTTTCACTTTATTTCATTCTCTGTAGATTTACACAAAAACTCTCTGAGTGCAAAAAAAGTGTCTAAAGGAGCTTCAGAGTCAAAGAAAATGACAGGTCAATTTTGTGTCGTCTGCAAAAATGTTTGATACAGACAAACTGGTTGAAAATGATGATACTGGTTGCCTAAAATGTTTGATAATAGTGCGGTAAGGTGAAGGTAGTGTCTAGTATCTAGTATCGTTTATCATAAACGATACTGGCAACCATAATCTAGTATTGTTTATCATAAACGATACTGAAAACTAGACACTAGTGTCGTTTAAGGAACCGGATATATAATAAATCAATTTTCAGACTCCAGTGTCGTTTAATACTAAATGACACTTGCAACCAGACACTAGTATCGTTTAAGGAACTGGATATATAATAAATTAATTGTCAGACTCCAGTGTCGTTTAACACTAAACGACACTGGCAACCAGACACTAGTATCGTTTCAGGAACTAGATATATCATTAATCAATGTTCAGACTCCAGTGTCGTTTAACACTAATCGACACTGGCAACCAGACACTAGTGTCGTTTAAGAAACTAGATATCTAACTTTAATTTCTTCAACATAGTTTCTAGAATCAATTTTCATACTCCAGTGTCATTACACACTAAACGACACTGGCAACCAGACACTAGCGCGTTGAAGGAAATAGATATATATAATTTTCAATTGTCAGGCTCCAGTGTCGTTTAACACTAAACGACACTGGCAACAAGACGCTAGTATCGTTTAAGGAACTGGATATATAATTTTCAATTGTCAGGCTCCAGTGTCGTTTAACACTAAACGACACCGGCAACCAGACGCAAGTATCGTTTAAGAAACTGGATATATAATTAATCAATGTTCAGGCTCCAGTGTCGTTTAACACTACACGGCACTGGCAACCAGACACTAATATCGTTTAAGGAACTGGATATATAATTTTCAATGTTTAGACTCCAATGTCGTTTAACACTAAACGACACTGGCAACCAGACACTAGTGTCGTTTAGGGAAATAGTTATATAATGTTCAATGTTCAGACTCCAGTGTCGTTTAACACTAAACGACACTGGCAACCAGACACTAGTGTCGTTTAAGGAACTAGATATATAATTTTCAATGTTCAGACGCCAGTGTCGTTTAACACTAAACGACACTGGAAACCAGACACTGTTGTCGTTTAAGGAACTAAATATATAATTTTCAATGTTCAGACTCCAGTGTCATTTAACACTAAACGACACTGGCAACCAGACACTAGTGTCGTTTAAGGAACTAGATATCTAACTTTAATGTCTTCAACATAGTTTCCAGAATCAATTTTCAGACTCTAGTGTCGTTTAACACTAAATGACACTGGCAACCAGACACTAGTATCGTTTAAGAAACTGGCAGTGTCGTTTAAGGAACTGGATATATACTTTTCAATTTTCAGACTCCAATGCCGTTTCACACTAAACGACACTGGCAACCAGACACTAGTATATTTTAAAGAACTGGATATAAAATTAATCAACTTTCAGAATCCAGTGTCGTTTAACACTAAACGACACTGGCAACCAGACACTAGTATCGTTTAAGGAACTAGATATATAATTAATCAATGTTCAGACTCCAGTGTCGTTTAATACTAAACGACACTGGCAACCAAACACTAGCATCGTTTAAGGAACTAGATATATGATGTTCAATGTTTAGACTCTAGTGTCCTTTAACTATATATCTAACTTTTATTTCTTCAACATAGTTTCCAGAATGAATTTTCAGATTCAAGCGTCGTTTAACACTTAACGACACTGGCAACCAGACACTACTATCGTTTAAGGAATTCGATATATAATTAATCAATTTTAAGAAGCCAGTGTCGTTTAACACTAAACGACACTGGCAACCAGACAGTAGTGTCGTTTATGGCGGATTTATACCCGAGTCTGCCGCGTGTATTACGAGGAGCAGTCTGCAGCTAGTCGGGGTAATGTGAGCCTGGGCCGCATACGCTATACTGTGGGTCTCGCAGTCTAACCGCGCTCATGGCGAAGTGCTGAGTTTTTTTTTAACACTAGCACTTCGCTGCTAGTAAGGGAAATGTGGGCTGTGGCCGCATATGCTATACGACAGGTCCCGCAGTCTACCTGCGCTTACGGCGAAGTGTTGATACTTGATTTAGGCGAGCCCTCGGCTGCTAGTAGGGGAAATTTAAGCCGGGGCCCAATACGCTATACGGTATGTCCCGCATTCTACGCGCGCTTACGACGAAGTGCTGAGCTTTGTTTTATGCGAGAACTCCGCTGCTACTACGGGAAATGTCAGCCAGGGCCGCATACGCTATACGGCATGTCCTGCAGTCTACCCTCGCTTACGGCGAAGTGCTGAGCCTTTTTTATACTAGCACCCAATTGCTGGTAGGGGAAATGTGAGCCATGGCAGCATATGCTATACGGCAGGTCCCGCAGTCTACCAGCGTTAAGCCGGATTTCTATCCGAGTCAGCTGCGTGTATTACGGGGAGTACTCGGGCAGACAGGCCCTTGCTACGGAAGTGGAACAAAAAATAAATTCACAATGGAATGGAGCACTTTTTTTCTCACGGAAGAGGAACAACAGCCTTAAGGCAGATTTCTACCCGAGTCTTCCGCGTGTATTATGGGGAGCACTCGGACCTACATGCCCTTGTCAAGGTAGTGGAACAACACAAACATTCACAATGGAGTGGAACACTTTTTTTTTCTAACGGGAGTGGAAAAACAGCCTTGAGGCGGATTTCTATACGAGTCTTCCGCGTGTTTTACGGGGAGCACTCCGCTGCTAGTCGTGGAAATTTAAGCCGGGCCGCATACGCTATAAGTCAGGTCCCGTAGTCTACCCGCAGTTACGGCGAAGTGCTGAGCCTTGTTTTACGCGAGCACTCCGTTGCTAGGACGGGCAATGTGAGCCGGGGTCGCATACGTTATATGGCAGGTCCCGCAGTCTACCCGCGCTTACGGCGAAGTTCTGAGTCTTGTTTTAGGCGAGCACTCGGCTGCTAGTACGGGAAATGTGAGCCAGGGCCGCATACGCTATAAGGCAGGTCCCTCAGTCTACGCGCGCTTACGATGAAGTGCTGAGCCTCGTTTTACGCCCGCACTACGCTGATAGGAGGTGAACTGTGAGCCGTGGCCGATTATGCTACAAGGCAGGTTCTGCAGTCTACGCGCGCTTACGGCGAAGTGCTGAGCCTCGTTTTACGCTAGTACTACGCTGCTAGTAGGGCAAATGTGAGCCGTGGCCGCATATACTATAAGGCACCACATTCTTTTTTTTCAAGTTTTGAATGTCCAATGTCGTGCCAGAACGACATTCTTTCTTTTTCAACGTTTGAATGTCGAATGTCCAATTTCGTGCCAGCACGACATTCGATTCTTTGAAGTTTTAAGTTTTGAATTTCCAATGTCGTGCAAGAACGACATTCGTTTTTGAATGTCCAATGTCCAATGTCGTGCTGGCACGACATTCATCATTTTTGAATGTCCAATGTCGTATGTTGAGCTAACTTCACAAATCCATATAGCTAGAGGTCTGTGTCCATACTAGTTGAAGAAATTAAATTGTTTATATCCAGTTCCTTAAACGATACTAGTGTCTGGTTGCCAGTGTTGTTTAGTGTTAAACGACACTGGAGTCTTAAAATTGATTAATTATATATCCAATTCCTGAAACGATACTAGTGTCTGGTTTCCAGTGTCGATAAAGTGTTAAACGACACTGGAGTCTGAAAATTAATTCAGGAATCTATTGTTATGCTATGATAGCATACAATATTGGAAAACCCGTTTTAAATCCAACTTTAAAACAAAAAAAAAACATTTTTAGGGCTAGACACATATAGCTAGAGGTCTGGTTCCATAATAGTCTAATGAATTAAAAATTATATATCCAGTTCCTTAAACGATAGTGTATGGTTGCCAGTGTCGTTTAGAGTTAAACGACACTGGAGTCTTGAAATTGAAAACTATATACCCAGTTCCTTAAACGATACTAGTGTCAGGTTGCCAGTGTCGTTTAGTGTTTAAACGACACAGGAGTCTGAAAATTGAAAATCATATATCCAGTTCCTTAAACGATATTAGTGTCTGGTTGCCAGTGTCGTTTAGTGTTAAACGACACTGAAGTCTGAAAGTTGATTAATAATATATATATTTCTTTAAACGATACTAGTGTCTGGTTGTCAGTCTCGTTTAGTGTTAAACGACACTGGAATCCGAAAATTGAAAATTATTTTTTCCAGTTGCTTAAACGATACTAGTGTCTGGTTGCCAGTGTAGTTTAGTGTTAAACGACACTGGAGTCTGAAAACTGATTAATTATATATCTAGTTCCTTAAACGATACTAGTATATGGTTGCCATTGTCGTTTAGTGTTAAAAGACACTGGAGTCTTAAAATTGATTAATTATATATCTAGTTCCTAAAACGAATAAACATTTGAGCCGTCCCACGAGAAAAACCAACATTGTTGACCCTTCGTAAAGTATCGACCCGGATTAGGCTTAGCATTCAGTGCAGGCTAACCCGGACAGACACTTTTCGCCTCCTGTGGATTATCTGTTACAGGAATCATTACTCTATACACATATTCCCTGAGACGGAATGTATCGGCCTGGATTAGTCTGTGCGGACTAAGCAGGCTGATCTGGATCGATATATTACGCAGAGGCCATAATGTTGGTTTTCTCGTGGGACGACTTATTTAATGAAAACACCATTCTTTACATTTATCTTCTTTTTTCAACACATTCTTATATTCTTTAATGATAAAAAAATGATAGATTCATTGATTGATTTGCGTTAAGGTTCTGTCACACACTACCGATGTATTTCGCAGGGACTAAACCGGAGCACACAATTCACAACGGCGAGAAAATCGGACGGACTACGGTTTCACATCTGTACCAGTACGGTTCACATTATCGAAGCCATACAAGAGTACTACCGCTGTACTACCGTTGCTCGCTCCGGCAGTGCAACGGCAGAAATGTTTGAGCATGCTTAAAAGTTCAGACCGTCGCATGCCGTTGCTAATTTTCTCGCCGATGTTCTGACGATGTCCTTACGATGTACTACCGTTATTAGCGATGCCGTACTAGTACCGATCCCCGAAAATCGCCGAATTTGCGCTCCGGTATAGCTCCGGCTAGCCAAATCGGCTAGGTGTGACGGGCCCTTTAACCGCTGTTTTTTAGCAATCCTTTAATCATATTAGTTCACATACACATGTGTTTCCTGACTGTCTCACATCAGTACTCCAAACGCCAGTCCTTCAATGTTTGTTTTTCAACATAGACTGTTTGCCAATTGGTTTGATTGATTAGAGTTTAACGCCGTTTTTAGTAATCTTTCAGTCATATTACGGCGGCCAGTTCACATAAACATGATTTTCCTGACTTTCTCACATCAGTACTCCAAATGCCAGTCCTTCCATGTTTGTTTTTTAACATAAACTGTTTGCCAATTGATGATAGACGAATAACTCTTGTCGCATTAACTTTCGTCAACAGTTTGAATGAATGTTAGCCGAGCTGGGGTTCGAACTCACGACCCTCTTCCCAAATGACAACCCGCGTGATTACCGACTGAGCTAACAGGTCTTGAACACCACGATATAATAGTATGATAAGGCACCGACTGAACCGCGTTTATTTTATCAAAACTGAATGCCGTAGGTTCAACTATTAGCATTTTTAAATGTTAATTAAAAATATATATAAAAATAAATAAAAATGATTTATGATAATAATATGCTAATGTGCATATATAAAATACTGTAAAAGAGAAATTGATTTGAAAACATAATTTCAATTTTATTAAATTATACACAATGTATGTTTTTTAACTATTTTTACAAAATTAAAATCCACGTGCTTTAAGAAAGGTAACTGTAAGGAAAGTGAAAATATAACATAAAACAATGGATAGAAGTTCAACTTAAAGATTGCATAGGGTAAGTTAACAAATAAAATATTTAAAGGGGAAAAAAATATATTCCAAGAGGGCTTAAACTTAAAAAATCCTACTACATGCCACTATCGACTGTGGTTGTCTGAAAGCTAGATTGCTATGAAATAAATCATGTTTCTAGTGATGAAGATCAGAACTAGGCTGACGAAAAGATTCATAGAAGGACCGGTTGACATAATTCCAATCAGTTCTGGACGGAAACAGTCTGATTTCTTTTTAATGCGTCTTAAATAAATGATTCCCCCTTTGTAAAGCAAAACAATACAACACATCAAAACGGTCATCTGGGGGTGTGAAAGTAATCACAACTTTAGATAAACCATTCCGTGTGGTAAATTTGTGTGTGAAGTTTCCCTCGGCTTCCAGTAAATTTGGTCCGTAGCTAGTACCAAGTCGAAGTTCAATCTGTGGTGTAGGGATACCAGTAGCTTTACAGGACACGACAACCTTTTTCGTAGTGTTCTGTGTTACCCCAGTCTTTCGTTCGTCAAACGTAATCCCCTTGTAAGGTAACAATGTTGTCTTACTTGTAATCGTCTCCTTGCCATTTGTAGCCTCACAAATATAAGTACCTAGTAGAGCTTTGCCTTTTTTCTCTGACCTTCGTAACGTAACCGATCTAAAGTGAGTAACACTATCAAGGAGCAATGGCTCAGATGACAGTTTAGTCAGCTTTCCGTTTCTTTCTCTATATACCGTTACATCTGGTCTGGGATTCCCCATTGCACTACAAAACACGCTGAAGATAGAAGACGTCACATAGACGTCCTCGGGACCGTGATAAAGTGCGATGGATTCTGGTGGCACCGTAGAAGTGAGACCATCTCTTAAGATTTCTATCATAACTCCGAAAAGTGTGACTTTAGTATACTGTCCACCCCTGGGTTGTGGTAAGGCGAAGGAGAGTAGTCCACCATTCTCAATATGCTCCCTCTGAAGAGTTACAGTAACCTCTATGTCCCCAATGCCATTATCATTTTGGGACACACCAATACCATCGTATCTATACACTTCTGACACTGTGTGGGGCTTCGACGTAGTATTCACCATTGTTAGGTATATCTCAAGTGTCATATCAGATGATCCAGGATGCCGTTGCTCTACAAGTTCCAGAACGTTCCTCCCAACTTGCAGGGTAACATTGTATTCCTCTGGTAGATCATTCGGCAACAAAACCTGACGCGGATATTTTGTGATCTTATATTCAGTTTCATCGAATGATTGTTCACCTTCTTCAATAATGGCAGTCAGATTAACTTTAATTGAAGCCGTATTCTTCATTGAGTGGATCCTTGCGTATAAAACATGTGTCGATTGAAGATCGTGGATCTGTACATCTGACGTGAAGATAGTTCGATCGTTGATCAATCGGGTCGTTTTGACATTCCCCGCCGTTCGTACATTCCCATTACCGCCGCTGAATGTCTGAAACCATACCATACTGTATTCATCAGTAGCCTCAAACTGTAATGTTAAATTTACCGTATCATTCACTTTTCCGTGTGATGTCAAACTAATGAGTTTTAACTCCTCAGAAACAACCGTACTGCGTTGCCCACTTCCGGTGTGTTGGTCTGCGCACTCACATGCTGCGAGATTTACGGCCCGGCACATCTCGGTGAGACCAGATGTTATGGTTGACATCTGTTTCTGGATCGCTTGATTTTGTTTCGTCAGTCTTTCGAGGGATTTCTTCATTTCATACATGTCTTCGTGTTCATAGCATATTACTCCCAACACCTGTATAATGTATAAACAGAATATCATGAATAGTTGTCCGCAACTTCAATAATAGCAACCTGAGTGTATTTACGTCCGCTGCAATTAACATTATTCTGCCTGAGCAATCGTGTCAAATGTTCTTGAAATATGATGTGACAAATCATTGACAAACAATGCATAAACAGATCATACTATGCCCGATACACACGTAGATGTTCATTTACAATGAACTCAGACCCCTCAAGTCTTGTTTTTCTTTTAATAAGAATCAGTGCCAGACACTGCATAGATAGATGAAACAAAGCGGGCTATGCATATACAGCCAACTGTAATGATACAGGCTATGTATTGGCATAGACAGACGAAACAAAGCGGGTTATACATGCATAGACAGATGTAATCATACGGGCTATGCATGCACAGACATATGTAATCATGCGGGCTATGCATGCACAGACAGATGTAATCATACGGGCTATGCATGCACAGACATATGTAATCATACGGGCTATGTATTCGCATAGAAAGACGAAACAAAGCGGGCTATATATGCATAGACAGATGTAATCATATGGAATATGCATGCATAGACAGATGTAATCATGCGGGCTATGCATATACAGCCAACTGTAATCATACAGGCTATGTATTCGCATAGACAGACGAAACAAAGCGGGCTGTGCATGCATAGACAAATGTAATCATACGGACTATGCATGCACAGACAGATATAATCATGCGGGCTATGCATGTACATACAGATGTAATCATACGGGCTATGCATGCAGAGACAGATGTAATCATACGGGCTATGTATTCGCATAGAAAGACGAAATAAAGCGGGCTATATATGCCTAGACAGATGTAATCATATGGAATATGCAAGCATAGACAGATGTAATCATCCGGGCTATGCATGAATAAACAGATGAAATCATGCGGGCTATGCATGCATAGACAGATGTAATCGTACGGGTTATGCATGCACAGACAGATGTAATCATAATGGCTATGCATGCAGAGACATATGTTATCATGTTATATGTTATCATGCGGGCTATGCATGCATTAACAGATTAATCATATGGAATATGCAAGCATAGACAGATGTAATCATGCGGGCTATGCATGAATAAACAGATGAAATCATGCGGGCTATGCATGCATAGACAGATGTAATCGTACGGGTTATGCATGCACAGACAGATGTAATCATAATGGCTATGCATGCAGAGACATATGTTATCATGCGGGCTATGCATGCATTAACAGATGAAATAATGCGGGCTATGCATGCATAGACAGATGAAATCACGCGGGCTATGCACGCACATACAGATGTAATCATAATGGCTATGCATGCAGAGACATATGTTATCATGCGGGCTATGCATGCAGAGACATATGTTATCATGCGGGCTATGCATGCATAGACAGACGAAATCATGAGGGCTATGCATGCATAAACAGATGAAATCATGCGGGCTATGCATGCATAAACAGATGAAATCATGCGGGCTATACATGCATAAACATATGAAATCATGCGGGCTGTGCATGCACAGACAGATGTAATCATACGGGCTATGCATGCATAGACAGACGAACCAAAGCGGGCTATGCATGCATAGACAGATGTAATCATACGGAATATGCATGCACATACAGATGTAATCATGCGGGCTATTCATGCATAAACAGATGAAATAATGAGGGCTATGCATGCATAGACAGACGAAATCATGCGGACTATGCATACATAAACAGATGAAATCATGCGGGCTAAGCATGCATAGACAGATGAAATCATGCGGGCTATGCATGCACATACATATGTAATCATACGAGCTATGCATGCACATACATATGTGATCATGCGGGATATGCATGCATAAACAGATGAAACCATGCGGGCTATGCATGCATAGACAGATGAAATCATGCGGGCTATGCATGCATAGACATATGTAATCATACGAGCTATGCATGCACATACATATGTGATCATGCGGGATATGCATGCATAAACAGATGAAACCATTCGGGCTATGCATGCATAGACAGATGAAATCATGCGGGCTATGCATGCATTGACATGTGTAATCATACAGGCTGTGCATGCACAGACAGATGAAATCATACGGGCTATGCATGCATAGACAGACGAACCAAAGCGGGCTATGCATGCACAGACAGATGAAATCATACGGGCTATGCATGCATAAACAGAAGAATTCATGCGGACTATGCATGAATAGACATATGAAATCATGCGAGCTATGCATGCACATACATATGTAATCATACGAGCTATGCATGCACAGGCAGATGTTATCATGCGGGCTATGCATGCATAAACAGATGAAATCATGCGGGCTATGCATGCATAAACAGATGAAATCATGCGGGCTCTGCATGCATAGACAGATGTAATCATACAGGCTGTGCATGCACAGACAGATGAAATCATACGGGCTATGCATGCATAAACAGATGAACTCATGCGGGCTATGCATGCATAAACAGATGAAAACATGCGGGCTATGCATGCATAAACAGATGAAACCATGCGGGCTATGTATTCGCATACTTTCATCGTCCACCTTTAAATGCTATAACCTTGACGGAACGTAAAAGGTGTAACTTAACTCGTTTAATACTCGTATGCATCTGTGTAGCATAGGAGAGAAGATGCATCAAGACGTTTGTTTGCTTGCCGCGTCTGCAATTGTATATTTGGCTGGCTTTACCTGGATCTATCGTACTTGGCATATACAAACAAAAGCGGCACTTTTTGAGCCATGTAGGACCAGGTACAAAGCTATAGAGACAACTTAATTGTAAAGCACACCTACACAAACTCCGTAAGTAGTTTGCTTCGTTATTTATATTTATTCCAGACATTGGAGAATATTTCCCTGAATGAAGATCGTTTGTTGCACAGAGTTAAAAACTTAAGAAAAAGTGAAGAAATGTTGATTATGAGCAATTTATCCATTTGTCAAAATGTTTTCAAAATACATCTGCAACATGTGCGTCAACAAATATGTCTGCAGGTATGCAGGTGGGAAAAGGATTAACATGTGGAGTATGCAATATAAAGTTTAATGTTAAAACTTAATCCTAATTCGAGTTAGCATGAAAACCTACATTTTCTTATGGTATATGTGAGCCATTCCACGAGAAAAACAACATGATGGACTATGTGTAAAACATCAATCCGGATCAATCTTAGCATGCCGCGCAGGCTAACCCGGACATATGTTTTTCTTCTCCTGTGGATTTTCTGTTTCAGGAAGCATTACTCTACACTTCTATCACCCTGAGACGTAATGTGTCGGTCCGGATTAGCCTGCGCGGACTGCGCATGCTTATCTGTGTCAATACATAACGCAGAGTCCATGATGTTGGTTTTCTCGTGGTACACCTCATATGGTACCAGTTTTACCAAAATGATTGATTTATAACTGCATATTAAAAAGGATTGTTCTCACTTTGTAAAGAACGGAACTCGACCAGTGTCAGATTTTAGCTTTACCCTGATTAGCTCCTCCACACGGCACTATCGACCTTGATATTTAACCCACATACAACAAATATGAAGCTAACATGTGTGGGGTAATACCTTGTACGAATGAACTAATGAGTAGCCAACAAAGTAGACGAAGATTTGACTGATGTATGTGCAGGCTACTGTGGGTCTACATTGTCCGTAACGTTAATGTTGTTAACGTTCGTACATAGCAGGTCAAGCTGTTGTTTTATTTTGCGTTTAACAAGTTAATAGTAAATACGTTAATACTTTCACACATACAATATATCAACAGCAGATGACCTTGAAAGCATATTAGCAAATATATGAAAAATCACCTAAAATAAAATAAATTAAATGGAGTTGAAAACATTGTAGTAAAATTACAATTTGCTCATGATGAACAATTTCCTTTTCCACGCTGTTTGAAGTATACTGCTGTAGATTCGTCAACAGGCGTTAGTATGTGAGAAATGATTAAGTTGTGTTAACCTTGGTCTCGTGTATGTAACAAGTTGGCGCGAATGACTACGCCTTAACACTTCTCAAGATACAGGCTTTCTGACGCATTTACATCAGACGATTTTTGCAAACATTGCTGTAAAAGAAAAAAAAATCTCATAATGAGCAAGTTGTCCTTTTTCTACAATGTCTTCAATTTTTATCCAAGAAAAGTTGGTTTTCAAATAAGGAGTGTTTACATATTTTTGACTAAATCTTTTCGAAGTCATATGCTACATTAGTTTTGTATGTGGGAAAGGGTTTATTTATGTACCTATTCCAAGATACAAGTTTCGGTAGTACAGACACTGAAATCGGTTAAAAATACAAAGAAGAACAATTATAAGCTTGCACACTTACCGGTAGCGATAAAACAACGTAAATCAAAACACGCATATTCCCGGCGTTCTCAATCCCTTTTTATAAGAATTGTGTATACCTAGGTTGAACAACAACTGAGAAATAAATGTTCACCTCTCTGAGATAAATGTTCACCTCTCTGGAATAAGTTTACCTGGATTCTAGAGAACGTTTATCAAAAACCTCAATCACATCTGATGGAAAAGTAATTCAAATTCCAGCGCGAATCACGACGGGAGTTTATCATGATATTTGGAATCAAGTTGCGCCATAATAAAATGTGCCTTTTCTTTGTGAAGGATACAGAAATTTTAATATTCGAAGGAACGCATTTATTTAAATAATCATATTCAATCGACACAACATTTCGTATGTTTGTTTTAATTAACCTTTCCCACATGTAGACACATGTTAACCCTTTTCCTCAAAAATACGGTTTCTGACGCCTATGTAGACTGGCAACAGTCCTTATGGTTATTTTTCAATGTTACAATTGGGGAGAACTCTAATAGACAAAATATGCATTACTCTGATTATCGTCCTTAAAACTTGACCATAAGTCTATGTTTCGGACACCAGTTGAAATGCAGCCATATAATAATAAACATAGAGCCTTGTGCCAGGCTAACGCCTATGCAGCAGACGGCTTTTTGAAAACATGGCGACAAAAGAAGAAATTGCTCAAAACGAGCAATCTTTCCTTTTGTCACCATGATTTCAAATATATTCAATTATTATTCTTTCATTTAAAGGGATTTTCTATGCCTTTGGATAAAATGTTCAAAGTCGTCTGCTGCAGATTTATTGTATGTGGGAAAGGGTTAAAGCAACAAACGCAGATGACATTTAAAAAAAACAACGGTAACAGAAGAAATTGTTCAAAATGATCATATTCTCCATTTGCCAAAATCTTTTCATTTCTATTCAATAATCATACTTTCATTGGTAAAGAAACCGCCCCGGGTGTGGGAGGTCGCGGGTTCGATCCCCGGCCGGCTCACACCAAAGACTTTTAAAAGGTAGTAATGGTTGGCCTTGTTGGCGCTCCTGGACACGGGGTTAACATTACGACTGCATGGTGTCAGGATAAATGGACCAGTAGTTCTGGTAACTTACCAACGAAATGCCTTGGTATAATTGAACAATTGTTGCGGCGTAAAACAATAATCAATCAATCAATAAGTTATTGGTAGAGATCTTCCATAGATTTACATAAATGTTTTCAAAGGTGTCTGCATCTGTGTTGTATGTCGGAATGGATTGACTTATTTTCTAGAAACAAACTCATACCAATTAAACCTCTGAAATATCAACACTTAAACGGTAAATTAATTTATGGTAATTCACGCATTGATAACAAACACATTGATACATGATCTGAGCATTGGGAACGGCACAAAAAGGCTTTTGTGAGCATCATAGACTCGTATCAGCCTGTACATGTGCACAGTATGATAAAGATGCGAAAAAATGGTATTATAATGGCAATCAAATGGAAACAGTGAATAGTTTTAGTTATGTAGGTGTACATTTCACAAACAGACTTTAATTATGTCCATCAAGCCGCAGCGTGTTCTTGCACATTTGTTTAATTCTTTCAATGAACAATTACATATACCTGTTAAGACATTTCTCAAGTTTTTGATACTAAAGTGTGTGCCATTATGTTATATGGTTCCGAAAGTTGGGGATTGAAACCAATGACGTGTATTGAGAATATACATATCGTGTAAGCGATTTTTAATGTCAGTGTATGTTCGTGTAATGATGCCATTTTAGAGGACATACATGTAGGTAGATTCCCAATGTATATATACTCTGTCAAAAGATGCTTATCATATTGGCTTCGATTACTCCATTTATCTGATACAGGATATGTTAAAATCTTTTATAAAATGTTAAAATATTAAGACTCAATTGGGCTTCAAATTAGGTCACAGGTGTAAATCATGTTTTATACTAAAATGGTCATGGTTATATTTGGGGAAATTAACATATGGTAAACCAAACACAATTTCTAACAAACTTTGTGAACAGATTAAAGGAGCAGTATATTCAAAATTGGCGAAGTAGCATAGAAAATAAACATTAGTTAAAGTACTATAAGGATTTTTCAACAAACGTATTGTAGACAATTATATAGTTCTGCTATAGACATTTCAAAATTCAGAACAACTTTAGAAACGTTTCGAGGTTTATCGCACACTTTGATGAGAAAGGCAGTCATTTCAATATAACAAGAGAGTTTAGAAACTGTGTTTATTGTGAGTGGTATATTGAAACTAAATTCCATTCTTTACTAATTTGTCCCTTGTATAAAATCAAAGCGCGATGGCACAGTAGTGGCGATCGTGTAGAAAACCATGCAAAGTAACAAGCAGTATCTTGGTGTAGGCCTTGCGATTTTCAATATATATAGGCATATACGATAATGCTCGATCTCCAACTCAATTCGGTTACACTTTCAGCATTGATTGCTAATTGACGCTAGAGTACATACGTGTCTAACGTGTACACTGCATGACATCGAGTCCTTTAAACCTTTGTAAACCAGTCTTATCATTCAGACGCGTTCATATATTGCAACAACTACAACATAAAGCGTTTATAATATTGAGATTTAAGAACAATCGATAACCATTCTCGCGAGCTATTTATAGAACTTTTGGAATTTCCAGACGCCGTCATTGAGGTGTTCAGAGTATCATGAGAGTTATAGAACGCACAATGATATTTATTATCTGCCCAAACATGAAGAAAGATAATATTGACATGATATAACTGTATGTAGATATTATCTCAATAAATCTCAAATCTTAGTATCAATTCGGTACCAAAGTAGCACTGACATGATTATTATTAATTGTTTCTCTGCATCACTGATGGAACTATATATTTGGTGGTTTAACGGATGTAGGTTATTTGGTTTGCAGTAAGGAATAAAAAGTAAACTGGCTGTTCAAAACTGACTATGTATTTTTTTCGTTGTTGTTGTTTCTTTTAGCATTGTGGCGATTGGAATCAATATTTTACTCAGAACAGAAATAATTATAGCTTCCTAAAGTAAATGTTCACCGAGAAACTTTTCGATATCTTGTCATCTATATATATTTTACATTCAAACAAAGAAGTTACTTTTTGTTGGGAAAGAGTAATTGTTATATACATGTTTATCAATATCTCGGGGATTTGCGTACCGTTTTGGACGGTTGTCGACAGACATCCGTTCCAGAGTAAACAACCTACACAATTAATTAACCGTTCTTCGGAGGTACTAATTTCCTAATAACACAGGTAGCTCCGCCGAATAAAAGCTCCGGCAAAACAAACAGTTTAAAAGCATTACGAACCAACAATCCACTCATATAGGTGTGTACTCTGATTAAAAAAACCTGCACTGTTTCACATTACTACACGTATCGACATTTTCAACTGAAAGATTTCAAAATGATCAGATAATGGACTGGATATAGTTGCTACGTACAAAAGATCTAGCTTTGAATCAATTGTTGTTCGTCTAAATGAGGATTTAGGAAACCCCAACCATTAAAAAATGTACGATTTCAATGTTTGTTTTATTCACCGGGTATTAAATTATAATTAAATTTCATCGAACCAACTTTTTCTGTTGTAGTTTATACTGTTTAAACCATGCCATTTGACGCGTGGTATGCAGTTACTGTTGTAGTTTTTACTGTTTAAACCAAGCCATTTGACGAGTGGTATGTAGACACTGTTGTAGTTTTTACTGTTTAAACCAAGCCAGATGACGCGTGGTATGCAGACACTGTTGTAGTTTTGATATAGTTGCTATGAACATAACATCCGCCTGTAAATCAATTGGTTTTCGTCTAAATGAGGATTTTGGAAACCCAAAATCTCATGTACGATTTCAATGTTTGTTTAATTCAACGGGTATTAAATTATAATTAAATGTCATCGAAGCAACTTTTTCTGTTGTAGTTTTCACTGTTTAAATCAAGCCATTTGACGCATTGTATACAGATACTGTTTAAACTCTAACCTTGCTATTGGCGACTTTTAGGTAAAATCAAAAGTTTATACAGAAATGTTCGAAATCTACTGCTATACGCAATGTTTTGTATATACTATTAACTTTTTCAGCGCCACAGGCAATATTGATGTTTTTTGCAAACAATACAGGTTCAGGTGAGACAGCTGGTAACGAACTGTCTCACCTAAAAATCAGCATTGTTTGTCTATTAGTTATCAAAATAGTCCAACACTTTCATTATATGAGAAATGGAAACTTCCGATTTTGAACATGGAAGAGTCTTCTTTGAACAATTTGGCGCTGAAAGAGTTAATTCAATGTAAAACCGTTCAAATGCGTGTTTTCCCATTCCGTATCATTAGTCAGCTGAGCATGTAATGAAAACCATGAAATTAGTTCTGTAAACTTATCAAAGAACCTTAACCGCTTAAAAAAAATAGCAAAAATCTAGGGTGCGGCAAATGATGTCTATGTGACGTCAACGTTTCACACATATAATAGTATCCGTAACTAAATAATCGCTATGACGTCTTAGTCAACATCATACCAAATACGACGTATCTCTGAGTTTCGAATACCACCTATTAGTGATGAACTACCTAACACACTCTTTCCCACTTGTAAACGCTTTCATGATATCGCATCTGCAGAAGACGACTTACATGTATGTACATTTTGTTACAAACGTAGAAATTGTTTATGATAAGCAATTTCCATTTTATCACTACAAATTAAAATTTTATTTTAAGATATTTCTATTGCTAATGTGCTAATGTTTTTCTAATTATTTTTACAAAATTGAAAAAAATTGAACATATAACATAACACAATGGGTAGAAGTTCAACTTAATGATTGCATAGGGTAACAAAAAAAGAAAGATTTAAAGGGGAAAAGGGAATCTTCCAAGAGGGCTCAAACTTAGACAATCCTATTGCATGCCAACACATCAAAACGGTCATCTGGGGGTGTGAAAGTAATCACAACTTTAGATAAACCATTCCTAGTGGTAGTCTTATCACGGTTACCAGTAAATTTGGTCCGTAGCTAGTACCAAGTCGAAGTTCAATCTGTGGTTTAGGGATACCAGTAGCTTTACATGACACGACAACCTTTTTCGTAGTGTTTTGTGTTACACCAGTCTTTCGTTCGTCAATCGTAATCCCCTTGTAAGGTAACAATGTTGTCATACTTGTAATCGTCTCCTTGCCATTTGTAGTCTCACGAATATAAGTCCCGAGTAGAGCTTTGCCTTTTTTTCTCTTAACTTCGTAACGTAACCGATCTGACGTGAATAACACTGTCAAGGATCAATGGCTCTGATGACAAATCTTTGAGCTTTCCGTTTCTTTCGCTATATACCGTTACATCTGGTCTTGGATTCCCCCATGCACTACAAGACACGCTGACGACAGAAGACGACACATAGACGTCCTCCGGACCGTGATACAGTGCGATGGGATTCTGGTTGCACCGTAGAAGTGAGACCATCTCTTAATATCTCAATCTGAACTCCGAAATGTGTGACTTCAGTATACTGTCCGACCACGGGTTGTGGTAAGGCGAAGGAGAGCAGTCCGCCATTCTCAATATGCTCCCTTTGAAGAGTTAAAATAACCTCCATGTCCCCAATGCCATTTTCATTTTGAGACACACCAATAGTACCATCGTGGCTATACACTTCTGACACTGTGTGGGGCTTTGACGTAGTATTCACCATTGTTAGGTATATCTCAGGCGTCATATCAGATGATCCAGGATACCGTTGCTCTACAAGTTCCAGAACGTTCCTCCCAACTTGCAGGGTAACATCTGACGTGAAGACAGTTCGATCGTTGATCAAGCAGGTCGTTTTGACATTCCCCAAGGTTCCCATTACCGTCGCTGAATATCTGAAGCCATACCAAACTGTATTCATCCGTAGCCTCAAACTGTAATGTTAAATTTACCGTATCATTTACTTTTCCGTGTGATGGAACTCCTCAGAAACATCTATACTGTGTTGCCCACTTCCGGTTTGTTGGTCTGCGCAGTCACATGCTGCGAGATTTACGGCCCGGCACATCTCGGTGAGACCAGATGTTATTGTTGTCATCTGTTTCTGGAACATTGATTTTGTTTCATCAGTTTTTGGAGGGATTTCTTCATTTCATACATGTTTTCGTGTTCATAGCATATTACTCCCAACACCTGTATAAGGTATAAACAGAATCTCATGAATAGTTGTCCGCAACTTCAATAATAGCAACCTGCGTGTATTTACGTCCTCTGCAATAAGCATTAATCTGCCTGAGCATCCGTGCCAAATGTTCCTGAAATATGATGTGATAAATCATTGACAAACAATGCATAAACAGATCATACTACGCGGATACACAGGTAGATCTTGATTTACAATTCACTCAAACCACTAAAGTTTTTTTTTCTATTTTAATAAGAATCAGTGCCAAACAGTGCATAGACAGATGAAACAAAGCGGGCTGTGCATGCATATACAGATGAAACCATGCGGGCTATGTATTTGCACACTTTCATCGTCCACCTTTAAATGATATAGCCTTAGACGAAACGTAAAATGTGTAGATTAGCTCGTTTAACACTCGTATTCCTTTGTGTAGCATAGGAATAAAGATGCAACATGACGTGTGTTTGCTTGCCGCGTCTGCAATAGTATATTTGTCTGGCTTTACCTGGCCCTATCGTACCTGGCATACGCAAATAATAGCGGCACCCTTTGAGCCATGGAGAATCAGGTACAACGCTATAGAGACAACTACTTTTTGTGAAGCACACCTATATAAACTCCGTTTGTTTCTTTATTTATATTGATTCCAGACACCATATATTTATGATCCGCTGTAGAGATTACGATAATAAATTGTATGTTTTTACTAATTTACTACATTATGCTCGTTACCAATCTAATGTTAGACGTACTCAATTTAAATGGAGATAATTTTATAAAACCCTTTCCCTTAAAATTGTAAAATATTTCTATAAATAAATAATCATTGTTGCATAGAGTTGTAAACTTAGGAACAAGTGGAGAAATGTTGATTATGAGCAATTTATCCATTTGTCAAAATGTTTTCAAAATACATCTGCTGCATGTGCGTTAAAATACGTCTGCAGGTGGGAAAAGGATTAACATGTGGAGTATACAATAAAAAGTTTAAAGTTAAAACTAAATCCTAATTCGATCATGAAAACCTATATTTGCTTATGCTATATGTCAACCTTTCCACGAGAAAACCAACATGGTGGACTCTGCGTGAGGTATCGACCCGGACCAACCTTAGCATGACGCGCAGGCTAACCCGAACATATACTTTTCCCCTCCTGTGGATTTTCTCTTTCATGAATCATTACTCTATGCCTCCATGTCCCCGAAATGAAAGGTGTCGGCCCGGATTAACCTGCGCGGACTGCGCATGCTTATCTGGATCAATACATTACGCAGAGTCTATAATGTTGGTTTTCTCGTGGTACAACTCATATGGCACCAGTTTTACCATAATTATTAATTTATAACTGCATTTTAAATAGGATTGTTTCCACTTTGTAAAGAACGGAACTCGACCAGTGTCAGAGTTTAGCTTTATCCTGATGAGTTCCTCGACACGGCACCATTGGCCTTAATATTTAACCCACATACAACACATATGAAGCAAACATGTATTGGGTAATACACTGTACGATTAAACTATTGAGTAGCCAACAAAGTAGACGAAGATTTGACTGATGTATGTGCAGGATACTCTTTGTCTACATTGTACGTAAATTGAATGTTGTTAACGTTCGTACATAGCAGGTCAATCTGTTGTTTTAATTCACGTATAACAAGTTAATGGTCAACACGTTAACACTATCACACATATAATACATCAGCAGCAGATGACCTTGAAAGCTTCTTAGCAAATATATGAAAAGTCATCAAAACTAAAATTGAATGGAGTTGAAAACATTGTAGTAAAACGACAATTTGCTCATGATGAACAATTTCCTTTTCCACAATGTTTTGAATATTCTTCTGTATATTCGTCAAAAGGCATTAGTATGTGGGAAATGGTTAATAGCAAGTTTGCGCCGCTTCTGCAGCAGACGAAATTGTTTAAACATTGCTGCAAAAGAAGAAATTGCTCATACTGAGCAAGTTGTCCATTTTCCACAATGTCTTCAACTTTTATCAATTAAATGATTGTTTTCAAATAAGATGTGTTTATATATATTTCGTAGTTATATGCTACATAAGTGTTGTATGTTGGACATGGTGTATTTATGTACCTGTACCAAGATACAAGTTTCGGTATTACAGAAACTGAAATATTTGTTAAAAATACAAAGAAGAACAATTATAACATTGCACTTACCCGTAGCCATAAGAAACGTAAATCAAAACACGCATGTTCCCGGTGTTCTCAATCCCGTTTTATAAAAAATATGTATACCCAGGTTGAACAACAACTGAGAAATAAATGTTCACCTCTCTGAGATAAATGTTCACCTCTCTGGAATAAGTTTACCTGGATTCTAGAGAACGTTTATCAAATCACAATCACATCTGATGGAAAAGTAATTCAGATTCCAGTGCGAATATCACGGCCGGAGATTTATCATGGTATTTAGAATCAAGTTGCGCCATAATAAGCTGTGCCTTTTCTTTGTGAAAGATATAGACGACGATATTTAAATATTCGAAGAAACGCATTTATTTAAATGATCATATTCAATCGACACATCAATTATGATGTTTTTTTTAAAATTCACCCTTTCTCACATGTTAAACCTTTAACTCACATAGACGCTTTCTGACGTCTCTGCAGCAGAAGGCTTTTCGAAAACATGTCGACAAAAGAAACAATTGCAATTTCTCCTTTTGTCACCATGTTTTCAACTCTATTCAATTATTGTTCTTTCATTTAAAGGCATTTTCTGTGCTTTTGCTAAACGTTTTCAAAGTCGTCTGCTGCAGATTTGTTGTATGTGATAAAGGGTTATAGTAACAACCGCGGACGACATTTGAAAACAACAACAAAAGAAGAAATTGTTCAAAATGATCAATTTAGTCAGTCGTATTTTTGTTGTATGTGGGAACGAGTTTTATTTACGTATACTTGAATTGCGCTCCATTTTAACTAATGGTTCAGTCACATTTGCCGCGAAGGCCGTTGGTTCTAAAATATATACGGCAAATAGCAATTAGAGGGCCGACGCAGCATTCATTCCACGGTCACATACTGTAGTTGTAACATATATTAGGGTGGCCGCACGGCGTATTTTGTATTTGTGGAGACAGAAAACATGCGGCTACCGTACGGCCTTTGAAGTCATAACGCACGGTCCCTGTGGCGGCAGTACTTTTCGACAAATACTCAGCCAGGCCCAATGTATCGCTCTCAATGTATTCGCCTCAGCTGTATCCACAGGTAGCCCGCCATCAGCCGTTGAGGAACAACCAGCGCCATCTGTATATAATTTTGTCTACAATCTATATGACAGATATGAATGATAATATTCATATGTAAACAAACTGGTATATATACCTGAACCCCGGGAGCTGTGCGAGGGCCTTGGGTTGCCCTTATGGTGTGCCACATACCGCAAGGCCACCGTACGGGCACCGTAGGGCCGCCTTAAGGCTGCCCTAGGGTGCCGTCGGAATTCATGCAGCCTACCCTATTATGGGGTGGGGGGCCCACAAAAGTGAATTGTAATTCATAAGACCATAGGGCAGCCGCACGACAAACGCAAGGCCACCGTACGCCTGACGTATGGTCGCCGTGGAATGGTGATAACAGTTGTATCAGTTACTCTAAAGCCAATTGTCATAATTGGGTAAATATTGGCGTACTTCTTATTTTAACAATCATTCCTACAATTGAACCTTTAGTATTGTATAAATCAAATTAAACAATGCTCACATTACTTACGCAAGCTTGTTAGAAAATAATGTCATGTGTGTATATTATAATAAGACTGAGCAGGTTTACAAGCTGATCATAATCCACATGTACACCGATCGGAAATAATAATAATAATAAGCATTTATATTTGACAAAGTACGTAGAAATGGTAATATGTAAAAATAATAATACTGGTTTTCAGCTTTCAATATACAAAAACTATCGCCAAATGAAACTCCTTTTTGTTTTAGTAATAACTGGTTCATCCACACCACGAACATCAATCAGCCAATACTTAAATAAGCTCCCGGTGCTGCAAAGTCTGACCAGGATCTTCACTCTGGTCAAACAAACACTCTGGAAGTACATGCAGAACAGTCATGGTCGATGGCCGACTATACAAGTATACACTGTGATTTGACTCTTTTATAGGAGTGATCCATCCAAAGAGCGAGATACTACTAAAATATATTACTGATAAGGACTAACCGAAGCAACAGCCAAATTTTCCGGCAAGTTGTCCGACAAAAGGTGTTCCTCTTATATTCGAATGGCGCTTAAATAGGCGTGGATTATATATTAGGTTAGGAAAACAAAAGCACATTACAGCAGAAGGTATCGATAATTCGGTGATTATAATAGTGCTGCAAGATGTCTTGCCATGGATCATATTCAGGTTGTCTTTTCAATCCCTTGTCCAAAGCCTAAACATAATGAAAACAACTATAAATAGAATATCTTGAAAAGTTCTATTCCGCAGGGAATCAATAAATCTTAATATAGATCAAAATAAAAAAGACTATATAATTCAATATTTCGGTCAAAGGCCTTCTTCATGTTATATTTAACGAAGATCACAAACATTGTTCATGTTAAATACTTTCTAGATGGACGCAACATAGTGTGTGATCTTTGTTAAATACACTTGGCCGAGATATCGAATTATATAAAATTAAGGATATTTTCAAAAGTGTTGATCACATTATTGCAAACATGGTAATTTCTTATTATGAGCAAATTTATTCGTTATTACTTTGTTTTCAAAAATAGCTTGCTGCATAGAAAGCTTCTGTTTGTGGGAAAGAGTTTAATATATAATTATTTCATGACACATACAATAACAGGTAAAGCATCGCTGCCACAAATGTGAATACAAACATAATGATACACCATGTTCATTTGAAAAATAGGTTCCCGTTGATACACAATCCGGACTATGATTATACCGAGAAATGTTATTCCATTACAACGAACAAATTGTAAATATCTCATAGCATTAGAGTACCGACTTGTCAATATACATTGAGTTAGGTTGGTCACTATCTTTATTGGCCAGAGTATTTACAGTTATCGTGGGAGGGACCTTGAGAAAATATATTTTGTATGATTACAACTAAAATTCGAGCTTACATTAAGTTTCATCATGAACTATGTAATCAGCAAGTTCGTCATCACTGTCTTCATTTTCATCAACGTTATCATCATTCCCTACTCCGTTATTTCCATAATCGTCGATGTTATCATGAGCGTCATCAATTTCATCGTCAATATCCTCATCAGCGCCAAAACCCTCATCATTCAATATCTTGTCTTTCCCATAATGCTTACCATTTGCATCGTTGTCGGCATCAGTATTGTTGTTATCGTCTTCATTATCATTTTCCTCGTCGACATCGTCGTCTTCCTCATTGTCATCGTTGTTGTTTTGATGCATTTCTCCATCGTCCTCGTCCATATCTTCTTCGCCGACCGCCTCATGGTCTTCATCGTCTTCCTCATCAGCTTCGCATATATCTCCATCGTCATCAACATCCTGTTTAACGTCCACATTCTCGCGTTCCATGTACTTTTCTGCACCGTGAAATTCGTCCACATCCACGAACACGTCTTCATCTTCATTTTCACCATTTTCTCCTGCTTCTTCTTCTTCTTCTTCTTCTTCTTCTTCTTCTTCTTCTTCTTCTTCTTCTTCTTCTTCTTCTTCTTCTTCTTCTTCTTCTTCTTCTTCTTCTTCTTCTTCTTCTTCTTCTTCTTCTTCATTTACAATATTTGCGTTTTCTGTTAGCTTTCCTTTGAAACGTAGTAGTTCTTCGCTATTTTTTACAATCGAATCGTCTGTTTCGTTTGTTTCATGTTGAGACACAGCAGGTCCGTTCTTAACACCCACGTTTCTATTTTCTCGATGAACGGTGTATATAACACACATACTGATTACCGTACTGGTTAATATAACACAAGCTAGTTTACATTTTATATTCATGTTCGTCTGTCTGTTTGCTGAAAAGCTTTATTTTGATACTTTTATACGTATGTTTGATTTCAAGCCAAATTTATCGTGCAATTGTCTCACTGAAAACATATATTAAGCACGCATAATTCCTATTTATGTCCGTATGCCCTTTCATATTGCCGACACTAAGTAAAGATGTGATTCAACCTCTAAATTCCAACATATAGTAGTCAATGTACACTCATAAGTACGAACGTCATTAACCGTCCCTTTGCTTTAAGTAACTTTGTTATAAACTGTACCTACGTGTTTCCAATGTGTCTAATGTCCATCATATGGTCTCATAAATATCGGATTAGTGTATGTGTCATACAGAAAGGCGGTCATCGCATAATGAATTCCACAGCCAAAATCGAAATAAGCGTGAAGATAATATGCTGGTAAAAAATAAAATCGTTCTGTATTGGCTCATTGATCTGTTGTTTGGAGTTTACAACGGTACTTTAGTTATATTACGGTGACCAGTTCACCTTACTTGTGATTCCCGAATTTCTCGCATCTGTACTCCACATCAAATTATTACCAAGCAACTGGCTACCATCCATATGCTACCATATACTTTTTAACCAATTGATGAAACAAGAAGACGAATTGGATCCGATCCATCTTGTAGACTTGCGATATGCAATGTTATGGTGTTAGTGTGAGTGAGTGTGTGTGTGTGGGGGGGGGGGGGGGGGGGGGGGGCTGGGGGGGGGGGGGGGGGGGGGAAAGGACCCCACACTCGAAAAGACATAGATTGTACCGGAACTACGGCCGTTTACCTTTCCTACATCCAACAGATCTGCCGCAGACAATGTTGAAAAGATAAAAAAATAAGAAGTATAGAAATTCTTTATAAGTGAATTGAATACTATTGAATAGAGTAAAGGATATTTTTTAAAAAGTTGACATTTTCAAAAATCGTTAGCAGTTTGTGCGTCATATCACGGCTGCATATTCGACAGTGTTACAGAATGATTTTGCAATGGTGTGGTCCATTTATATGTTCTCTCGTCGGTAACAGATGCTCTATGATCATATTAAAAGTAACATTAGTTTAACCCTTTCCCACCTGCAGACGCATTTTGACGCAATAGCAGCAGACGAGCAATTTCACCCTTGGCCACAATGTTTTCCACTTTATTGAATAATTAAGCCATCCTTTATTGAGATTTTTCAGGTTTTTTGTAACTATGTTTTCAAAGTCGTCTACTGCAGATTTATTGTTTGTGGGAAAGGGTTATAGTATTAAAAATAAGGACCATCGGGCGTGATAACGACTGATTGAGTGTATTTACCTTTTCCAACATATAACAAATCCGACATATAATTTTGAAAACAATAATTAAAACAGTTGGCAAATCTCCAGAAATTAATGTAAAATTATCAGATTGAGTTGACAAAGTTGTAGCAAAAGGTGAAAGGTCACAATGTTTCTAAAAGTTTTCTGCAGCAGACGCGTCAAAATCCTTCTGTTAATGGAAATTGGTAAACTCATTGACTTACTGCAACCGTATTCTAACGTATGTTTTGACTAGTGCTCTAAGAATAAAAGTGATATATGAAAAGCTCAAACTGATAAACCAAGGTAAGACTTTGCGAACGTGAAAGTTGATATTGATTTTTATAGCTCGTAATAATAGTTTTAAAAGTTCTGTCGATGGCACAATATAAATTCATACCGAAAACAGAAACATGTATCCATTTTGGTATATTAGGCATTTCCGATGTATTAAGAAATTTCCGTTAATCACACGGGATTCAAACCTAAGACTTTCTGATTAAGAACTCGGGCTACCCCTGGACAAGTGTCCCCTCATCTGCGAAAGGGTAAAACGCACTAGCTTGTACAATGCACTAGATAGTAACAGCTGAAACAACTTGCTTGTAATATTATAAACCAATACATGATCAATATTTACCATAACCCATTCCCACATACAACAAATCTGAAGCGAACGACTATGCAAACATCTTAACATCACCGTTTGCACGATGGTATTGACATTTCGCTATTATTTGTTTTGGGTCACAGATTAGCAAAATGTGGAAATGGTGTAAATGCAGCAATAAGATCGTTCGTGTTACAGTCCAGCGCGTCATCATCTAAGACAATTATGCAAAGGATCACGACACACATCAGATCGGCCCACTTGTTAACATTATGGAATGAAATTGTTCTGAAAATCTAGAAGGCAAACTTAAATATGTTCTTAAAAAGCAATTGTGTAAACTTCATGGAGTTTAACCATCGCAGGTCACCCATTCAGGCACTAACCGTGATGTACGTTGCTTAACTTTGTGAAAATGCCAACCACTCAACGAACCTCGCTATAAAAGCCGGCTTCCACAGCAAGATTGTAGAAGTGATATTTGTACCTATACCCATTCCCGGTAAAACTGAAATCTGTACGCTGGTAGAGTATATATAAAAAAAGATACTCTTTCACTCCTAGAGATTTTCCAACTTTTGCTTACATGTTTTCATATACCTTTCCCCCAGTTTTGATGTTGTGGAAAGAGAAAAGAGTAACGCCGTTTTCAACAGTTTCTCCGTTACATCACGGCTGCCAAATTACTTCAGCATGTGTTTCATGACTTTCTCACGGTATCACACCACACAACATGCTTTCCTGACTTTCTCACGTTATTACACTACACAACATGGTTTCCTGACTTTCTCACGGTATCACACCACACACCATGCTTTCTCACGGTATCACACAACACAGCATGTTTTCTCACGGTATTACACCACACAACATGCTTTCTTACAGTATCACACCACCCATCATGCTTTATCACGGTATCACACCATACAACATGCTTTCTCACGGTATCACACCATACAGCATGCTTTATCACGGTATCACACCACACAACATGCTTTCTCACGTTATCACACAACACAGCATGCTTTCTCAAGGTATCACACCACACAGCATGCTTTCTCACGGTATCACACCACACAGCATACGTTCTCACGGTATCACCCCACACAGCATGCTTTCTTACGGTATCACACCACACAACATGCTTTCTCACGGTATCACACCACACAGCATGCTTTCTCACGGTATCACACCACACATCATGCTTTCTCACGGTATCACACCACACAACATGCTTTCTCACGGTATCACACCACACAACATGCTTTCTCACAGTATCACACCACACAGCATGCTTTTTCACGGTATCACACCAAACACCATGCTTTCTCACGGTATCACACCACACAGCATGTTTTGCTGACAACTGGTTATCTTCAGGTCTATATTATTGTAGTCAACTGGTGGAATGTCGCTCGTTACAGTCATTCACTGGAAAAGCAACAACGGCCGAGCTCGGGGTTTGGAAATACGACCTCTAGATTGATAGATCATGTCGTTATCGACATTTGGATAGGGGTATGGTAGGTCTTAGTCTAGATATGATCGCTTTCGGTATTAACCCCCGAGTCAACACGAGCTGACCTGAGTTGACTTGAGTGGCGTTCGTTTAATAGGAGACAGCCTACTCGGGATAACCCGATGTCAACCTACCCCGATATCTTGGAAGCGCATTCGGCATCATCCCCGAGTTAACTTACCCAGGTAAGCCTTCCTTACTCAGGTATGTGATGCACACCGAACGGTAAAGTGGTATAGGTAGGATGACATCGGGTTAACCCGAGTAGGCTGTCGCTTGTTAAAAACGAACGCCACGCGAGTCATTTCGGGTCAAAGCTTGTTGACTCGGGGACTAATGCCGAACGCGCTTAGGGTTGATGACAATTGGAACCGGTTTTAAACACATTACCGTTCGATGATTAACACATACCCTAGTCGGCCTGGGAAGGAATGTAGAGTATACAGTTCAAGATTCCTGGATTGAGTAAGAGTAAGGTTTACGCTTGTGAATATTGTCGAATGGGCTCCAAGTAAGTAAGTGAAGGAATGTAACTACGTTTAATTTGATGCTATGCTTATCTGGTTGCATTCCCGTGAAACAACTTGTTACTTACTGTATTAATGTTGTATGTTATGTATTTTAGGCCAGCGGACTTGCATTACTATGAACTCTTTGAAGTGCTGTTACTTAGCACTGTAACAGCTTCATTCCACTTCTTTCTCAATCTACCCTTACCAACATGGTGATGCTACAGACGCATCTGGCGCAGACGATTTTGGTAATATTGTGACAAAAGGAGATAGGATTTTTTTTTCTTTCTGCGACAGTATTTCCTACATTATATTCAGTGTAATAATATGATATGACGCACTTAACAAATAAAATACATATATCTGTCACATTATCAAAGTTGTTAATATCGGTAAACTATGATATCATCTATCAAACAAGTATACCTGAAGTGCTGTATAGCGCCAATCTCGTTCATTAACCCAAATACTACCACCTGCTGATATACGACGTCGAGCCACCTGAAAATAAGGATTGGAAACATTTGGAATCGAGATACGGAGAAATAAAACTATATCATGTTCAACTAACATTTTGAAAATGTGGTAAATGAGGTTTCATTGCGTAGAAGGTCGAGTTAGATCCGATTCCCGTGTCCATCGTTAAGGTCGGGCGATGTTCGACCATGCATAAGTTCTCTTGCATTATAATATATGACGTTACGCCTCGAGATATTATTTGGTTTGCACTACAAAGTACTCGAGATATTATTTGGTTTGCACTACAAAGTACTCGAGATATTATTTGGTTTGCACTACAAAGTACAAGTTACGGTAAAACATATAATTAGCACCTGGAGACATACGTGGACCCAGGGATTTTTTCTTTGTAAATAGGTATTATAATAAGATGGAATCCTTGACAATAATCTAAGTTACGGACTGTCTGTAGTGTTGACTCAGACGGGCACATATGTCCGTATACATGTAAGTCCCATAAATACACCGTATCAATGGCGGCGTAAAGCACCAAACAACCAACCAACCGTATCAGTGGCGGTATAAAGAACAAAACAAACAACCATCCGTATCAGTGGTGACGTAAAGCACCAAACAAACAAACATCCGTATCAGTGGCGACGTAAAGCACCGAACAAACAACCACCAGTATCAGAGGCGGCGTAAAGCACCAAACAAACATCCAACCGTATCAGTGGCGGCGTAAAACACCACACAAACAACCAACCGTATCAGAGGCGGCGTAAAGCACCAAACAAACAACCATCTGTATCAGTGGCGACGTAAAACACCACACAAACATCCAACCATATCAGAGGCGGCGTAAAACACCAAACAAACAACCAACCGTATCAATGGCGGCGTAAAACACCACACAAACAACCAATCGTAACAGTGACGGCGTAAAGCACCACACAACCAATCAGCCAAATCAGCGGCGACGTAAAGCACCAAACAAACAACCAACCGTATCAGTGGCGGTGTAAAGCACCAAACAAACAACCACCCGTATCAGTGGCGGCGTAAAGCACCAAACAACCAATCAACCGTATCAGTGGCGGCGTAAAGCACAAACAAACCAATCAACCGTAGCTGTGGCGGCGTAAAGCACCAAACAACCAATCAACCGTATCAGTGGCGGCGTAAAGCACAAACAAACCAATCAACCGTAGCAGTGGCGGCGTAAAGCACAAACAAACCAATCAACCGTATCAGTGGCGACGTAAAGCACCAAACAAACCAATCAACCGTAGCAGTGGCGGCTTAAAGCATAAACAAACAACCAACCGTAGCAGTGGCGGTGTAAAGCACCAAACAAACCAATCAACCGTAGCAGTGGCGGCGTAAAGCACAAACAAACCAACCAACCGTATCAGTTGCGACGTAAAGCACCAAACAAACAACCACCCGTAGCAGTGGTGTCGTAAAGCACCAAACAAACAAACACCCGTATCAGTGGCGACGTAAAGCACCAAACAAACAATCAACTGTATCAGCGTCGATGTAAAGCACCTAACAAACAACTATCAGTATCAGTGACGATGTAAAGCACCAAACAAACAACCATCCGTATCAGTGGCGGTGTAAAGCACCAAACAAACAACCAACCGTATCAGTGGTGGCGTAAAGCACCAAACAAACAACCAACCGTATCAGTGCATATTGCTAATAAGTTCCATACAACATGATTGCTCATACCGTCTAGGTATTGTTTTAAGATTTACATTTGTAAATCTGTTTTAACCGCCTAGGTGCTGTAGTGGCCCCGCCTTGGTGCGTAATGTATTGTGCTCGATCCCCGACTGGGTCATACAAAAGACGACTTTATAAATGGTCGTAATGACTGCCTTCCATGGCGCTCTTTGTTGCGGGGTTAGCATTACGACTGACTGACTGATGTCAGAATAAATGGACCAGAAGTACTGGTAACGTACCCAGGAAACGCCCATGATATAACTTAAACATTGTTGAAAGATGATCCATCAAATCCGTTTTTGAGTAGTTAAAGCGTGCATGAAGACTGTCGTGACGCTATGTAATGTGTATTATTTCAACTATAACTAGGCCATAGGCAGTTAAATACGTCACCTTCGTATTTCTATTATACGATCTGACAACAAAATTGTTTATGAACGTGTTTCCCTTTAACTTGATCCGCATGAGCCGTTCCACGAGAACACCAACATTGTGGACATTGTGCCGCGCAGGCTAACCCGGACAGACACTTTTCGCCTCCTGTGGATTTTCTGTTTCAGGAATCATTACTCTATACTCCTTTATATAATTAATTGATATAGTTGACCGAAATAAATCTTATTTAGTTACTGATATCATGGATAAAATACTGTTTGAAACTATTTTTTCAGCCAATTTTATAGGACGCCTATACTTTGAACTTGACGTTAACATTTCATGTCAGAAAAGGACTTGTTTGTACACAAAAATAAACGGACAATTACCCTATTTGTTATCGTTCAGCAGACTTTCCATATGAAAGATATGTAGCAGACGTCTTTAAAACATGGCTAGATATAATTCAGAACAATATGACTATTAAATAAAGTCGAATGTGTCACGACGGATATCGGCATGCATAGCACATTACGAACCAACACTACACGCATAGATGTGTACTCTGATTAAAAAACCTGATCTGTTTCACATTACTACACCTGTGGACATTTTCAACTGAAATATTTCAAAATGATCAGATAATGGACTGGATATAGTTGCTACGTACAAAAGATCTACCTTTGAGTCCACGCATAGGTGTGTACTCTAATTTAAAAAAAAAATGCATTGTTTCACATTACTACACCTGTGGACATTTTCAACTGAAAGATTTCAAAAGGATCAGATAATGGACTGGATATAGTTGCTACGTACAAAAGATCCACCTGTGAATCAATTGTTTTTCGTCTAAATGAGGATTTAAGAAATCCCAAACATTTCATGTACGATTTCACTGTTTGTTTTATTCACCGGGTATTAATTTATAATTAAATTTCACCAAAGCAACTTTTTCTGTTGTAGTTTTTACTGTTTAAACCAAGCCATTTGACGAGTGGTATGCAGAGACACTGTTGTAGTTTTTACTGTTTAAACCAAGCCATTTGACGCGTGGTATGCAGACACTGTTGTAGTTTTTACTGTTTTAACCAAGCCATTTGACGCGTGGTACATGTATGCAGAGACTGTTGTAGTTTTTACTGTTTAAACCAAGCCATTTGACGCGTGGTATGCAGACACTGTGGTGTTTACTGTTTACTGTTTAAACCAAGCCGATATAATGGCATGTTTTTCATCTAATTGTAGCATTAAGATGTCACATTGACCTCTTTTCAAGTTTTCTTGGAGCATAACGAGCATTGTTGTTGAACTGCTGTCGCATGACCAATGGGGCTTTCAAACATCCGCGACAAATCTGGATCCACATATGGGTTTATTTCGATCGAAATCTGTACCCTTGAAATCCTCAGTACCATTTCAATGATTGCAAATTATTGGGTGCCCCGTCAGTCAATAGAAATGCACTAGATCCACACAATTTGCACCTATCCAAAGACCCCTTTTCTCGTATCGTTGCAGAAAAACCAACCAGTATTAAGTGTTTTAGCCCTAATTTTGCTAAGAAATAGGGTTTTGTTCCCATATTTCTGTGTTTCAAATGATTTAATTAATCCTAGGGGCTTCTTAACTATTTACTGAGTCATTGCTGTAAAAGAAGCCACCTCTGCTTTCATAGTTATTACAGCAAAGCACTCTTATATTTTCACATTCATGTAATTTTGACTCTGCACCCTTTCTTTGTCATATAATAGACTACAGAAAGGTGTTGAGTACTGTATATCTGGGCTATTACAGTGTTATTAAGTACCATGAAACATTTCAACTTCTTTGTGAATCAAAATAATTCCAAAACAGCCTTTTAAGTGAGAAATATCATCTAAATATTAATTTTTCAAGCGAAAAATGGGAGATCATATCTCTAAAAGGTAATTCAAATTAGATTTAATTTTTATATAAAAGATAAAAAAAATGGTGGGATGAGCCCTTAGTTTCTGGTGCTGTAATGGTAGATATGAGAATGGACTTTGATTTAATACAGGTTTGTGGCTTCATTGAGATGTTGGGAAATAACCATAACCCATAATGCTACAATGGTCGCCTATGTAAAATTAATTGCTTCCCTTTCCCTTAAACCAAATACGACGTATCTCTGTGAGTTTCGAATACCATCTATTAGGGATGAACTACCTTAACTCATTCTCACTTGTACACGCCTTCATGATGACGCATCTGAAGAAGACGACTTTCATGTATGTACAATTTGTGACAAACGGAGAAATTGTTTTAATTATGAGCAATATCCCATTTGATCACTACATATCATAGTTTCATTTTAAGATATCTTTATTGCTAATGTGCATATATACAAAATATTGATTTGAAAACATAATTTTAATTTGATTATACACAACGTATGTTTTTAACTATTTTTACAAAATAAATTAAAATGAACGTGATTTATGATAGGCAACGGTAAGGAAGGCGAACATATAACATAAAACAATGGATATAAGTTCAAGTTAAGGATTGCATAGGGTAACAAGGGGGCAACTTCCAAGAGGGCTCAAACTTAAGAAATTCAATTGCATGCCACTATCGACTATGGTAGTCTTACAGATGGATTGCTATGAATTACATATTAACGTGTTTCCCGGGCTAAATGTCAGAATCAGGCTTACGAAAAGATTCATAGAAGGACCAGTTGTCATAATTCCAATCAGTTCTGGACGGAAACAGTCTGATTTCTTTTTCATGCAACTCATAAAAATCATTTTCCCTTTGTAAAGCAATACAATACAACACATCAAAACGGTCATCAGGGGGTGCGAAAGTAATCACAACTTTAGATATACCATTCCGTGTGGTAAATTTGTGTGTGAAGTTTCCCTCGGCTTCCAGTAAATTTGGTCCGTAGCTAGTACCAAGTCGAAGTTCAATATGTGGTGTAGGGATACCAGTAGCTTTACAGGACACGACAACCTTTTTCGTAGTGTTCTGTGTTACCCCAGTCTTTCGTTCGTCAAACGTAATCCCCTTGTAAGGTAATAATGTTGTCTTAGTTGTAATCGTTTCCTTGCCATTTGTAGCCTCACAAATATAAGTACCGAGTAGAGCTTTGCCTTTTTTCTCTGACCTTCGTAACGTAAGCGATCTAAAGTGAGCAACACTATCAAGGAGTAATGGCTCAGATGACATTTTCTTGAGCTTTCCGTTTCTTTCTCTATATACCGTTACATCTGGTCTGGGATTCCCCATTGCACTACAAGACACGCTCACGACAGAAGACGACACATAGACGTCCTCGGGACCGTGATAGAGTGCGATGGATTTTGGTGGCATCGAAGTGAGATCATCACTTATAATTTCAATGTTAACTCCGAAATATGTGACTTCAGTATACTGTCCTCCGGGCTGTGGTAAGGCAAAAGACAACAGTCCACCATTATCAATATGCTCCCTTTGAAGAGTTAAAATAACTTCTATGTCCCCTATGCCATTATCATTTTGAGAAACACCAATACCATCGTGGCTATACACTTCTGACACTGTGTGGGGCTTTGACGTAATATTCACCATTGTTAGGTATATCTCTGGTGTCATATCAGGTGATCCAGGATGCCGTTGCTCTTCAAGTTCCAGAATGTTCCTCCCAACTTGCAGGGTAACATTGTATTCCTCTGGTAGATCATTCGGCAACAAAACTTGACGCGGATATCTTGTGATCTTATACACAGTGTCATCGAATAATTGTTCACCTTCTTCAATAATGGCAGTCAGATTAACTTTAATTGAAGCCGAATTCTTCATTGAATGGATCTTTGCGTATACAAAATGGGTCAATTGAAGATCGTGGATCTGTACATCTGACGTGAAGATAGTTCGATCGTTGATCAATCGTGTCGTTTTGACATTCCCCATCGTTCGCACATCCCCATTACCGCCGCTGAATGTCTGAAACCATACCATACTGTATTCATCTGTAGCCTCAAACTGTAATGTTAAATTTACCGTGTCATTCACTTGTCCGTGTGATGCCAAACTAATGAGTTTTAGCTCCTCAGAAACAACCATACTGCGTTGTCCACTTCCGGTGTGTTGGTCTGCGCAGTCACATGCTGCGATATTTACGGCCCGGCACATCTCGGTGAGACCAGATGTTATTGTTGACATCTGTTTCTGGAACGCTTGATTTTGTTTCGTCAGTTTTTCGAGGGATTTCTTCATTTCATACATGTCTTCGTGTTCATAGCATATTACTCCCAACACCTGTATAATGTATAAACAGAATCTCATGAATAGTTGTCCGCAACTTCAATAATATCAACCGGAGTATATTTACGTCCGCTGCAATTAACATTATTCTGCCTGAGCAACCGTGCCAAATGTTTATGAAATATGATGTGATAAATTTATAAACAGATCATACTACGCAGATACACAGGTAGATCTTGATTTACAATGAACTCAGACCCCTAAAGTCTTTTTTTTCTTTTAATCAGAATTAGTGCTAATCAGTGCACATAGACAGATGAAACAAAGCGGGCTATGTATGCACAGACAGATGTAATCATACGGGCTATGCATGCATAATCAGACGAAATCATGCGGGCTACGCAAGCATAGACAGACGAAATAATAGGGCTATGCATGCATAGACAGATGAAACAAAGCGTGCTATGTATGCACAGACATACGAAATCATACGAACTATGCACGCACAGACAGATGAAATCATACGGGATATGCATGCATAGACAGATGAAATCATGCGGGCTATGCATGCATAGACAGACGAAATCATGCGGGCTATTCATGCATAGACAGACGTAATCATGCGGGCTATGCATGCATAGACAGATGAAATAATACGGGCTATGCATGCATAGACATATAAAATCATGCGGGATATGCATGCATAGACAGATGAAATCATGCGGGCTATGCATGCATAGACAGATGAAATAATAGGGGCTATGCATGCATAGACATATAAAATCATGCGGGCTATACAAGCATAGACAGGCGAAATCATACGTGCTATGCATGCATAGACAGATGAAATCAAGTGTCATATGCATGCATAAACAGATGAAATCATACGAGCTATGCATGCATAGACAGATGAAACAAAGCGGGCTATGCATGCACAAACAGATGAAATCATACGGGCAATGCAAGCGTAGACAGATGAAATCATCCGGGCTATGCAAGCATAGACAGACGAAATCATACGAGCTATGCATGCATAGACAGATGAAATCATGCGGGCTATGCATTCGCACATTTTAATCGTCCACCTTTAAATGCTATAGCTTTGGACGAAACGTAAAAAGTGTAGCTTAACTCATTTAACACTCGTATGCCTTTGTGTAGCATAGGAATGAAGATGCAACATGACGTGTGTTTGCTTGCCGCGTCTGCTATAGTATATTCGTCTGGCTTCACCTGGCCCTATCGTACCTGGCATACGCAAATAATAGCTGCACCCTTTGATCCATGGAGGACCAGGTACAAAACTATAAATACACCTTTACAAACTCCGTAAGTAGTTTGCTTCGTTATTTATATTGATTCCAAACATCATATTGTAATGATCCGCTGAAGTGACTACGATAATAAATTGTATGTTTTTACTAATTGACTACACATTATGTTCGGTACCAGTCTAATGCATGACGTACAGATTACAAATGGAGATAATTTTATAAAACCATTTCCCACATACACAAATTCTGCAGCAGACGACTTAGAAATCTTATACAGAATATTTCTATAAATAAAGAATTTGTGTTGCATAGAGGTGGGAAACGGATTAACATGTGGAGTATACATTATACAGTATAAAGTTAAAACTAAATCCTAATTTGCGTTAGCATGAAAACCTACATTTTCTTATTGTATATGTAAGCCATTCCACGAGAAAACCAACATAATTGACTTTGCGTAAAGTATCGACCCAGAACAGGCTAACCCGGACATATACTTTTCGCCTCCTGTGGATTTCTGTTTCAGGAATCATTACTTTATACCTCCACCCCACCCCACCCCCTGAGATGAAAGGTATCGGCCCGGATAAGCCCGCGCGGATGCGCATGCTTATCTGGATCGATACATTACGCATAGTCCATGATTTTGGTTTTCTCGTGGTACATGTACGCCTCATATGGTACCAGTTTTACAAGAATGATTGATTTATAACTGCATTTTAAAAAGGATTGATCTCACTTTGTAAAGAACGGACCAGTGCCAGATATTAGCTTTATCCTGATGAGCTCCTCGACACGGCACCATCGACCTTGTAATTTAACCCACATACAGCAAATATGAAGCTAACATGTGTGAGGTAATACCTTGTACGAATAAACTATTGAGTAGCCAACAAAGTAGACGAAGATTTGACTGATGTATGTGCAGGCTACTCTTAGTCTACATTGTACGTAAATTGAATGTTATTAACGTTCGTACATAGCAGGTCAAGCTGTTGTTTTATTTTGCGTTTAACAAGTTAATAGTAAATACGTTAACACTATCACACATACAATATATCAGCAGCAGATGACCTTGAAAGCATCTTAGCAAATATATGAAAAATTACCAGTTGAAGGACAATTTGCTCATGGTGAACAATTTCCCTTTTCCACAATGTTTTAAGTATTCTGCTGTACATTCGTCAAAAGGCGTTAGTATGTGGGAAATGATTAAGTTGTGTCAAACTTGGTCGTGTGCATGTAACTTTTATACAATATATGTTTGTTTTCAAATGAGGAGTGTTCACATATTTTCGACTAGATCTTTTCGAAGTAATACGCTACATAAGTTTTGTATGTGGTAAAGGGTTTATTTTTGTACCTGTACCAAGATACATGTTTCGGTAGTATAGAAACTGAAATCGGTTAAAATTACAAAGAAGTAAAAATCATAACCTTGCACTTACCGGTAACCATAAAACAACGTAAATCAAAACACGCATATTCCCGGCGTTTTCAATCCCTTTTTATAAGAATTATGTATACTCAGGTTGATCGACAACTGAGAAATAAATGTTCACCTCTCTGAGATAAATGTTCACCTCTCTGGAATAAGTTTACCTGGATTCTAGAGAATGTTTATCAACAAACCCAATCACATCTGATGGAAAAGTAATTCAAATTCCAGCGCGAATATCACGGCGGGAGGTTTCTCATGATATTTAGAAACAAGTTGCGCCATATTAAAATATGCCTTTCTTTGTGAAGGTTACAGACGACGAAATTTGAATATTTGAATAATCATATTCAATGGACGCAACAATTTCTAAATTAACCCTTTCCCACATGTGGACGCATGTTACCCCCCCCCCCTTTTCCTCACATAGACGCTTCCAGTCTGGCGCCTCTGCAGCAGACGGTTTTGAAAACATTGCGACAAATGAAGAAATTGCTCAAAACGAGCAATTTCTCATTTTGTCACCATGTGTTCAACTCTATTCAATTATTGTTCTTTCATTTAAAGGGATTTTCTGTGCTTTTGTTAAACGTTTTCAAACTCGTTAGCTGCAGATTTGATGTATGTGGGAAAGAGTTAAAGTCTCTGTTGCAGATGTGTTGTATGTGAGAAAAGGGGTAAGCGTACGTATACTTAAGCAAACGAGCAATTTAATCTTTTGCCACAATGTTTCCAAATTTATTCAATAGTTATACTTTTATTTAGTTTTTTCTTAATTTCGCTGATAGATGTTCAATGTCGTCTGTTGCATATGTGTTGTACATGGGAAATGGGGTAAGCGTACTCAATACATTTTCAATACATATATACTTTCACTAATTGAGATTTCCATACTTTTCCCCAAATATTTTCAAATTAGTCAGTTGTATTTTGTTTTGTATATAACTTTGTCTACAATAAAATGACAGATATGAATAATAATATACATATGTAAAAAAAACCTGGTATATATACCTGCAACACGGGTGCAGTACGGATGGCGTACCGTTTCTTTGAGGGCCCCAAAAGTCAATTGTAATTCATAAGACCCTGGAATCCGCTCTGTCGAGTGGTTAGAGTCGGGGATTTCGAAACCGGGTGTCCCGGGTTCGATTCCCAGTCGCTGCACTACGGTCATGGTGGAGTGCGGGCAAGGCACATTTTCTAGCCTAGTACTGGTTTGTTTACCCATGTATCATGAATAAGTGAACTGTCGCCGTGATATAACTGAAAATAATGTTGAAAGCGGCGTAAAACCCCAATAAATAAATAAATAAATCATAAGACCATATGCCAGCCGCACGGCAAACGCAAGGCCACCGTACGCCTGACATACGATCGCCGTGGAACCGCTCTACGGCATGGCTACGGAGTGTCTAATTGCTACGGCGAACCTAGAAATGAAAAAAGTTATAACTCCGCGCTATTATCCCACGGCGACTCCCTCGGCATGTAAATTTCATATTTTTTCAGAAATAGATAAACTTAAAATGTTAGTATGTGAGGAACCCAGACTATGTGCTTCTTTTATTTCAACTGCATTTAAAAAACGCAGATCAATGCTTTATATATAACTAAAGTATTATATAAATTGTTTCTTTAAATCTAAATATTTAATTTTAGTCCATTTAGTAAATGATAATATAACTTTCTTGATCTTCTTTGTGAAACTCACTTTTCATATACTATATTTACTTGTAAATATGTTACTATTATGTTTAAATTATTACTCTGTACCTAAAGTGACTTATAGGCCCAACGCGGCCGGGTGTGTTTATTGTATTAATATTTGTATGTAATTGTTATACACATGTCACTCTAATAAAATATATCTTATCTTATCTTATGCAAAAGATAAGGATACGCCCTAGGGTCCCCCTGAGGACGCCGCATGTATCTCTCTATTTTGGGGTTGTACGGCCGCCGTATCCTAGCCGTAGAGCAATTGTAACTAACCATCAGTAATTGTCTTGCAGTGTTAACATTGTAAAGACAAATAAACCAGCACACACAGTGCGATTAGTGTAGATGCCGATCAATTTTAGAATCCGAATAGATCCCTACTTGGATTTACACTGGTCGATAATGATTCAAGAAACTGTTTAACCCTTTCACATATGTAAACGCATTTTTGCACATATGCAACAGACGACTTTTGAAAACATTGTGACAAAAGGAGCACTTTATCTTTTTGCTACAATGTTTTCAACCTTGTTCAAAAATCAAACTTTCATTTTTAGAGATTTTCCACATTTTTAGCTACATGAAAATGTAATCAGAGTGCACTGTTGCAAATTTGTTATTTATGGGAAGGAGTTAGCATATGCTTGAGCTGCACTTCATGAAAACCAACCATTAGTACAAAACAAATCTGAGTTAAGTTTGTAAAGTAAAAAAATAATATTTCTCACTTTTCACAATGATTTCAACTATTTCTAATAATCAAACATTGTATAGAGTGTGTTGAACACAGCGTTAAACCCAAATCAATCAATCGATATATCGCAAAATGGCCACCATCAACACGTTCTATAAAGACCACTCATTGAAACACAACAGTATGGTCTTTGTTAACAGGTGGTCTTTAATTGAAGGGTAATTTATGCAAAAGATAAGTAATTGGGACACTAAAGATATGGTTGCTATAGAAAGGGAGTCGCTTTTCTAAGGTGGTCTTCGGCACTGGTTTAATTATGTTGTGATTTTAAAGGTGCACAGATGAAAGGTAAGGGGAAAACAAATAGTGAAACATATGTACAGTGGATGGTTAAAAAAGGCAAGAGCTACTGAAAGAGTAAGACAAATAATGTTGACACTTGAGACTTAAAAATCTCTTGGGTCCCCACTGATACAATATCAGGTAGTTGATTAATTAATGGGAGGTTTAACGCCGTTTTTAACAATTTTTGGGCCGGTTATCGACAAACATCCGTTCCAGAATGAATAAACTACACACTCAATAAACTTTTTTTCGCAGTTACTAAGTTCCTAATAACACAGGAAGCTCTTGTGAAACAAAGCTCCGCCGAAACAAATGATTCTAAGCTGAGTAATGTTCACGCCAAACAGATGATTTGACTAAAGCATTAAAAGTACTGGTGGGTCAAAGCACTGATATTACTGTTGCGTTGGGTTCGTAAATTAGGGTCAGATACACGGTTGCATGTGTATGTAAATAAAAGGTCATATTTCGCTCCTGATAACTTTCGAAGCAGTAAAATTGCTCAAAATGACATTTTTCTAATTTTAATAACTTTTAAGAGACAATTGTGATAAGTGACTCTCTAATCCCTGTTACACTTACACTCAACCCTAAAGGTGTTTATCACACTTTATTACCTAGCAAGATTCGTGTAATAAACGGTCATTAATGTCTGCTCCTAAACAATGAACTTGTTTCTGATAACTTAAGGACAGTGTTTTTTTGCAGTGAAATTTAGGAGAGAAATTGGATTTTAGTCAAAAGCACTTTATATGAGCCATTTTTTAGCCAAAGGCTCAAGTGGCTAATGAGGACTAATTTACCTAATTATTTGCTATAAAATCATTCACAATCGCATTTTTTCCCTAAAATACGTAACTGGGGCTAATATCCGTCCGCTTGTGTCCATATTTACATTTTATTGCATCGAATTTAGGTAAAAGGCATTACATGCTGATATATATGTAAGATAACGCAATATACACAGTCTGCACAGCGGGGGTAATAAATAGATATATGCCCCATCATAAATCGTCCGGCAATGGTCGGTAATCATCGGAAGCTTTCGCTAGCAATCACGGAAACTTAAATGTTACCCTAAAACGTAAGTAGTACTTGTAGAAAAATGTTAAAAAGGACCAAAATTTCATTACTTTATTTTAATAAAATATATGTCAAATAAAAGGTAAATCAATTTACTACAGTATGCCGTAAGTGCCCTGTTAATTTTTTATTTCTAAAAAAAGATATTCACTGAAGAACGTGTAAATATTAGCGGAAAAATACCGTTTTCTTACCGGTTTATATGTAATAAAGAGGGAAATTAGGGTGACTGTATTCAAAGTTAAAAAGGACCAAAATATTATGAATATAAAACAAATAAAAAAATATATTTATATTCAGGAGATATTTGTCCTAAAAACTTGATAAGTGCCTTTTTAAATTTTTGCAAAATAAAATTGTTATTGAGTAAAAACTAAAAAGTTACTCTATAATCCCATGTAATTTAAGTTATCGATTTTTATAGTCGCTGATTCTCATAGTTGGATATGTGTGACTTACATGTATATAGTATCTTTAAGGTTTTCCTTTGAACTGATATGTTGACCTTGCTTTTAATCTCAGGTGATCAAAAAAAGATCACAACACAATTCAGATCGGCCCACGTGTTAACATTATGGAACCGAATTGTTTTTTGAAAATCTAGAAGTCAAACTTAAATATGTTCTTAAAATGCAATTATGTAACGTGCACCGGGTCCTTCAGGAGTTTAGCAATCACAGGTCACCCATCCAGGCACTAACCGGCATGTACGTTGCTGAACTTTGTGAACATACCAACAACTCTACCAACGTCGCTATAAAAGCCGACTTCCACAGCAAGACTGTAGAAGTGGTATTTGTACCTATACCCATTCCCGGTACAACTGCAATCTGTACCCTGGTAGAGTATATATAAAAAAAGATATTCCTGCACTCTCAGTGATTTCCCATACTTTTGCTTACATGTTTTCATATACCTTTCTCCCAGATTTGATGTTGTGGAAAGAGAATGGATGATAAAAAGGAGATTAACGCCGTTTTCAACAGTTGTTCAGTTACATCACGGCGGCCGGATATTACCTTACCATGTGTTTCCTAGCGTTCTCACCCTATCACACCACACAACATGCTTTCTCAAGGTATCTCACCACACAGCATGCTTTCCTGACAACTGGCTATCTTCACGTCTATATTATTTTAGACAACTGGTGGAATGTTGCTAATTACGACTCTTATCAATGGGTGCGCCAATTGATGTCTCTGTAACGTCAACGTTTCACAAATATCCTAGTATCCGTAACTAAATCATCGCTAAGACGTCTTAGACAACATCATCCCAAATACGACGTATCTCTGTGAGTTTCGAATACCTTTGAGTCCACGCATAGGTGTGTACTCTAATTTAAAAAAAAAATGCATTGTTTCACATTACTACACCTGTGGACATTTTCAACTGAAAGATTTCAAAAGGATCAGATAATGGACTGGATATAGTTGCTACGTACAAAAGATCCACCTGTGAATCAATTGTTTTTCGTCTAAATGAGGATTTAAGAAATCCCAAACATTTCATGTACGATTTCACTGTTTGTTTTATTCACCGGGTATTAATTTATAATCAAATTTCACCAAAGCAACTTTTTCTGTTGTAGTTTTTACTGTTTAAACCAAGCCATTTGACGAGTGGTATGCAGAGACACTGTTGTAGTTTTTACTGTTTAAACCAAGCCATTTGACGCGTGGTATGCAGACACTGTTGTAGTTTTTACTGTTTTAACCAAGCCATTTGACGCGTGGTACATGTATGCAGAGACTGTTGTAGTTTTTACTGTTTAAACCAAGCCATTTGACGCGTGGTATGCAGACACTGTGGTGTTTACTGTTTACTGTTTAAACCAAGCCGATATAATGGCATGTTTTTCATCTAATTGTAGCATTATGATGTCACATTGACCTCTTTTCAAGTTTTCTTGGAGCATAACGAGCATTGTTGTTGAACTGCTGTCGCATGACCAATGGGGCTTTCAAACATCCGCGACAAATCTGGATCCACATATGGGTTTATTTCGATCGAAATCTGTACCCTTGAAATCCTCAGTACCATTTCAATGATTGCAAATTATTGGGTGCCCCGTCAGTCAATAGAAATGCACTAGATCCACACAATTTGCACCTATCCAAAGACCCCTTTTCTCGTATCGTTGCAGAAAAACCAACCAGTATTAAGTGTTTTAGCCCTAATTTTGCTAAGAAATAGGGTTTTGTTCCCATATTTCTGTGTTTCAAATGATTTAATTAATCCTAGGGGCTTCTTAACTATTTACTGAGTCATTGCTGTAAAAGAAGCCACCTCTGCTTTCATAGTTATTACAGCAAAGCACTCTTATATTTTCACATTCATGTAATTTTGACTCTGCACCCTTTCTTTGTCATATAATAGACTACAGAAAGGTGTTGAGTACTGTATATCTGGGCTATTACAGTGTTATTAAGTACCATGAAACATTTCAACTTCTTTGTGAATCAAAATAATTCCAAAACAGCCTTTTAAGTGAGAAATATCATCTAAATATTAATTTTTCAAGCGAAAAATGGGAGATCATATCTCTAAAAGGTAATTCAAATTAGATTTAATTTTTATATAAAAGATAAAAAAATGGTGGGATGAGCCCTTAGTTTCTGGTGCTGTAATGGTAGATATGAGAATGGACTTTGATTTAATACAGGTTTGTGGCTTCATTGAGATGTTGGGAAATAACCATAACCCATAATGCTACAATGGTCGCCTATGTAAAATTAATTGCTTCCCTTTCCCTTAAACCAAATACGACGTATCTCTGTGAGTTTCGAATACCATCTATTAGGGATGAACTACCTTAACTCATTCTCACTTGTACACGCCTTCATGATGACGCATCTGAAGAAGACGACTTGCATGTATGTACAATTTGTGACAAACGGAGAAATTGTTTTAATTATGAGCAATATCCCATTTGATCACTACATATCATAGTTTCATTTTAAGATATCTTTATTGCTAATGTGCATATATACAAAATATTGATTTGAAAACATAATTTTAATTTGATTATACACAACGTATGTTTTTAACTATTTTTACAAAATAAATTAAAATGAACGTGATTTATGATAGGCAACGGTAAGGAAGGCGAACATATAACATAAAACAATGGATATAAGTTCAAGTTAAGGATTGCATAGGGTAACAAGGGGGCAACTTCCAAGAGGGCTCAAACTTAAGAAATTCAATTGCATGCCACTATCGACTATGGTAGTCTTACAGATGGATTGCTATGAATTACATATTAACGTGTTTCCCGGGCTAAATGTCAGAATCAGGCTTACGAAAAGATTCATAGAAGGACCAGTTGTCATAATTCCAATCAGTTCTGGACGGAAACAGTCTGATTTCTTTTTCATGCAACTCATATAAATCATTTTCCCTTTGTAAAGCAATACAATACAACACATCAAAACGGTCATCAGGGGGTGCGAAAGTAATCACAACTTTAGATATACCATTCCGTGTGGTAAATTTGTGTGTGAAGTTTCCCTCGGCTTCCAGTAAATTTGGTCCGTAGCTAGTACCAAGTCGAAGTTCAATATGTGGTGTAGGGATACCAGTAGCTTTACAGGACACGACAACCTTTTTCGTAGTGTTCTGTGTTACCCCAGTCTTTCGTTCGTCAAACGTAATCCCCTTGTAAGGTAATAATGTTGTCTTAGTTGTAATCGTTTCCTTGCCATTTGTAGCCTCACAAATATAAGTACCGAGTAGAGCTTTGCCTTTTTTCTCTGACCTTCGTAACGTAAGCGATCTAAAGTGAGCAACACTATCAAGGAGTAATGGCTCAGATGACATTTTCTTGAGCTTTCCGTTTCTTTCTCTATATACCGTTACATCTGGTCTGGGATTCCCCATTGTACTACAAGACACGCTCACGACAGAAGACGACACATAGACGTCCTCGGGACCGTGATAGAGTGCGATGGATTTTGGTGGCATCGAAGTGAGATCATCACTTATAATTTCAATGTTAACTCCGAAATATGTGACTTCAGTATACTGTCCTCCGGGCTGTGGTAAGGCAAAAGACAACAGTCCACCATTATCAATATGCTCCCTTTGAAGAGTTAAAATAACTTCTATGTCCCCTATGCCATTATCATTTTGAGAAACACCAATACCATCGTGGCTATACACTTCTGACACTGTGTGGGGCTTTGACGTAATATTCACCATTGTTAGGTATATCTCTGGTGTCATATCAGGTGATCCAGGATGCCGTTGCTCTTCAAGTTCCAGAATGTTCCTCCCAACTTGCAGGGTAACATTGTATTCCTCTGGTAGATCATTCGGCAACAAAACTTGACGCGGATATCTTGTGATCTTATACACAGTGTCATCGAATAATTGTTCACCTTCTTCAATAATGGCAGTCAGATTAACTTTAATTGAAGCCGAATTCTTCATTGAATGGATCTTTGCGTATACAAAATGGGTCAATTGAAGATCGTGGATCTGTACATCTGACGTGAAGATAGTTCGATCGTTGATCAATCGTGTCGTTTTGACATTCCCCATCGTTCGCACATCCCCATTACCGCCGCTGAATGTCTGAAACCATACCATACTGTATTCATCTGTAGCCTCAAACTGTAATGTTAAATTTACCGTGTCATTCACTTGTCCGTGTGATGCCAAACTAATGAGTTTTAGCTCCTCAGAAACAACCATACTGCGTTGTCCACTTCCGGTTTGTTTGTCTGCGCAGTCACATGCTGCGATATTTACGGCCCGGCACATCTCGGTGAGACCAGATGTTATTGTTGACATCTGTTTCTGGAACGCTTGATTTTGTTTCGTCAGTTTTTCGAGGGATTTCTTCATTTCATACATGTCTTCGTGTTCATAGCATATTACTCCCAACACCTGTATAATGTATAAACAGAATCTCATGAATAGTTGTCCGCAACTTCAATAATATCAACCGGAGTATATTTACGTCCGCTGCAATTAACATTATTCTGCCTGAGCAACCGTGCCAAATGTTTATGAAATATGATGTGATAAATTTATAAACAGATCATACTACGCAGATACACAGGTAGATCTTGATTTACAATGAACTCAGACCCCTAAAGTCTTTTTTTTCTTTTAATCAGAATTAGTGCTAATCAGTGCACATAGACAGATGAAACAAAGCGGGCTATGTATGCACAGACAGATGTAATCATACGGGCTATGCATGCATAATCAGACGAAATCATGCGGGCTACGCAAGCATAGACAGACGAAATAATAGGGCTATGCATGCATAGACAGATGAAACAAAGCGTGCTATGTATGCACAGACATACGAAATCATACGAATCAATCGGGTTCGATTCCCAGTCGCTGCACTACGGTCATGGTGGAGTGCGGGCAAGGCACATTTTCTAGCCTAGTACTGGTTTGTTTACCCATGTATCATGAATAAGTGAACTGTCGCCGTGATATAACTGAAAATAATGTTGAAAGCGGCGTAAAACCCCAATAAATAAATAAATAAATCATAAGACCATATGCCAGCCGCACGGCAAACGCAAGGCCACCGTACGCCTGACATACGATCGCCGTGGAACCGCTCTACGGCATGGCTACGGAGTGTCTAATTGCTACGGCGAACCTAGAAATGAAAAAAGTTATAACTCCGCGCTATTATCCCACGGCGACTCCCTCGGCATGTAAATTTCATATTTTTTCAGAAATAGATAAACTTAAAATGTTAGTATGTGAGGAACCCAGACTATGTGCTTCTTTTATTTCAACTGCATTTAAAAAACGCAGATCAATGCTTTATATATAACTAAAGTATTATATAAATTGTTTCTTTAAATCTAAATATTTAATTTTAGTCCATTTAGTAAATGATAATATAACTTTCTTGATCTTCTTTGTGAAACTCACTTTTCATATACTATATTTACTTGTAAATATGTTACTATTATGTTTAAATTATTACTCTGTACCTAAAGTGACTTATAGGCCCAACGCGGCCGGGTGTGTTTATTGTATTAATATTTGTATGTAATTGTTATACACATGTCACTCTAATAAAATATATCTTATCTTATCTTATGCAAAAGATAAGGATACGCCCTAAGGTCCCCCTGAGGACGCCGCATGTATCTCTCTATTTTGGGGTTGTACGGCCGCCGTATCCTAGCCGTAGAGCAATTGTAACTAACCATCAGTAATTGTCTTGCAGTGTTAACATTGTAAAGACAAATAAACCAGCACACACATCACGTGCGATTAGTGTAGATGCCGATCAATTTTAGAATCCGAATAGATCCCTACTTGGATTTACACTGGTCGATAATGATTCAAGAAACTGTTTAACCCTTTCACATATGTAAACGCATTTTCGCACATATGCAACAGACGACTTTTGAAAACATTGTGACAAAAGGAGCACTTTATCTTTTTGCTACAATGTTTTCAACCTTGTTCAAAAATCAAACTTTCATTTTTAGAGATTTTCCACATTTTTAGCTACATGAAAATGTAATCAGAGTGCACTGTTGCAAATTTGTTATTTATGGGAAGGAGTTAGCATATGCTTGAGCTGCACTTCATGAAAACCAACCATTAGTACAAAACAAATCTGAGTTAAGTTTGTAAAGTAAAAAAATAATATTTCTCACTTTTCACAATGATTTCAACTATTTCTAATAATCAAACATTGTATAGAGTGTGTTGAACACAGCGTTAAACCCAAATCAATCAATCGATATATCGCAAAATGGCCACCATCAACACGTTCTATAAAGACCACTCATTGAAACACAACAGTATGGTCTTTGTTAACAGGTGGTCTTTAATTGAAGGGTAATTTATGCAAAAGATAAGTAATTGGGACACTAAAGATATGGTTGCTATAGAAAGGGAGTCGCTTTTCTAAGGTGGTCTTCGGCACTGGTTTAATTATGTTGTGATTTTAAAGGTGCACAGATGAAAGGTAAGGGGAAAACAAATAGTGAAACATATGTACAGTGGATGGTTAAAAAAGGCAAGAGCTACTGAAAGAGTAAGACAAATAATGTTGACACTTGAGACTTAAAAATCTCTTGGGTCCCCACTGATACAATATCAGGTAGTTGATTAATTAATGGGAGGTTTAACGCCGTTTTTAACAATTTTTGGGCCGGTTATCGACAAACATCCGTTCCAGAATGAATAAACTACACACTCAATAAACTTTTTTTCGCAGTTACTAAGTTCCTAATAACACAGGAAGCTCTTGTGAAACAAAGCTCCGCCGAAACAAATGATTCTAAGCTGAGTAATGTTCACGCCAAACAGATGATTTGACTAAAGCATTAAAAGTACTGGTGGGTCAAAGCACTGATATTACTGTTGCGTTGGGTTCGTAAATTAGGGTCAGATACACGGTTGCATGTGTATGTAAATAAAAGGTCATATTTCGCTCCTGATAACTTTCGAAGCAGTAAAATTGCTCAAAATGACATTTTTCTAATTTTAATAACTTTTAAGAGACAATTGTGATAAGTGACTCTCTAATCCCTGTTACACTTACACTCAACCCTAAAGGTGTTTATCACACTTTATTACCTAGCAAGATTCGTGTAATAAACGGTCATTAATGTCTGCTCCTAAACAATGAACTTGTTTCTGATAACTTAAGGACAGTGTTTTTTTGCAGTGAAATTTAGGAGAGAAATTGGATTTTAGTCAAAAGCACTTTATATGAGCCATTTTTTAGCCAAAGGCTCAAGTGGCTAATGAGGACTAATTTACCTAATTATTTGCTATAAAATCATTCACAATCGCATTTTTTCCCTAAAATACGTAACTGGGGCTAATATCCGTCCGCTTGTGTCCATATTTACATTTTATTGCATCGAATTTAGGTAAAAGGCATTACATGCTGATATATATGTAAGATAACGCAATATACAAAGTCTGCACAGCGGGGGTAATAAATAGATATATGCCCCATCATAAATCGTCCGGCAATGGTCGGTGATCATCGGAAGCTTTCGCTAGCAATCACGGAAACGTAAATGTTACCCTAAAACGTAAGTAGTACTTGTAGAAAATGTTAAAAAGGACCAAAATGTCATTACTTTATTTTAATAAAATATATGTCAAATAAAAGGTAAATCAATTTACTACAGTATGCCGTAAGTGCCCTGTTAATTTTTTATTTCTAAAAAAAGATATTCACTGAAGAACGTGTAAATATTAGCGGAAAAATACCGTTTTCTTAACGGTTTATATGTAATAAAGAGGGAAATTAGGGTGACTGTATTCAAAGTTAAAAAGGACCAAAATATTATTAATATAAAACAAATAAAAAAATATATTTATATTCAGGAGATATTTGTCCTAAAAACTTGATAAGTGCCTTTTTAAATTTTTGCAAAATAAAATTGTTATTGAGTAAAAACTAAAAAGTTACTCTATAATCCCATGTAATTTAAGTTATCGATTTTTATAGTCGCTGATTCTCATAGTTGGATATGTGTGACTTACATGTATATAGTATCTTTAAGGTTTTCCTTTGAACTGATATGTTGACCTTGCTTTTAATCCCTGGTGATCAAAAAAAGATCACAACACAATTCAGATCGGCCCACGTGTTAACATTATGGAACCGAATTGTTTTTGAAAATCTAGAAGTCAAACTTAAATATGTTCTTAAAATGCAATTATGTAACGTGCACCGGGTCCTTCACGGAGTTTAGCAATCACAGGTCACCCATCCAGGCACTAACCGGCATGTACCTTGCTGAACTTTGTGAACATACCAACAACTCTACCAACGTCGCTATAAAAGCCGACTTCCACAGCAAGACTGTAGAAGTGGTATTTGTACCTATACCCATTCCCGGTACAACTGCAATCTGTACCCTGGTAGAGTATATATAAAAAAAGATATTCCTGCACTCTCAGTGATTTCCCATACTTTTGCTTACATGTTTTCATATACCTTTCTCCCAGATTTGATGTTGTGGAAAGAGAATGGATGATAAAAAGGAGATTAACGCCGTTTTCAACAGTTGTTCAATTACATCACGGCGGCCGGATATTACCTTACCATGTGTTTCCTAGCGTTCTCACCGTATCACACCACACAACATGCTTTCTCAAGGTATCTCACCACACAGCATGCTTTCCTGACAACTGGCTATCGTCACGTCTATATTATTTTAGCCAACTGGTGGAATGTTGCTAATTAAGACTCTTATCAATGGGTGCGCCAATTGATGTCTCTGTAACGTCAACGTTTCACAAATATCCTAGTATCCGTAACTAAATCATCGCTAAGACGTCTTAGACAACATCATCCCAAATACGACGTATCTCTGTGAGTTTCGAATACCATCTAATAGTGATGAACTATTTCCCACTTGTACACGCCATCATGATGACGCCTCTTCTAAAGACGACTTACATGTATGTACATTTTGTGACAAACGGAGAATTTGTTAATTATAAACAATTTCCCATTTTAACACTACAAGAACATTTCCAAATCATCTGTGCTGCAGACCTCTTGTATGCGGGATAGGGTCAAACGATACTTGCAAACAACTTAGAGATCATGATGAGAATGCACACTTGTACTTTCCAATCTTGGTCTATAACCTTCGCATGTCAACGCTCACCATTGGCAAAATAGACCTGTCATTATTATATACAATATTATGCACTGTACATTTATACAATTGTTGATGATTTTATTCTGTCAATTAGTACAACTCTTTTTTTGCACACCAAATGTCTGTATAGTCGAGTTCGAGTGGCAATAAAACCAAAGAGATCGTAAAAGGTTAATACACTTCTGTTATGTTGCATCTGTTATTTATATTTTAACATTTGAGCCGTCCCACGAGAAGACCAATATTGTTGACTCTGCGTAAAGTATCGACCTGGATTAGCCGAAGCATTTAGCGCAGGGTAACACGGACAGACACGTTCATGAATCATTATTATATACACCTATCCTCTTGAGACGAAATGTGTCAGCCCGGATCAGTCTTTGCAGACTGCGCAGGCTGATCTGGACCGATATATTACGCAAAGGCCTTTATGTGAGTTTTCTCGTGGAACGGCTCATTTAATTAAAACACAATTCTTTACACGTACTTTATCTTTGTTTTTCAGCAAATTCTTATATTCTTTAATAATATATTAACGCCGTTTTTAGCAATCTTTGAGTAATATTACGGCGACCAGTTCACATACACATGTGTCTCCTGACTTTATCACATCAGTACTCTAAACGCCAGTCCTTCCATGTTTGTTTTTCAACATAAACTGTTTACCAATTGGTGGTAGACGAAGGATAACTCTTGTCGCATTAACTTCCGTCAATCGTTGGAAAGAATGTTGGTCGAGCTGGGGTTCGAACTCACGACCGCCTCCCCACCACCGATTGACAGTCCGCGTGATTACCGACTGAGCTAACGGGTCTCGAACACCACAATATAATAGTATGATAAATCGCCGACTGAACCGCGTTTATTTTATCAAAACGGAAGGCCGTAGGTTCAATTATTAGTTTTTTTGAATGTTAATTTAAAAATATAAATAAAAAGAATAAGAAATTATTTATGATAAATATATGCTAATGTGCATATATAAAATACTGTAAAAGAGAAATTGATTTGAAAAACATAATTTTAATTTGATTTAATTATACACAGTTATTGTTTTTTAACTATATTTATGAATTTGAAAACAACGTGTTTCATGACAGGCAACTGTAAGAATGGTGAACATATAACATAACACAATGGGTAGAAGTTCAACATAAAAGATTTAAAAGGAAAAAAGGAATCTTCAAAGAGGGCTCAATCTTAGGAAGTCCTATGGCATGCCACTATCTACTATGGTAGTCTTAGAGCTAGATTCCTATGAAATACATATTTACGTGTTTCTAGGGCTAAATTTCTTACAGCAAGAATACAGGACACCACAACCTTTTTCGTAGTGTTCTGCGTAACGAACACAATATTAATCGTTCGCCAAACTTAATCCACTTGTAAGGTAACAATTTGGTCTTAGTTGTAATCGTCTCCTTGCCATTTGTAGCCTCACAAATATAAGTACCGAGTAGAGCTTTGCCTTTTTTCTTTGACAATTGTAACGTAACCGATCTAAAGTGAAAAACACTATCAAGGAGCAATGGCTCAGATGACAGTTTCTTGAGATTTCCGTTTCTTTCTCTATATACCGTTACATCTGGTCTGGGATTCCCTATTGCACTACAAGACACGCTCACGACAGAAGACGACACATAAACGTCCTCCGGTTCGTGATACATTGCGATGGATTCTGGTGGCACCGTAGAAGTAAGACCATCTCTTAAAAGTTCAATTTTAACTCCGAAATGTGTGACTTCAGTATACTTTCCAACCCCGGATTGTGCTAAAGCGAAAGAGAGTAGTCCACCATTCTCAATGTGCTCCCTTTGAAAAGTTAAAATAACCTCTATGTCCCCTATGCCATTATCATTTTGAGACACACCAATAGTACCATCGTGGCTATGCACTTCTGACACCGTGTGGGGCTTTGACGTAATATTCACCATTGTTAGGTAAATCTCAGGTGTCATATCAGATGATCCAGGATGCCGTTGCTCTACAAGTTCCAGAATGTTCCTCCCAACTTGCAGGGTAACACTATATTCCTCTGGTAGATCAATCGGCAACAAAACCTGACGTGGATATCTTGTGATCTTATATTCAATTTCATCGAATGATTGTTCACCTTCTTCAATAATGGCAGTCAGATTTACATTAATTGAAGCCGAATTCTTCTTTGAATAGATACTTGCGTATAAATAATCGGTCAAGTGAAGATCGTGGATCTGTACATCTGACGTGAAGACAGTTCGATCGTTGATCAATCGGTTCGTTTTGACATTCCCCGAGGTTCGCACATCCCCATTACCGCTGCTGAATGTCTGAAGCCATACAATACTGTATTCATCCGTAGCCTCAAACTGTAATGTTAAATTTACCGTATCATTCAGTTTTCCGTGTGATGCCAAACTAATGAGTTTTAGCTCCTCAGAAACAACCATACTGCGTTGCCCACTTCCGGTTTGTTGGTCTGCGCAGTCACATGCTGCGATATTTACGGCCCGGCACATCTCGGTGAGACCAGATGTTATTGTTGACATCTGTTTCTGGAACGCTTGATTTTGTTTCGTCAGTTTTTCGAGGGCTTGCTTCATTTCATACATGTCTTCGTGTTCATAGCATATTACTCCCAACACCTGTATAATGTATAAACAGAATCTCATAAATAGTTGTCCGCAACTTCAATAATAGCAACCTGTGTATATTTACGTCCGCTGCAATTAACATTAATCTGCCTGAGCAACCGTGCCAAATGTTTATGAAATATGATGTGATAAATTTATAAACAGATCATACTACGCAGATACACAGGTAGATCTTGATTTACAATGAACTCAGACCCCTAAAGTCTTTTTTTTCTTTTAATCAGAATTAGTGCTAATCAGTGCACATAGACAGATGAAACAAAGCGGGCTATGTATGCACAGACAGATGTAATCATACGGGCTATGCATGCATAGACAGACGAAATCATGCGGGCTACGCAAGCATAGACAGACGAAATAATAGGGCTATGCATGCATAGACAGATGAAACAAAGCGTGCTATGTATGCACAGACATACGAAATCATACGAACTATGCACGCACAGACAGATGAAATCATACGGGATATGCATGCATAGACAGATGAAATCATGCGGGCTATGCATGCATAGACAGACGAAATCATGCGGGCTATGCATGCATAGACAGATGAAATCATGCGGGCTATGCATGCATAGACAGATGAAATAATACGGGCTATGCATGCATAGACATATAAAATCATGCGGGATATGCATGCATAGACAGATGAAATCATGCGGGCTATGCATGCATAGACAGATGAAATAATAGGGGCTATGCATGCATAGACATATAAAATCATGCGGGCTATACAAGCATAGACAGGCGAAATCATAAGGGCTATGCATGCATAGACAGATGAAATCAAGTGTCATATGCATGCATAAACAGATGAAATCATACGAGCTATGCATGCATAGACAGATGAAACAAAGCGGGCTATGCATGCACAAACAGATGAAATCATACGGGCTATGCAAGCGTAGACAGATGAAATCATCCGGGCTATGCAAGCATAGACAGACGAAATCATACGAGCTATGCATGCATAGACAGATGAAATCATGCGGGCTATGCATTCGCACATTTTAATCGTCCACCTTTAAATGATATAGCTTTGGAAGAAACGTAAAAAGTGTAGCTTAACTCATTTAACACTCGTATGCCTTTGTGTAGCATAGGAATGAAGATGCAACATGACGTGTGTTTGCTTGCCGCGTCTGCTATAGTATATTCGTCTGGCTTCACCTGGCCCTATCGTACCTGGCATACGCAAATAACAGCTTCACCCTTTGATCCATGGAGGACCAGGTACAAAACTATAAATACACCTTTACAAACTCCGTAAGTAGTTTGCTTCGTTATTTATATTGATTCCAAACATCATATTGTAATGATCCGCTGAAGTGACTACGATAATAAATTGTATGTTTTTACTAATTGACTACACATTATGTTCGGTACCAGTCTAATGCATGACGTACTGATTACAAATGGAGATAATTTTATAAAACCATTTCCCACATACACAAATTCTGCAGCAGACGACTTAGAAATCTTATACAGAATATTTCTATAAATAAAGAATTTGTGTTGCATAGAGGTGGGAAACGGATTAACATGTGGAGTATACATTATACAGTATAAAGTTAAAACTAAATCCTAATTTGCGTTAGCATGAAAACCTACATTTTCTTATTGTATATGTAAGCCATTCCACGAGAAAACCAACATAATTGACTTTGCGTAAAGTATCGACCCAGAACAGGCTAACCCGGACATATACTTTTCGCCTCCTGTGGATTTCTGTTTCAGGAATCTTTACTTTATACCTCCATCCCACCCCACCCCCTGAGATGAAAGGTGTCGGCCCGGATAAGCCCGCGCGGATGCGCATGCTTATCTGGATCGATACATTACGCATAGTCCATGATTTTGGTTTTCTCGTGGTACATGTACGCCTCATATGGTACCAGTTTTACAAGAATGATTGATTTATAACTGCATTTTAAAAAGGATTGATCCCACTTTGTAAAGAACGGACCAATGCCAGATATTAGCTTTATCCTGATGAGCTCCTCGACACGGCACCATCGACCTTGATATTTAACCCACATACAGCAAATATGAAGCTAACATGTGTGAGGTAATACCTTGTACGAATAAACTATTGAGTAGCCAACAAAGTAGACGAAGATTTGACTGATGTATGTGCAGGCTACTCTTAGTCTACATTGTACGTAAATTGAATGTTGTTAACTTTCGTACATAGCAGGTCAAGCTGTTGTTTTATTTTGCGTTTAACAAGTTAATAGTAAATACGTTAACACTATCACACATATAATAAATCAGCAGCAGATGACATTGAAAGCATCTTAGAAAATATATGGAAAATTACCAGTTGAAGGACAATTTGCTCATGGTGAACAATTTCCCTTTTCCACAATGTTTTAAGTATTCTGCTGTACATTCGTCAAAAGGCGTTAGTATGTGGGAAATGATTAAGTTGTGTCAAACTTGGTCGTGTGCATGTCACTTTTATACAATATATGTTTGTTTTCAAATGATGAGTGTGCACATATTTTCGACTAGATCTTTTCGAAGTAATACGCTACATAAGTTTTGTATGTGGTAAAGGGTTTATTTTTGTACCTGTACCAAGATACATGTTTCGGTAGTACAGAAACTGAAATCGGTTAAAATTACAAAGAAGTAAAAATTATAAGCTTGCACTTACCGGTAACCATAAAACAACGTAAATCAAAACACGCATATTCCCGGCGTTTTCAATCCCTTTTTATAAGAATTATGTATACTCAGGTTGATCGACAACTGAGAAATAAATGTTCACCTCTCTGAGATAAATGTTCACCTCTCTGGAATAAGTTTACCTGGATTCTAGAGAACGTTTATCAACAAACCCAATTACATCTGATGGAAAAGTAATTCAAATTCCAGCGCGAATATCACGGCGGGAGGTTTCTCATGATATTTAGAAACAAGTTGCGCCATATTAAAATATGCCTTGTGAAGGTTACAGACGACGAAATTTGAATATTCGAAAGAAAGCATTTATTTGAATAATCATATTCAATGGACGCAACAATTTCTAAATTAACCCTTTCCCACATGTGGACGCATGTTACCCCCCCCCTTTTCCTCACATAGACGCTTCCAGTCTGGCGCCTCTGCAGCAGACGGTTTTGAAAACATTGCGACAAATGAAGAAATTGCTCAAAACGGGTGTCCCGTGTTCGATCCCCTGTCGCGGCACTACGGTCATGGTGGAGTGCCCTTGGGCAAGGCACATTTTATAGCCTAGTACTGGTTTGTGTACCCAGGGATCATGAATAAGTGAACTGTCGCCGTGATATAACTGAAATAATGTTGAAAGCGGCGTAAAACCCCAATAAATAAATAAATAAATCATAAGAGCCTAGGCCAGCCGCACGGCAACCGCAAGGCCACCGTACGCCTGACGTATGGTCGCCGTGGAATCGCTCTACGGCATGGCTACGGCGTGTCTAATAGCTACGGCGAACCTAGAAATGAAAGAAGTTATAACTCCGCGCTATTATCCCACGGCGATTTCCTCAGACTGTAAAAGACAGGGATACGCCCTAGGGTCCCTCTGAGGACGCCGCATGTATCTCTCGATTTCGGGGGTGTACGGCCGCCGTATCCTAGCCGTAGAGCAATTGTAACTAACCATCAGTAATTTTCTTGCAGTGTTAACATTGTAAAGACAAATAAACCAGCACACAAATCACGTGCGATTAGTGTAGATGCCGATCAATTTTAGAATCCGAATAGATCCCCACTTAGATTTACACTGGTCGATAATGATTCAAGAAACTTTTTAACCCTTTCACAAATGTAAACGCATTTTTGCACATATGTAAAAGACGACTTTTGAAAACATTGTGACAAATAGAGAAGTTGCTCAAAACGAGCAGTTGATCTTTTTGCTACAATGTTTTCAACCTTGTTCAAAAATCAAACTTTCGTATATTAGAGATTTTCCACATTTTTGGCTGAATGTAATCAGAGTGCACTGTTGCAAATTTTTTATTTATGGGAAGGAATTAGTATATGCTTGAGCTGCGCTTCATGAAAACCAACCATTAGTACAAAACAAATCCGAGTTAAGTTTGTAAAGTAAAGAAATAATATTTCTCCCTTTTCACAATGTTTTCAACTATTTCTAGCTATCATAAATTGTATAGAGAGTGTTGAACACAACGTTAAACCCAAATCCATCAATCAATCTATCGAAAAATGGCCACCATCAACACGTTCTATAAAGACCACCCATTGAAACAAAACAGTATGGTCTTTGTTAACAGGTGGTCTTTAATTGCAGTGTCATATAAGTAATTGGGACACTAAAGATATGGTTGCTATAGACAGGGAGTCGCTTTTCTAAGGTGGTCTTCGGCACTGGTTTAATTATGTTGCGATTTTAAAGGTGCACAGATGAAAGGTAAGGGGAAAACAAATAGTGAAACATATGTACAGTGGATGGTTAAAAAAGGTAAGAGCTACTGAAAGTGTAAGACAAACAATGTTGACACTTGAGACTTAAAAATCTCTTGGGTCCCCACTGATACAATATCAGGTAGTTGATTAATTCATGGGAGGTTTAACGCCGTTTTTAACATTTCTGGGCCGGTTATCGACAAACATCCGTTCCAAAATGAATAAACTACACACTCAATAAACGTTTTTTCGCAGTTACTAAGTTTCTAATAACACAGGAAGCTCTTGTGAAACAAAGCTCCGCCGAAACAAATGATTCTAAGCTGAGTAATGTTCACGCCAAACTGATGATTTGACTAAAGCATTAAAAGTACTGGTGGGTCAAAGCACTGAAATTACTGTTGCGTTGGGTTCGTAAATTAAGGTCAGATACACGGTTGCATGTGTATGTAAATAAAAGGTCATATTTCGCTCCTGATAACTTTCAAAGCAGTAAAATTGCTCAAAATGACATTTTTCTAATTTGAATAACCTTTAAGAGACAATTGTGATAAGTGACTCTCTAATTCCTGTTACACTTACACTAAACCCTAAAGGTGTTTATCACACTTTATTACCTAGCAAGATTCGTGTAATAAACGGTCATTAATGTTTGTCCTAAACAATGAACTTGTTTCTGATAACTTAAGGACAGTGTTTTTTCTTGCAGTGAAATTTAGGAGATAAATTGGATTTTAGTCAAATGCACTTTATCTGAGCCATTTTTTAGCCAATGGCTCAAATGGCTAATGAGCACTAATTTACCTAATTATTTGCTATAAAATGTGACTTATATAGTATCTTTAAGGTTTTCCTTGCAACTGATATGTTGACCTTGCTTATAATCTCAGTTGATCAAAAAAGATCACGACACAAAATAGATCGGCCCACGTGTTAACATTTTGGAACCGAATTGTTTTGAAAATCTAGAAGTCAAACTTAAATATGTTCTTAAAAAGCAATTATGTAACGTGCACCGGGTCCGTCACGGAGTTAAGCTATCGCAGGTTACCCACCCAGGCACTTACCGCGATGTACGTTGCTGAATTTTGTGAAAATGCCAACCACTCTACCAACGTCGCTATAAAAGCCGGCTTCCACAGCAAGACTGTAGAAGTGGTATTTGTACCTATACCCATTCCCGGTACAACTGCAATCTGTACCCTGGTGGAGTATATATATAAAAAAAGATATTCCTTCACTCTCAGTGATTTCCCATACTTTTGCTTACATGTTTTCATATACCTTTCTCCCAGATTTGATGTTGTGGAAAGAGAATGGATGAAAAAAGGAGATTAACGCCGTTTTCAACAGTTGTTCAGTTATATTACGGCGGCCGGATATTACCTTACCACGTGTTTCCTAGCGTTCTCACCGTATCACACCACACAACATGATTTCTCACGGTATCACACCACACAGCATGCTTTCCTGACAACTGGCTATCTTCACGTCTGTATTATGTTAGCCAACTGGTGGAATGTCGCTAGTTACAACTCTTATCAATGGGTGCGCCAATTGATGTCTCTGTGACGTCAATGTTTCACACATATACTAGTATCCTTAACAAAATAATCGCTAAGACGTCTTAGACAACATCATCCCAAATACGACGTATCTCTGTGAGTTTCGAATACCATTTAATAGTGATGAACTCTGTCCCCCTTGTACACGCCATCATGATGACGCCTCTTCTAAAGACGACTTACATGTATGTACATTTTGTGACAAACGGAGAAATTGTTAATTATAAACAATCTCCAAGAACATTTCCAAATCATCTGTGCTGCAGACCTCTTGTATGCGGGACAGGGTCAAACGATACTTGCAAACAACTTAGAGATCATGATGAGAATGCACACGTGTACTTTTCAATCTTGGTCTATGCACTTCGAATGTCAACGCTCACCATTGGCAAAATAGACCTGTCAGTATTATATACAATATGCACTGTACATTTATACAATGGTTGATGATTTTATTCTGTCAATTAGTACAACTCTTGTCTTGCACACCAAATGTCTGTATAGTCGAGCTCGAGTGGCAATAAAACCAAAGAGATCGTACAAAGTTAATACACTTCTGTTATGTTGCATCTGTTATTTATATTTTAACATTTGAGCCGTCCCACGAGAAGACCAATATTGTGGACTCTGCGTAAAGTATCGACCTGGATTAGCCTGAGCATTTAGCGCAGGCTAACCCGGACAAACACGTTCATGAATCATTATTATATACACCTATCCCCTTGAGACGGAATGTGTCAGCCCGGATTAGTCTATGCGGACTACGCAGGCTGATCTGGATCGATATATTACACAAAGGACATAATGTAAGTTTTCTCGTGGAATTCTTAACACGTCCTTTATCTTTCTTTTTTAACAAACTCTTATATTCTTTAATAATTATAAATGATTGATTAATTGATTGATTTGGGTTTAACGCCGTCTTTAGCAATCTTTAAGTCATATTACAGCGGCCAGTTCACATACACATGTGTTTCCTGACTTTCTCACATTAGTACTCCAAACGCCAATCCTTCCGTGTTTGTTTTTCAACATAAACTGTTCACCAATTGGTGGTAGACGAATAACTCTTGTCGCATTAACTTTCGTCAATCGTTCGAACGAATAATATGCTATGTGCATATATAAAATACTGTTAAAGAGAAATTGATTTGAAAACATAATTTTATTTTGATTTAATTATACACAATTTATGTTTTTTAATTATTTTTACAAAATTGAAAACAACGTGCTTCATGACAGGCAGCTGTAAGGATGGTGAACATATAACTTAACACAATGGATAGAAGTTCAACTTAAAAGATTTAAAAGGGAAATCCTATTGCATGCCACTATCTACTATGGTAGTCTAAGAGCTTGATTCCTATGAAATACATATTTACGTGTTTCTAGGGCTAAATGTCAGAATCAGGCTGACGAAAAGATTCATAAAAGGACCAGTTGTCATAATTCCAATCAGTTCTGGACGGAAACAGTCTGATTTCGTTGTCATTCGACTCATATAGTTGATTTCCCCTTCGTAAAGCAAAACAATACATCAAATCAAAGCGGTCATCTGGAGGTCTGAAAGTAATCACAACTTTAGATAAACCATTCCGTGTGGTAGTTTTGTGTGTGAAGTTTCCCTCGGCTTCCAGTAAATTTGGTCCGTAGCTAGTACCAAGTCGAAGTTTAATCTGTGGTGTAGGGATACCAGTAGCTTTACAGGACACGACAACCTTTTTCGTAGTGTTCTGTGTTACCCCAGTCTTTCGTTCGTCAAACTTAATCCCCTTGTAAGGTAACAATTTTGTGTTAGTTGTAATCGTTTCCTTGCCATTTGTAGCCTCACAAATATAAGTACCGAGTAGAGCTTTGCCTTTTTGCTCTAACCTTCGTAACGTAAGCGATCTAAAGTGAGTAACACTATCAAGGAGTAATGGCTCAGATGACATTTTCTTGAGCTTTCCGTTTCTTTCTCTATATATCGTTACATCTGGTCTGGGATTCCCCCATGCACTACAAGACACGCTCACGACAGAAGACGACACATAGACGTCCTCGGGACCGCGATAGAGTGCGATGGATTCTGGTGGCATCGAAGTGAGATCAGCACTTATAATTTCAATGTTAACTCCGAAATATGTGACTTCAGTATACTGTCCTCCCCTGGGTTGTGGTAAGGCAAAAGAGATCAGTCCACCATTCTCAATATGCTCTCTTTGAAAAATAACCTCTATGTCCCCTATGCCATTATCATTTTGAGACACATCAATACCTTCGTGCCTATGCACTTGTGACACTGTGTGGGGTTTTGACGTAGTATTCACCATTGTTAGGTATATCTCAGGTGTCATATCAGGTGATCCAGGATGCCGTTGCTCTGCAAGTTCCAAAACGTTCCTCCCAACTTGCAGGGTAACATTGTATTCGTCTGATAAATCATTCGGCAACAACACCTGACGCGGATATCTTGTGATCTTATATTCAGTGTCATCGAATAATTGTTTGCCCTCTTCAACAATGGCAGTCAGATTTACTTTAATTGAAGCAGAATTCTTCATTGAATGGATCTTTGCGTATACAAAATGTGTCAATTGAAGATCGTGGATTTGTACATCTGACGTGAAGATAGTTCGATCGTTGATCAATCGGGTCGTTTTGACATTTCCCATCGTTCGCACGTTCCCATTACCGCCGCTGAATGTCTGAAGCCATAGCATACTGTATTCATCCGTAGCCTCAAACTGTAATGTTAAATTTACCGTATCATTCACTTTTCCGTGTGATGCCAAACTAAGGAGTTTTAGCTCCTCGGAAACAACCATACTGCGTTGCCCACTTCCGGTGTGTTGGTCTGCGCAGTCACACGCTGCGATATTTACGGCCCGGCACATCTCGGTGAGACCAGATGTTATTGTTGTCATCTGTTTCTGGAACGCTTGATTTTGTTTTGTCAGTTTTTCGAGAGCTTTCTTCATTTCATAGATGTCATCGTGTTCATAGCACATTACTCCCAACACCTGTATAATGTATAAACAGAATCTCATGAATAGTTGTCCGCAACTTCAATAATAGCAACCTGAGTATATTTACGTCCGCTGCAATCAACACTAATCTGCCTGAGCATCCGTGCCCAATGTTCTTGAGATATGATGTGATAAATCATTGACAAACAATGCATAAACATATCATACTACGCGGATACACAGGCATATCTAGATTTACAGTGAAATCAAACCCCAATAGGTTTTTTCTCTCTTTTAATAAGAATCAGTGCCAAACAATGCATAAACAGATGAAATCATGCGGGCTATGCATGCATAAACAGATGAAATCATGCGGGCTATGCATTATCACACTTTCATCGTCCACCTTTAAATGCTATAGCATTTGACGAAACGTAACCGGTGTAGCTGAACTCGTTTAACAATAGTTTAACCTTTGTGTATCATAGGAATGAAGATGTAACATGACGTTTGTTTGCATGCTGCGTATGAAATAGTATATTTGTCTGGCTTTACCTGGCCCTACCGTACCTGGCATACGCACATAATAGCGCCACCCTTTGAGCCACGGACGACCAGGGACAAACCTATAGAGACAACTGTTTTTGTGAAGAACACCTTTACAAACTCTGTAAGTAGTTTGCTTCGTTATTTATGAGGGGTGTCTCAGACGTTCGTGGACTTTTCTCATAGGTTTTGTTTTAACGTTAAACAATCTTTGGTCATGGAATGAAATAAATGTAAAATTGGTGCATTTCATTCATATTATACCTATAATACGTAATGCGGACTGCGCATGCTTATCTGGATCGATACATTACGCAGAGTCCATAATGCTGGTTTTCTCGTGGTACGCCTCATATGGCACCAGTTTTACCAGAATGGTTGATTTAAACTGAATTTTAAATAGGATTGTTTCCACTTTGCTACGAACGGACCAGTGCCAGATATTAGCTTTATCCTGATGAGCTCCTCGACACGGACCCATCGACGTTGATATTTAACCCACATACAGCAAATATGAAGCAAACATGTGTGGGTTAATACATTGTACGAATGAATTAATGAGTAGCCAACAAAGAAGACGAAGATTTGACTTATGTATGTGAAGGCTACTCTTTGTCTACATTGTACGTAAATTGAATGTTGTTAACGTTCTTACATAGCAGGTCAAGCTGTTGTTTTATTTCGCGTTTAGCAAGTTAATAGTTAATAAGTTCACACTATCACTATAAAAAATCACCAAAAAATGAAATTGAATGGAGTTGAAAACATTGTAGTAAAATGACAATTTGCTCATGATGAGCAAGTTGTCCTTTTTCCCCAATGTCCTAAACTTTTATTCAATAAATGTTTGTTTTCAAATAAGGAGTTTTTACATATTTTTTACTAGATCTTTTCGAAGGCATATGCTACATATGTGTTGTATGTGGCAAATGGTTTATTTATGTACCTGTACCAGGGACCGTGTATTACATCAGATGGATGACACACAGCTTCTTAAGAAGACGAGACAGCGATAAACTGCAAACATCGTTGCTCGTGCAGAAATTAGTCTTAATTGTGTTGTCAAATTTTGAGGTTTATTATAAGTTCAGTGTTACAATATTAAAATACACAATGGAGATGAATCTTGTATACATGTCTAGTTGTCTACATCAAATATTTAATATTACTAATAGATGTGTATATATGTATATTACTATCCCTTTCCCACTTCCAACTTATATCAACTTATTTGCAGTAGACGACTTTGAAAACATACAGAGGTCACTAATGTTTCCAACAATATTCAAAAACTGCACTTTAAAGCGACTGAACTCCAGATACCCAACTGTGGAAAATAAATAAAATTTCCAATTTTAAGAAAATAATTGTTATTTTTGTATTTGGGGCATTAAAATATGATAACTGACATATTACATAACTCTTTTCCAGCGCAAATTCTACCCTGTCAGTAACGGGGTAAGTATTTTTAAATAGGAAACCCCTTCATCGGGACAATTGAAAACGACTCAAGTTCACTTTATTGATAAAAAACCAATACATTTTCTACCCTGGTTTTACTTGGATAACATAAAGAATAACATTCAGGGCGAATTCGATTTTTTTTTTTTTCGTGCCATCTGGATTTCAGTCGCTTTAATGTATACAGGTTTCCCATATTCTGCCCAGATTATTTCAAAGTCGTCTGTTGTAGTGGGAAAAGGTTAAGTTAGGATTAAGAAATTATAAGATAATATTTTAAGAATTGTTTAAAATGATTGCTGGGAAACAACTGTTGAAAACTTTAACAAATTAGCTTTAATATAATAGTTACTGTGAAGAATATATTGGAACTTTTTCTCATTGAGAGGTATTTATCTAAGAATTACCTTGCAAAATATAAATAAAAGTATGTCACTGTATTGGTTATTTCTTGTCCGTGTGTGTTATATAAGTTGATGAATTGAATCAGCAGTTAGTTGTAAGTCTTGATTTACCATGACTGAACCCTATCCTGCTATTAGTCATGATTCTACCTTTTCAACCGTGAGTGTAGATGATGATCAGCCATGCAGTCTGATCAACATCTGATCTCTTTGCTTTTAAGTTTTACGAAGAAAGAAAGAGCATATACATCTTATATTGGTTGTGCCATGTTTTGATCTTAAATGTCCTCGTATTCCTGACATAGATACATATTTCTTGTCACAGCTGTCACATAATGAAGAATACAATTAATTTTTATCCTACCTGAATTTGTTAACACTTTGGCAGTCCCTCATATCGGAACACTCAATGTCACTGCAAGTATATTCTCCAAGTAAGGTTTCTAAATCAAGATCATGAACATTAATAAAGTCGTGTTTACTATAAACCATTTTGACTTATGAGTTAATGGCGTAAACATCTTGCCTTAATCTTTGTACTGAAATTGTGGCAATCAAATCTTAATTATGTCGTAATTTCTTTGGGAAAATTAAAACATAAATGAAAACAATGATAGACCAAAGGCGAAAGGTAAAACATCTTTTAATTAAGGTCAATCAACAAGATTGTTATAAAACTAACAGGTTTTTATGATTATTATTTACGTCCCTTGTATACACTGTCCCTGCCTGTACCAACAAACAAGTTTCGGTAGTACAGAAACTGAAATGGGTTAACAATACAAAGAAGAACAATTATAAGCTTGCACTTACCGGTAACCATAAAACAACGTAAATCAAAGCACGCATATTCCCGGCGATCTCAATCCCTTTTTATAAAAATTATGTATACCCAGGTTGAACAACAACTGAGAAATAAATGTTCACCTCTCTGAGATAAATGTTCACCTCTCTTGAATAAGTTTACCTGGATTCTAGAGAACGTTTATCTACAAACCAATTCACATCTGATGGAAAAGTAATTCAAATTCCAGCGCGAATATCACGGCGGGAGGTTTCTCATGATATTTAGAATCAAGTTGCACCATAATAAAATGTGCCTTTTCTTTATGAAGGTTACAGACGACGAAATTTGAACATTCGAAGGAACGCATTTATTTAAATCATCATATTCAATCGACACAACATTTCGTATGGTTTTTTTTTATTCATCCTTTCCCACATAATAAACCTTTCCCTCACATAGACGCTTTCTAACGCCTCTGCAGTAGACGGCTTTTCGAAAACATTGCCACAAAAGAAGAAATTACAATTTCTCCTTTTGTCACCATGTTTTCAACTCTATTCAATTATTGTTTTCAAATTCGTCTGCTGCAGATTTGTTGTATGTGGGAAATAGTTAAAGCAACAACCGCAGACGACATTTGAAAACAAAGGCAACAGAAGAAATTGTTCAAAATGATAAATTTCCCAATTAAAAGTATCCCTCTGAATCATATTTATAAAAAAAAATTGTTTTACATTTCTTGTTACATATGTTTCGGTCTGACAGATCTTTATGTTTTGTCTGAACCAATAATTGTCTGACACTTTTTCATTTAACTTTTGCAAATCTGAACAGGATTCACTAATGACTAAACATTTTGGAAGGTGTGTCAGATTTAACTTATAAGCAATTAAACAAGTGTATTTACCTTATTGCTATTTTGACTAACTGATAATGTCATATGAAAAGTTTGTATACAGGGGTCTTATATAGGAAATAAAAATGCTAACAAAGCATTATCATGCGTTTATTTTATTGTACCACATTCTTGCACTTCACACATTAGCTTTGGCTTTGGCTATTAATTTTTTTCATGAAAAAATAATGGCTATTATTTTGTCTAGGCCAGAGCCAGCCCTGCAATTTGCCTCATTATTTTCAATTCTATTCGCTAATTTTACTTTCATTGGTAGAGAACCGCCTCGGTGCGGGAGGTCGCAGGTTCGATCCACGACCGGGTCATACCAAAGACTGTTCAAAACGAACAAGTTCTCATTTCGCCACATTGTTTTCTACTCGTCTGTTTCATATTTGTTGAATGTGGGACAGAGTTAAAGTATACTGGAGTTGCGAACCATGAAATCCAACCGATGGAAATGTTCATTGTGTCAACACGCCAAATTAGCCTGCACACAGAGCACGTGCGACCGGTGTAGTCTCATATCAGTGTGACAATCTGCATATATCTGTATCTGGTTCTACACTGGTCGATCTGTCTAACCCTTTTCCACATGTAGATGCATTTTGACCAATATGAAGCGATATATGAAATTTTGTTACAGACGGAGAAATTATTCAAAACGAGCAATTCCTACTTTGGCCACAATGATGACAAGTCACACTGGGATGTAAGAATGTTCTTAATGAGCATATTATTACTTAAAAACAGTTCAAAATAAAGTGGCAAAAAGAAAATTGCTCGTTTTTAACAATTTCTTATTTTTTTCACAATGTTTTCAAAAGTCGTCTGCTTGATATTCCTGTACGTCAAAGTGTGTCTACAATGTGCTGAAAGTCTAAGAATGTGTTAATATACCTCTGTTACTTGATCACTATTGTTGTAAAAGGAGGAATTGCTCATATTGAATAAATGCGTCTACATGTGGAAAATTGTTAATAAGTTTGTTTGAACCCTCGTTGACTTGTGACAAACGGAAACACTTTCAACAATTTCTACTTTTGCTACAATGATTTCCAAAGTCGACTGTTTCATATGCACCAAACTGCGTCTACATGCGGGAAAGGGTTTAAACATTTCTAAGATCCGTCTGTGACTATCGATCGACCAGTGTAGATCCAGATACAGTTAAGGTGGATTCTCATATTGATCTTCGTCTTAACTGGTATCTCGTGCTCTGTGTGCAGGCAGGTCACTTTATAAACTAAGGATCAAACAAAATTCTTAACTTTTTCATGCTAAGCCTTTCACCACATGTAGACGCATTTTGTCGTCACAATGTTTTCTACTTCATTTCTGAAATAATACTTTCATTTTTAAAGAGTTTGCATACTTTTGTCTACATCTTTTCAAAGTCTTCTGTTGCAGATGTATTGTATGTTAGAAAAGGGTTAAGCGTATGTATACTTAAGCAAACAAGCAATTTAATATTTTGCCACAATGTTTCCAAATATATTCAATAATCATGAATTCATTTAGTTTCTTCTTATTTTCGCCGATATGTGTTCAATGCCGTCTGCTGCATATTTGTTGTACATGGGAAAGGGGGTACATATACTTTCACTTATTGTGATTTCTCTACCCTTTTCCAAGATATTTTCAAATTAAGCAGTTGTATTTTTGTTGTATGTGGGAACGAGTTGTATTTACGTATACTTGAATTGCGCTCCATTATAACTAATGGTTCAGTCAAATTTGCCACGGCGGCCGTTGGGTGTAAAATATATACGGCAAACAGCCATTATAGGGCCGCCGCATCATTCATTCCACGGTCACATACTGTATTTATAACATACGTTAGGGTAGCCGCACGGCGTATTTTGAATTTGTAGAGACAGGAAACCTGCGGCTACCGTACGACCTTTGAAGTGTTGACGCACGGTCGCCTTGAAGCGTCCCTGCGGCGGTCTTAGGTTTTTGACAAATACCAAGGCAGGCGGAATTTATCGCACTTTATTACCTGATAGCAAAATCCGTGTAATAAACGGTTATTTATGTCTGCTCCGAAACGATGAACTTGTTTCTGATAACTTAAGGACAGTTGTTTTTCGCAGTGAAATTAGATTTTAGTCAAATGGATTATATCTGAGCCATTTTTTAGCCAATGGCTCAAATGGCTTATGAGGACTACTTTACATGATTATTTGCTATACAGTGCGACTTCTATAGTATCTTTAAGGTTCTCTCTCCGACCAAATTTCATGACGATTGTGTATAATATGTGACTCCAGACCATTAACAAAGTTTTCATTTGATTTGTTCCAGTGACCTTTTGTGTACATACACATACACATGTAACCGCCTATCTGACCTTAATTTACGAAAACCAACACAAAAATTGTCAAAAATTCTATCTTAATTAAAGTATCTTTTTAATAGAGTTGAAAACATAGTAGCAAGATGGAAATTGTTTATAAAGAGCAATTTTCCCTTTTATCACTTTGTTTTAAAAGTTGTTTGCTGCTTAGAAAGCATCTGTATGTGGGAAAGGGGTGTTGATAACATATTCACTTTTTTTATACATCAGTTTTGCATGACACAGGCAATAACAACAGGTAAAGCGTCGCTGCCACGAATGTGAATACAAACATAATGATACACCATGTTCAATTAAAACATAGGTTCCTATTGATAAATATTCAGGAATATGATTCTACTGAGAAATAGTATTCCAATACAGTGAACAAAGGGTAAATATCTAATTGCATTTAAGTACCGACTTGTCAAATAACATTGAGTAAAGTTGCCCACTGTTTAAATTGGCCTTGTTCGTAGGACGGACCCTCCCAGTGTATTACCATATACTTGAATTGTCAAAATGATACAGGAAGACACAAACATAAATATAAACAGAATGTGAGCATTGAGAACTAAAATGCGAGCTTAGATCAAGTTTCATCGTGAACTATTTTATCATCCAGGTCGTTTTTGCTGTCTTCATCTTCATCAATATCATCAGCATTCCCACCTCCGTTATTTCCATCATCGTCGATGTATTTATTAGCGTCATCAGTTTCGTCGTCAATATCCTCAATAGCGCCGAAACCCTCATCATTCAATATTTTGTCTTTCCAAGAATGCTTACCATTCGCATCGTTTTCGTCATCAGCACTGTTATCGTCTTCATCGTCATCCTTCTCTTCGATATCGTCGTCTTCTTCTTGGTCACCGTTGTTGTTCTGATGCATTTCTCCATCGTCCTCGTCCACATCTTCTTCGCCGACCGCTTCATGGTCTTCATCATCTTCCTCATCAGCTTCGCCTCCATCTCCATCGTCATCAACATCCTGTTTAACGTCTACATTCTTGTGTTCCATGTACTTGACTGCACCGTGCAACTCGTCCACTTCCACAAACTCGTCTTCATCTTCGTTTTCAACATTTTCTCCTGCTTCTTCTTCTTCTTTTTCTTGTTCATTATCTTCTTCATTTAAAATATTTTCGTTTTCTGTTAGGTTCCCTTTGAAACGAAGTAGTTCTTCGCTGTGTTTTACAATCAAATCGTCTGTTTCGTTTGTTTCATGTTGAAATACAGCAGGTCCGTTCTTAACACCAATATTTCTATTTTCTCGATGAACGGTGTATATAAGACACAAACCTATTACAGCACTGGTTAGTATAACACAAGCTAGTTTACATTTTATATTCATGTTCGTCTGTCTGTTTGCTGGAAAGCTTTATTTTGACACTTTTATAAGTATGTTTGCTTTCAAGCCAAATTTATCGTGCACATGTCTCACTGAAAACATATATTAAGCACGCATAATTCCTATTTATGTCAGTATGCCCTTTCATATTGCCGACACTAAGTAAAGATGTGATTCAACCTCTAAATTCCAACATACAGTAGTCAATGTACACTCATAAGTAGTTCGAACGTCGTTAACTGTACCTTTGCTTTAAGTAACCTTTGTTATAAACTGTACGTGTTAATGTCCTTCATATGGTCTCATAAATATCGGATTATTATATATGTCATACAGAAAGGTGGTCATCGCATAATGCAATTACACAGCCACACTCGAATTAAACGTGAAGATAATATGCTGGTAAAAATTAAAGTCGTTCTGCATCGGCTCATTGATCTGTTGTTTGGAGTTTTCAACGGTACTTTAGTTTTATTACGGCGACCAGTTCACCTTACTTATGATTCCCGAATTTCTCGCACCTGTACTCCACATCAAATTATTACCAAGCAACTGGCTACCATCCATATGCTACCATATACTTTTTAACCAATTGATGAATTGGATCCGATCCATCTTGTAGACTTGCGATGTGCAAGGCTATGGTGTGAGTGTGAGTGGGTGTGTGGGTGTTAGGGGGTGGAAGGGACCCCGCACTCGAAAAGACATAGGTTGTACGGAACTACGGCCGTTTACCTTTCCTATATCCAACAAATCTGCCGCAGACAACGTTGAAAAGTAAGAAGTATAGAAATTCTTTATAAGTGAATTGAATACTATTGAATAGAGTAAAGGGTATTTTTTAAAGAGATGAAATTTTCAAAAATCGTTAGCAGTTTGTGCGTCATATCACGGCTGCATATTCGACAGTGTTACAGAATGATTTTGCAATGGTGTGGTCCATTTATATGTTCTCTCGTCGGTAACAGATGCTCTATGATCATATTAAAAGTAACATTAGTTTAACCCTTTCCCACCTGCAGACGCATTTTAACGCAATAGCAGCAGACGACTTTTGAAAACATTGCGGCCAAAGGTGAAAACCCTCATGATGAGCAATTTCACCCTTGGCCACAATGTTTTCCACTTTATTTAATAATTAAGCCATCCTTTATTGAGATTTTTCAGGTTTTTGTAACTATTTTTTCAAAGTCGTCTGCTTTATTACATTATTATAAATAAGGACCATCGGGCGTGATAACGACTGATTGAGTGTATTTACCTTTTCCAATATATAACAAATCCGACATATAATTTTGAAAACAATAATTAAAACAGTTGGCAAATCTCCAGAAATTAATGTAAAATTATCAGATTGAGTTGACAAAGTTGTGGCAAAAGGTGAAAGGTCACAATGTTTCTAAAAGTTTTCTGCAGCAGACGCGTCAAAATCCTTCTGTTAATGGAAATTGGTAAACCCATTGACTTACAGCAACCGTATTCTAACGTATGTTTAGACTAGTGCTCTAAGAATAAAAGTGATATATGAAAAGCTCAAACTGATAAACCAAGGTAAGACTTTGCGAACGTGAAAGCTGATATTGATTTATATAGCTCGTAATAATAGTTTTAAAACTTCTGTCGATGGCACAATATAAATTCATACCGAAAACAGAAACATGTATCCATTTTGGTATATTAGGCATTTCCGATGTATTAAGAAATTTCCGTTAATCACGGGATTTGAACCTGAGACTTTCTGATTAAGAACTCGGGCTACCCCTGGACAAGTGTCCCCTCACCTGCGAAAGGGTAAAACGCACTAGCTTGTACAATGCACTAGATAGTAACAGCTGAAACAACTTGCTTGTAATATTACAAACCAATACATGATCAATATTTACCATAACCCATTCCCACATACAACAAATCTGAAGCGAACGACTATGCAAACATCTTAACATCACCGTTTGCACGATGGTATTGACATTTCGCTCCTATTTGTTTTGGGTCACAGATTAGCAAAATGTGGAAATGGTGTAAATGCAGCAATAAGATCGTTCGTGTAGCAGTCCAGCGCGTCATCATCTAAGAGTATTATGCAAAGGATCACGACACACATCAGATCTGCCCACTTGTTAACTTTATGGAACGAAATTGTTCTGAAAATCTAGAAGGCAAACTTAAATATGTTCTTAAAAAGCAATTGTGTAAACTTCACGGAGTTTAGCCATCGCAGGTCACCCATCCAGACACTAACCGTGATGTACGTTGCTTAACTTTGTGAAAATGCCAACCCCTCAACGAACCTCGCTATAAAAGCCGGCTTCCACAGCAAGACTGTAGAAGTGATATTTGTACCTATACCCATTCCCGGTACAACTGCAATCTGTACGCTGGTAGAGTATATATAAAAAAAGATACTCTTTCACTCCTAGAGATTTTCCAACTTTTGCTTACAGGTTTTCATATAACTTTCCCCCAGATTTGATGTTGTGGAAAGAGAAAAGAGTAACGCCGTTTTCAACAGTTTCTCCGTTACATCACGGCTGCCAAATTACTTCACCATGTGTTTCATGACTTTCTCACGGTATCACACCACACAACATGCTTTCCTGACTTTCTCACGTTATTACAGCACACAATATGCTTTCCTGACTTTCTCACGGTATCACACCACACACCATGCTTTCTCACGGTATCACACAACACAGCATGTTTTCTCACGGTATCACACCACACAACATGCTTTCTTACGGTATCACACCATACAGCATGCTTTATCACGGTATCACACCACACAACATGCTTTCTCACGTTATCACACAACACAGCATACTTTCTCAAGGTATCGCACCACACAGCATGTTTCCTCACGGTATTACACCACACAGCATGCGTTTTCACGGTATCACACCACACAGCATGCTTTCTTACGGTATCACACCACACAACATACTTTCTCACGGTATCACACCACACATCATGCTTTCTCACGGTATCACACCACATAACATGCTTTCTCACGGTATCACACCACACACCATGCTTTATCACGGTATCACACCACACAACATGCTTTCTCACAGTATCACACCACACATCATGCTTTCTCACGGTATCACACCACAAAACATGCTTTCTCACGGTATCACACCACACAGCATGTTTTTCTGACAACTGGCTATCTTCAGGTCTATATTATTGTAGTCAACTGGTGGAATGTCGCTAGTTACAGTCATTCACTGGAAAAGCAACAACGGCCGAGCTCGGGGTTTGGAAAAAAGACCTCTAGATTGATAGATCATGTCGTTATCAACATTTGGATAGGGGTATGGTAGGTCTTAGTCTAGATATGATCGCTTTCGGTATTAACCCCCGAGTCAACACGAGCTGACCTGAGTTGACTCGAGTGGCGTTCGTTTAATAGGAGACAGCCTACTCGGGATAACCCGATGTCAACCTACCCCGATATCTTGGAAGCGCATCCGGCATCATCCCCGAGTTAACTTACCCAGGTAAGCCTTCCTTACTCAGGTATGTGATGCACACCGAACGGTAAAGTGGTATAGGTAGGATGACATCGGGTTAACCCGAGTAGGCTGTCGCTTGTTAAAAATGATCGCCACGCGAGTCATTTCGGGTTAAAGCTTGTTGACTCGGGGGCTAATGCCGAACGCGCTTAGGGTTGATGACAATTGGAACCGGTTTTAAACACTTTACCGTTCGATGTTTAACACATACCCTAGTCGGCCTAAGAAGGAATGTAGAGTATACAGTTCAAGATTCCTGGATTGAGTAAGAGTAAGGTTTACTCTTGTGAATATTGTCGAATGGGCTCCAAGTAAGTAAGTGAAGGGATGTAACTACGTTTAATGTGATGCTATGCTTCTCTGGTTGCATTCCCGTGAAACAACTTGTTACGTACTGTATTTATGTTGTATGTAATGTATTTTAGGCCAGCGGACTTGCATTACTATGAACTCTTTGAAGTTCTGTTACTAAGCAATGTAACAGCTTCATTCCACTTCTTTCTCAATCTACCCTTACCAACATGGTGATGCTACAGACGCATCTGGCGCAGACGATTTTGGTAATATTGTGACAAAAGTGGATAGGATTTTTTTTCTTTCTGCGACAGTATTTTCTACATTATATTCAGTGTAATAATAATGATATGACGCACTTAACAAATAAAATACATATATCTGTCACATTATCAAAGTTGTTATTATCGGTAAACTATGATATCATCTATCAAACAAGTATACCTGAAGTGCTGTATAGCACCAATCTCGTTCATTAACCCAAATACTACCACCATGCTGATATACGACGTCGAGCCACCTGAAAATAAGGATTGGAAACATTTGGAATCGAGATACGGAGAAATAAAACTATATAATGTTCAACTAACATTTTGAAAATGTGGTAAATGAGGTTTCATTGCGTATAAGGTCGAGTTAGATCCGATTCCCGTGTCCATCGTTAAGGTCGGGCGATGTTCGACCATGCATAAGTTCTCTTGCATTATAATATATGACGTTAAGCCTCGAGATATTATTTGGTTTGCACTACAAAGTACTCGAGATATTATTTGGTTTGCACTACAAAGTACTCGAGATATTATTTGGTTTGCACTACAAAGTACAAGTTAAGGTAAAACATATAATTAGCACCTGGAGACATACGTGGACCCAGGGGATTTTGCTTTGTAAATAGGTATTATAATAAGATGGATTCCATGACAATAATCTAAGTTACGGACTGTCTGTAGTGTTGACTCAGAGGGGCACATATGTCCGTATACATGTAAGTCCCATAAATACACCGTATCAATGGCGGCGTAAAGCACCAAACAACCAACCAACCGTATCAGTGGCGGTATAAAGAACAAAACAAACAACCATCCGTATCAGTGGTGACGTAAAGCACCAAACAAACAAACATCCGTATCAGTGGCGACGTAAAGCACCGAAGAAGTAACCACCAGTATCAGAACAGAACAGAACATTCTTTATTTCACCCAGGTACATACAAGGTACAACATGGGGTTATACATTATAATACAAATTTCAAAATATATAGTTTCAGAGGCGGCGTAAAGCACCAAACAAACATCCAACCGTATCAGTGGCGGCGTAAAACACCACACAAACAACCAAGCGTATCAGAGGCGGCGTAAAGCACCAAACAAACAACCATCTGTATCAGTGGCGACGTAAAACACCACACAAACAACCAACCATATCAGAGGCGGCGTAAAGCACCAAACAAACAACCAACCGTATCAATGGCGGCGTAAAACACCACACAAACAACCAATCGTAACAGTGAGGGCGTAAAGCACCACACAACCAATCAGCCAAATCAGCGGCGACGTAAAGCACCAAACAAACAACCAACCGTATCAGTGGCGGTGTAAAGCACCAAACAAACAACCACCCGTATCAGTGGCAATGTAAAGCACCAAACAACCAATCAACCGTATCAGTGGCGGCGTAAATCACAAACAAACCAATCAACCGTATCAGTGGCGACGTAAAGCACCAAACAAACAACCAACCATATCAGTGGCGGTGTAAAGCACTAAACAAACCAATCAACCGTAGCAGTGGCGGCTTAAAGCACAAACAAACAACCAACCGTAGCAGTGGCGGTGTAAAGCACCACACAAACCAATCAACCGTAGCAGTGGCGGCGTAAAGCACAAACAAACCAATCAACCGTATCAGTTGCGACGTAAAGCACCAAACAAACAACCACCCGTATCAGTGGCGGTGTAAAGCACCAAACAAACAACCAACCGTAGCAGTGGCGGCGTAAAGCACCAAACAAACAAACACCCGTATCAGTGGCGACGTAAAGCACCAAACAAACAATCAACCGTATCAGCGTCGATGTAAAGCACCTAACAAACAACCATCAGTATCAATGACGATGTAAAGCACCAAACAAACAACCATCCGTATCAGTGGCGGTGTAAAGCACCAAACAAACAACCAACCGTATCAGTGGCGGCGTAAAGCACCAAACAAACAACCAACCGTATCAGTGCATATTGCTAATAAGTTCCATACAACATGATTGCTCATACCGTCTAGGTATTGTTTTAAGATTTACATTTGTAAATCTGTTTTAACCGCCTAGGTGCTGTAGTGGCCCCGCCTTGGTGCGTAATGTATTGTGCTCGATCCCCGACTGGGTCATACAAAAGACGACTTTATAAATGGTCGTAATGACTGCCTTCCATGGCGCTCTTTGTTGCGGGGTTATCATTACGACTGACTGACTGATGTCAGAATAAATGGACCAGAAGTACTGGTAACGTACCCAGGAAACGCCCATGATATAACTTAAACATTGTTGAAAGATGATCCGTTTTTGAGTAGTTAAAGCGTGCATGAAGACTGTCGTGACGCTATGTAATGTGTATTATTTCAACTATAACTAGGCCATAGGCAGTTAAATACGTCACCTTCGTATTTCTATTATACGATCTGACAACAAAATTGTTTATGAACGTGTTTCCCTTTAACTTGATCCGCATGAGCCTTTCCACGAGAACACCAACATTGTGGACATTGTGCCGCGCAGGCTAACCCGGACAGACACTTTTCGCCTCCTATGGATTTTCTGTTTCAGGAATCATTACTCTATACTCCTTTATATAATTAATTGATATAGTTGACCGAAATAAATCTTATTTAGTTACTGATATCATGGATAAAATACTGTTTGAAACTATTTTTTCAGCAAATTTTATAGGACGCCTATACTTTGAACTTGACGTTAACATTTCATGTCAGAAAAGGACTTGTTTGTACAACAAATTAAACGGACAATTACCCTATTCGTTATCGTTCAGCAGACTTTCCATATGAAAGATATGTAGCAGACGTTTTTAAAACATGGCTAGATATAATTCAGAACAGTATGACTATTAAATAAAGTCGAATGTGTCACGGCGGGTATCGGGATGCATGGCACATTACGAACCAACACTACACGCATAGATGAGTACTCTGATTAAAAAACCTGATCTGTTTCACATTACTACACCTGTGAACATTTTCAACTGAAAGATTTCAAAATGATCAGATAATGGACTGGATATAGTTGCTACGTACAAAAGATCTACCTTTGAGTCCACGCATAGGTGTGTACTCTAATTTAAAAAAAATATGCATTGTTTCACATTACTACACCTGTGGACATTTTCAACTGAAAGATTTCAAAAGGATCAGATAATGGACTGGATATAGTTGCTACGTACAAAAGATCCACCTGTGAATCAATTGTTTTTCGTCTAAATGAGGATTTAAGAAATCCCAAACATTTCATGTACGATTTCACTGTTTGTTTTATTCACCGCGTATTAATTTATAATTAAATTTCACCAAAGCAACTTTTTCTGTTGTAGTTTTTACTGTTTAAACCAAGCCATTTGACGAGTGGTATGCAGAGACACTGTTGTAGTTTTTACTCTTTAAACCAAGCCATTTGACGCGTGGTATGCAGACACTGTTGTAGTTTTTACTGTTTTAACCAAGCCATTTGACGCGTGGTACATGTATGCAGACACTGTTGTAGTTTTTACTGTTTAAACCAAGCCATTTGACGCGTGGTATGCAGACACTGTGGTGTTTACTGTTTAAACCAAGCCGATATAATGGCATGTTTTTCATCTAATTGTAGCATTATGATGTCACATTGACCTCTTTTCAAGTGGAAATGCCTCTTTTTTTTCTTGGAGCATAACGAGCATTGTTGTTGAACTGCTGTCGCATGACCAATGGGGCTTTCAAACTTCCGCGACAAATCTGGATCCACAGATGGGTTTATTTCGATCTAAATATGTACCCTTGAAATCCTCGGTACCATTTCATTGATTGCAAATTATTGGGTGCCCCGTCAGGCAATAGAAATGCACTAGATCCACACAATTTGCACCTATCCAAAGACCCCTTTTCTCGTATCGTTGCAGAAAAACCAACCAGTATTAAGTGTTTTAACCCTAGTTTTGCTAAGAAAAAGGGTTTTGTTCCCATATTTCTGTGTTTCAAATGATTTAATTAATCCTAGAGGCTTCTTAATTATTTACTTAGTCATTGCTGTAAAAGAAGCCACCTCTGCTTTCATAGTTATTACAGCAAAGCACTCTTATATTTTCACATTCATGTAATTTTGACTCTGCACCCTTTAATTTCTTTTTCATAGAATAGACTACAGAAAGGGGTTGAGTACTGTATATCTGGGCTATTACAGTGTTATTAAGTACCATGAAACATTTCAACTTCTTTGTGAATCAAAATAATTCCAAAACAGCCTTTTAAGTGAGAAATATCATCTAAATATTGTTTTTTCAAGCGAAAAATGGGAGATCATGTCTCTAAAAGGTAATTCAAATTAGATTTAATTTTTATATAAAAAATAAAAAAATGGTGAGATGAGCCCTTAGTTTCTGGTGCTGTAATGGTAGATATGAGAAATAACCATAACCCATAATGCTACAATGGTCGCCTATGTAAAATTAATTGCTTCCCTTTCCCTTTAACCAAATACGACGTATCTCTGTGAGTTTCGAATACCATCTATTAGGGATGAACTACCTTAACTCATTCTCACTTGTACACGCCTTCATGATGACGCATCTAAAGAAGACGACTTGCATGTATGTACAATTTGTGACAAACGGAGAAATTGTTTTAATTATGAGCAATATCCCATTTGATCACTACATATCATAGTTTCATTTTAAGATATTTTTATTGCTAATGTGCATATATACAAAATATTGATTTGAAAACATAATTTTAATTTGATTAAAATTAATTATACACAACGTATGTTTTTAACTATTTTTACAAAATAAATTAAAATGCACGTGATTTATGATAGGCAACGGTAAGGAAGGTGAACATATAACATAAAACAATGGATATAAGTTCAAGTTAAGGATTGCATAGGGTAACAAGGGGGCAACTTCCAAGAGGGCTCAAACTTAGAAAATTCAATTGCATGCCACTATCGACTATGGTAGTCTTACAGATGGATTGCTATGAAATACATATTAACGTGTTTCCCGGGCTAAATGTCAGAATCAGGCTTACGAAAAGATTCATAGAAGGACCAGTTGTCATAATTCCAATCAGTTCTGGACGGAAACAGTCTGATTTCTTTTTCATGCAACTCATATAAATGATTTTCCCTTTGTAAAGCAATACAATACAACACATCAAAACGGTCATCAGGGTGTGTGAAAGTAATCACAACTTTAGATAAACCATTCCGTGTGGTAAATTTGTGTGTGAAGTTTCCCTCGGCTTCCAGTAAATTTGGTCCGTAGCTAGTACCAAGTCGAAGTTCAATCTGTGGTGTAGGGATACCAGTAGCTTTACAGGACGCGACAACCTTTTTCGTAGTGTTCTGTGTTACACCAGTCTTTCGTTCGTCAAAAGTAATCCCCTTGTAAGGTAATAATGTTGTCTTAGTTGTAATCGTCTCCTTGCCATTTGTAGCCTCACAAATATAAGTACCGAATAGAGCTTTGCCGTTTTTCTCTAACCTTTGTAACGTAACCGATCTAAAGTGAAAAACACTATCAATGAGTAATGGCTCAGATGATAGTTTCTTGAGCTTTCCGTTTCTTTCTCTATATACCGTTACATCTGGTCTGGGATTCCCCATTGCTCTACAAAATACGCTCACGACAGAAGACGACACATAGACGTTCTCGGGACCGTGATACAGTGCGATGGATTCTGGTGGCACCGTAGAAGTAAGACCATCTCTTAAAAGTTCAATCTCAACTCCGAAATGTGTGATTTCAGAATACTGTCCACCCCCGGGTTGTGGTAAAGCGAAGGAGAGTAGTCCACCATTCTCAATGTGCTCCCTTTGAAGAGTTAAAACAATCTCTATGTCCCCTATGCCATTATCATGTTTGGACACACCAATACTACCGTAGCTATGCACTTCTGACACCGTGTGGGGCTTTGACGTAGTATTTACCATTGTAAGGTATATCTGATGTGTCATACCAGATGATCCAGGATGCCGTTGCTCTATAAGTTCCAGAAGGTTCCTCCCAACTTGCAGGGTAACATTGTATTCCTCTGGTAGATCATTCGGCAACAAAACCTGACGCGGATAGCTTGTGATCTTATATTCAGTTTCATCGAATGATTGTTTGCCTTCGTCAACAATGGCAGTCAGATTTACTTTAATTGAAGCCGAATTCTTCATTGAATGGATCCTTGCGAATAAAAAATGGGTCAATTGAAGATCGTGGATCTGTACATCTGACGTGAAGATAGTTCGATCGTTGATCAATCGGGTCGTTTTGACATTCCCCGCCGTTCGTACATTCCCATTACCGCCGCTGAATGTCTGAAACCATACCATACTGTATTCATCCGTAGCTTCAAACTGTAATGTTAAACTTACCGTATCATTCACTTTTCCGTGTGATGCCAAACTAATGAGTTTTAGCTCCTCAGAAACAACCATACTACGTTGCCCACTTCCGGTGTGTTGGTCTGCGCACTCACATGCTGCGATATTTACGGCCCGGCACATCTCGGTGAGACCAGATGTTATTGTTGACATCTGTTTCTGGAACTCCTGATTTTGTTTCGTCAATTGTTCGAGGGCTTTCTTCATTTCATACATGTCTTCGTGTTCATAGCACATTACCCCCAACACCTGTATAATGTATAAACAGAGTCTCATAAATAGTTGTCCGCAACTTCAATAATAGCAACCTGCGTGTATTTACGTCTGCTGCAATAAACAATAATCTACATGAGCATCCGTGCCAAATGTTCTTGAAATATGATGTGATAAATCATTGACAAACAATGCATAAACATATCATACTACGCGGATTCACAGGTAGATCTAGATTTACAAAGAACTCAAACCCATAAACATTGTTTTTCTTAAATCAGTGCCAAACAGTGCATAGACAGATGAAACAAAGCGGGCTGTGCATGCATATACAGATGAAACCATGCGGGCTATGCATTCGCATACTTTCATCGTCCACCTTTAAATGCTTTAGCCTTTGACGATCATAAAAGGTGTAGCTTAACTCGCTTACCACTCTTATGCCTTTGTAAAGCATAGGAATGCAGATGCAACAAGACGTTTGTTTGGTTGCCGCGTCTGCAATAGTATATTTGTCTGGCTTTACCTGGCCCTACCGTACCTTGCATAAGCAGATATTAGCGGCACCCTCTGATCCATGGAGGACCAGGTACAAAGCTATAGAGACAACTTTTTCGTGAAGCACACCTTTATAAACTCCGGAAGTAGCTTGCTTCGTTATTTATATTGATTCCAGATATTTTATTGTAATGATCCGCTGTAGAGATTACGATAATAAATGGTATGTTTTTACAAATTAACTACATTATACTCGGTACCAGTCTAATGCCAGACGTACTCATTTTAAATGGAGATCATTTTATAAAACCCTTTCCCACATACACAACCTTTGCAGCAGACGACTTAAAAAACATCTACAGAGAATTGGAGACTATTCATTGTTGCATAGAGTTAAACAAAGGAACAAGTGAAAAAATGTTGATTATTACCAATCTATCCATTTGTCAAAATGTTTTCAAAATAAATCTGCAACATGTGCTACAAAAAATACGTCTGCAGGTAAGCAGGTGGGAAAATAATTAACATGTTGAGTATACAATATAAATTTTAAAGTTAAAACTATTTCCTATTCGAGTTATTATGAAAACCTATATTTACTTATGGTATATGTGAGCCATTCCACAAGAAAACCAACATGATAGACTAGGCGTAAAGTATCGACCCGGATCAACCTAAGCATGTCGCGAAGGCTAACCCGGATATATACTTTACGCCTCCTGTGGATTTTTCTGTTTTAGGAATCATTACTCTATACCTCTATCCCCCTTAGACGGACTGTTTGTCTTCTCGTGGTACCAGTTTTACCAGAATGATTGATTGATAACTGCATTTCAAATAGGATTGTTTCCACTTTGTAATGAACGAAATTCGACCAGTGTCAAATTGTACTTTTATCCTAAAGAGCTCCTCGACACGGCACCATCGTCCTTGATATTTAACCCACATTCAGCAAATATGAAGCAAACATGTGTGGGGTAATACCTTGTACGAATGAACTAATGAGTAGCCAACAAAGTAGACGAAGATTTGACTTGCAGGCTACTCTTGGTCTACATTGTCCGTAACGTTAATGTTGTTAAAGTTCGTATAAATCAGGTCAAGCTGTTGTTTTAATAGTAAATACGTTAATCCTTTCCCTCAAATAGACGCTTTCTGACGCCTCTGCAGCAGACGGCTTTTTGAAAACATAGTGACAAAAGAAGAAATTGCACAAAACGTGCAGTTTCTTCTTTTGCCACAATGTTTTCCACTTTTATCATAGGTTATCCATTCACTTATGGAGATTTTCTATGTTTTGACAAAATACGTTCAAAGTCGTCTGCTGCAGAATTGTCGTATGAGGGAAAGGGTTAACACGATCACACATACATTAAATCAGCAGCAAATGACCTTGAAAGCAAATATACGAAAAACCACCAATAATATATTTGAATGCAGTTGAAAACATTGTAGTAAAAGGACAATTTGCTCATGATTAACAATTTCCTTTTCCAAAATGTTTTAAGTAGTCTGCTGTATATTCGTCAAAAGGCGGTAATATGTAGGAAATGGTTAAGTTGTGTTAACTTTTGTGCTGTGTTTTTAACAAGCTGGTGCTTTCTGACACATTCTGCAGCAGACGAAATATTGCAAACATTGCTGCAAAAGAAGAAATTGCTCATAATGAGCAAACAAGTTGTCCTTTTCCCACAATGTCTTCAACTTTTATCCAATAAATGTTTGTTTTCATAAAAGGTGTGTTTATATATTTTTGACTAGATCTTTTCAAAGTTATATGCTACATAAGTGTTGTATGCGGGAAATGGTGTACTTATGTTCCTGTATCAAGATACAAGTTTAGGAAGTACAGACACTGAAATCGGCTAACAATACAAAGAAGAACAATTATAACATTGCACTTACCGGTAGCCATAAAACAACGAAAATCAAAACACGCATATTCCCGGCGCTCTCAATCCCTTTTTTAATAATTATTTATACCCAGCTTGATCAACAACTGAGAAATAAATGTGCACCTCTCTGAGATAAATGTTCACATCTCTGGAATATGTTTACCTGGATTCTAGAGAACGTTTATCTACAAACCAAATCACATCTGATGGAAAAGTAATTTAAATTCCAGCGCGAATATCACGGCGGGAGGTTTATCATGATATTTAGAATCAAGTTGCGCCATAATAAAATGTGCCTTTTTTGTGTGAAGGTTACAGACGACGAAATTTGAATATTCGTAGGAACACATTTATTTCCCTTTCCGACATGTTAAACCTTACCGTCACATAGACGCTTTCTGACGCCTCTGCAGCAGACGGCTTTTCGAAAACATGGCTACAAAAGAAGAAATTGCAATTTCTCCTTTTGTCAACATGTTTTCAACTCTTCTCAATAATTGTTCTTTAATTTAAAGGGATTTTCTGTGCTTTCGCTTAACGTTTTCAAAGTCGTCTGCTGCAGATTTGTTTTATGTGATACAGGTTTATAGTAACAACCGCAGACGACGTTTGAAAAAAACGGCAACAGAAGAAATTGTTCAAAATGATCAATTTCCCAATATGCCACAATGTTTTCAATTCTATACAGTAATTATACTTTCATTGGTAGAGAACCGCTTCGGGTGCGGGATGTCGCGGGTTCGATCCACGACCGGGTCATACCAAAGACTGTTCAAAACGAACAAAATCTCCTTTTGTCACAATGTTTTCTACTCTATTCAATTATTGTTCTTTGATTTAAAGGGATTGTCTGTGCTTTTGCTAAACGTTTTCAAAGTCGTCTGCTGCAGAGTTTTTGTTTGTGATAAAGGGTTATAGTAACAACCGCAGACGACATTTGAAAACAACAACAACAGAAGAAATTGTTCAAAATGATCAATTTCCCATTTGTCACAATGTTTTCAATTCTATTCAGTAATTATACTTTCATTGGTAGAGAACCGCTTCGGGTGCGGGATGTCGCGGGTTCGATCCACGACCGGGTCATACTAAAGACTGTTCAAAACGAACAAATTCTCATTTTGTCACAATGTTTTCTACTCGTCTGTTTCATATGTGTTGAATGTGGGACAGAGTTAAAGTATACTGGAGTTGCGATCCATGAAAACCAGCCGATGGAAATGTTCATTGTGTCAACAGTTTTGAAGCCAAAATTAGCCTACACACAGAGCACGTGCGACCAGTGTAGTCTCAAATCGATGTGAGAATCTGCATATATCTGTATCTGGATCAACACTGGTCGATCAATATTCACAGACGGTTCTAAGAAGCGTGTTAACCTTAATCTCTAATGTAGACTTAGTTTGATGCATATGAAGCAGTCAACTTTTGGAAACATTGTGGCAAAAGTAGAAAAAGTCAACAAGGTTAAAGACAAACTTCTTAACCCTTTTCACATGTAGATGCAATTTGACAAATATGATGAGATATATGAAATTTTGTGACAGACAGAGAAATTATTCAAAACGAGCAATTCCTTCTTTTGCCGCAATGGTGACAAGTCACAGACGGATGTAAGGAAATTCTTAACGAACATAATATTACTTGAAAACAGTTCAAAATATAATGGCAAAAAGAAAAATTTCTACTTTTTTCACAATGTTTTCAAAAGTCGTCTGCTTGATATTCATGTACGTCAAAGTGTGTCTATAATTTGCTGAAAGGCTAAAAAAAATGAATATACCTCTGTGACTTGTCACCATTGTGGCAAAAGAAGGAATTGCTCATATTGAATAAATCGTCTACATGTGGAAAAGGGTTAATACGTTTGTTTGAACCCTCGTTGACTTGTGACAAACGGAAACACTTTCAACAATTTCTACTTTTTCTACAATATTTTCAAAAGTCGACTGTTTCTTATGCAGCAAACTGCGTCTACATGCGGGAAAGGGTTTAAACATTTCTAAGATCCGTCTGTGACTATCGATCGACCAGTGTAGATCCAGATACAGTTAATGCCGATTCTCATATTGATCTTCGTCTTAACTGGTATCTCGTGCTCTGTGTGCAGGCAGGGACACTTTATAAACTAGGGATCAAATAAACTTTTCATGCTAAGCCTTTCAACACATGTAGACGCATTTTGACGTCACAATGTTTTCTACTTCATTTTCTGAAATAATACTTTTATTTATAAAGAGTTTGCATACTTTTGTCTATATTTGTCAAAGTCCTCTGTTGCAGATGCGTTGTATGTTAGAACAGGGGTAAGCGTATGTATATTTAAGCAAACGAGCAATTTAATCTTTTGCCAAAATGTTTCCAAATCTATTCAATGATCATACATTCATTTAATGTTTTCTTATTTTCACAGATATCTGTTCAATGTCGTCTGTTGCATATTTGTTGTACATGGGAAAGGGGGTAAGCGTTCTCAATACATATACTTTCACTCCTGACTCAGACGGGCACATATGTCCGTATACATGTAAGTACCATGAATACACCGTAGCAATGGCGGCGTAAAGCATAAAAAAAACAACCACCCGTATCAGTTGAGGCGTAAAGCACCAAACAAACAAACAACCAACCGTATCAGCGGCGACGTAAAGCACCAAACAAACAACCAAGCGTATCAGTGGCGACGTAAAGCACCACGTATCAGTGGCGGTATAAAGCACCAAACAAATAACCAACCGTATCAGTGGCGGCGTAAAGCACCAAACAAAGAACCACCCGTATTAGTGGCGGCGTAAAGCCCCAAACATACAACCACCCGTATCAATAGCGACGTAAAGCACCAAACAAACAACCATCCATATCAATGGTGGTGTAAGGAACCAAACAATCAACCGTATCAGTGGCGGCGTAAAGCACCAAACAAACGATCAACCGTATCAGTGGTGACGTAAAGCACCAACCAAACAACCAACCGTATTAGTGGCGGCGTAAAGCCCCAAACATACAACCATCCGTATCAATGGCGACGTAAAGCACCAAACAAACAACCATCCATATCAATGGTGGTGTAAGGAACCAAACAATCAACCGTATCAGTGGCGGCGTAAAGCACCAAACAAACGATCAACCGTATCAGTGGTGACGTAAAGCACCAAACAAACAACCAACCGAATCAGCGGCGGCGTAAAGCTCCTCACGTGGCGACGTAAAGCACCAAACAACCAATCTTCCGTATCAATGACGACGTAAAGCACCAAACAAACAACCAACCGTATCAATGACGACGTAAAGAAGCACCAAACAAACAACCAACCGTATCAGTGGCGGCGGCGTAAAGCACCAAACAAACAACCAATCGTATCAGTGGCGAGGTAAAGCACCAAACAAACAACCAATCGTATCAGTGACTAGGTAAAGCACCAAACAAACATCCAACCGTATCAGTGGCGACGTAAAGCACCAAACAAACAACCAATCGTATCAGTGGCGAGGTAAAGCACCAAACAAACAACCAACCGTATCAGTGGCGACGTAAAGCACCAAACAAACAACCAACCGTATCAATGGCCGCGTAAAGCACCGAGAAAACAACCAACCGTATTAGTGACGACATAAAACACAAAAGAAACAACCATCCGTATCAGTGGCGAAGTAAAGCACCAAACAAACAACCAACCGCATCAGTGACGGCGTAAAGCACCAAACAAACAACCAACCGCATCAGTGACGACGTAAAGTACCAAACAAAAAACCAACCGTATCAGTGACGACGTAAAGCATAAAACAAACAACCAATCGTATCAGTGGCGAGGTAAAGCACCAAGCAAACAACCAACCGTATCAGTGACGACGTAAAGCACCAAACAAACAACCATTCGTATCAGTGGCGACGTAAAGCACTAATAAAAAAACCAACCGTATCAGTGACGACGTAAGCACCAAACAAACCACCAACCATATCAATGGCGGCGTAAAGCACCAAACAAACAACCAACCGTATCAGTGGCGACGTTAAGCACCAAACAAACAACCAACCGTATCAGTAACGGCGTAAAGCACCAAACAAACAACCAACCGTATCAGTGGCAGTGTAAATCGCCAAACAAACAATCAACCGTATCAATGACGACGTAAAGCACAAAACAAACAAACAACCGTATCAATGACGACGTAAAGCACCAAACAAACAACCAACCGTATCAGTGGCGGTGTAAATCACCAAACAAACAACCAACCGTATCAGTGACGACGTAAAGCACAAAACAAACAACCAGCCACATCAGTGGCGGCGTAAAGCACCAAACAAACAATCAACCGTATCAGTCGCGATGTAAAGCACCAAACAAACAAACAACCGTATCAATGGTGACGTAAAGCACCAAACAAACATCCAACCGTATCAGTGGCGACGTTAAGCCCCAAACAAACAACCAACCGTATCAGTGACGACGTAAAGCACATAACAAACAAACAACCGTATCAGTTGAGGTGTAAATCGCCAAACAAACATCCAACCGTATCAGTGGAGGTGTAAATCACCAAACAAACATCCAACCGTATCAGTGGCGATGTAAAGCCCCCAAACAAACAACCAACCGTATTAATGGCGACGTAAAACACCAATGTGTTTCCAAATCTATTCAATGATCATACATTCATTTAATGTTTTCTTATTTTCACAGATATCTGTTCAATGTCGCCTGTTGCATATTTGTTGTACACGGGAAAGGGAGTAAGCGTTCTCAATACATATACTTTCACTCATGACTCAGACGGGCACATATGTCCGTATACATGTAAGTACCATGAATACATCGTAGCAATGGCGGTGTAAAGCACCAAACAAACAAACAACCAACCTTATCAGCGGCGGCGTAAAGCACCAAACAAACAACCAACCGTATTAGTGGCGGCGTAAAGCACCAAACATACAACCACTCATATCAGTGGCGAAGTAAAGCACCAAACAAACAACCAACCGTATCAGTGGCGGCGTAAAGCACCAAAACAAACAAACAACCGTATCAGTGGCGGTATAAAGCACCAAACAAACAACCAACCGTATCAGTGGCGGTATAAAGCACCAAACAAACAACCAACCGTATTAGTGGCGGCGTAAAGCACCAAACATACAACCACCCATATCAGTGGCGAAGTAAAGCACCAAACAAACAACCAACCGTATCAGTGGCGGCGTAAAGCACCAAACAAACAACCAACCATATCAATGGCGACGTAAAGCACCAAACAAACAACCGTATCAGTGGCGACGTAAAGCACCAAACAAACAACCACCCGTATCAGTGGCGGCGTAAAGCCCCAAACATACAACCACCCGTATCAGCGCATATTGATAATAAGTTCCATACAACCGATTATCCGTACCGTATAGGTATTGTTTTAAGAGTTACATTTGTAAGTCGGCTGTAGTGGTCCCGCCTTGATGTGAGAGGTCGTGGGTTCGATCTCCGGCCGGGTCATACCAAATACTTTAAAAATGGTAGGAAGGACTGCCCTCCATGGCGCTCTGTCTTGCTGGGTTAGCATTACGACTGACTCACTGATGTCAGAATAAATGGACCAGAAGTACTGGTAACCCAGGAAACGCTGTGATAAAACTGAAATAGTGTTGAAAGCGGCGTAACACACAAGACAATCCATCAACTCTGTTTTGAGTAGTTAACGTATGCTTTAAGACTGCCGTGACGCTATTTAAAGTACATTAGTTCAACTATAACTAGGCCATTAAATACGTCACTTTCTTATTTCTATTCTACGAAATGACAACAAAATTGTTTGTAAACATGTTTTTTTTTAACTTGATCCATATATAACACGGTTTTGAGATTTAACTGTTACACATGCTTGTTAATGTTATTAATTTTCGAGTCTAATACTTAAGTGGGTATACATATGTATAATCCGTTTTTCCGTCCTTTTTCGTTTTGTTAAATGTTTGCTTTGTATTATTTTTCAAAAAACACTTGTGACAAGTCAGTGAAATGTCGCATGTGATTGACTGCCACAATTATTTCGTGGTTGCCACACCTTCGCGTGATCTGACCAGGCTTTCACCGCCCCAGTGGTGTAGTGGGAGAGAGTGCGCCCCTGGTGCGGGAGGTCGCTTGTTCGAACCCAGACCGGGTCATACCAAAGACTTTAATGTTGGTAGTACTGGGTTTACCTCATTGGCGCAGAGGGTTGTATGGTTAGCATAAGCATACGACTGATTCGCTTTTGTCAGAATAAATGGACCAGCAGTACTGGTAACCTACCCAGGAAATTATTTGGTATAACTGACCGATTGTTTCCAGCGGCGTAATACACCATACAAATAAACTGACCAGACTCTTTAATGATGAGCGCCAAACTGAACATTATTTTCCTGATTTTCCAATACCTGACCTGACTTTACACTGGATTCAAAAAGTCGGTTTCAACAGTCCAATGCGTTATATATACATATATGAACCCCAATAAAACAAACCACCTTAGTCAAACTTAGTCAAAGTGTTATATATGAGCCGTTCCACGAGAAAGCCCAAAGTGTAGATACTGCGTGAAGTATGGATTCATTGGCGGCCAAGCGTCTCGTATTGAACAGGGCCTATGTACAGTACAGCTCACGCGGAAAACGCATTTTCCGCGATCCCACGATGGACAAATATTTTTCATCGCGGATGATCACCGCAATTCATACTCTATGATCACCGCAATACCGCCGACGGGCTAATTGTATCACCGCAATCGACATTTCGTCAATTCGAGCTTCTTATCTATAATGAAATCACCGCGAATCCACCGCAATTTTTACCTGTAAAAATGTGTTACTTTTATTAAAAGGTTGTATTTTTTTCGATTATGTACATATACACATTTATTGACAAATTGCGATTATTTTATGACCCAACTTGCTAAAATTCATTTCATTTCAGCAAATTATTTGAAAAACAGTGTAAAATTGTGTTTTTTACGAAAAGGTTAAGTTTCGTAATAGGAAATGGCGAACATCGGATATACGTTTAATGTGCGGCCATATTGTACATATGATTATCCCACATTTTTTAGTAAGAGAGAAATATTGTAAAATAACAATACTTGTATATATATTTTGAATTTTGTATATACAGTACATGTACTTGAATCTTTTAAAAAAGACAGATTGTTGATTGTTGATCTTGTCTTATTAACTGAATAAATAAATGATCCAACTGTAATATTGTTGAAAAAGACAATTTTTTATTTAAACGCAATGTGTTGATACAGAGTAGAATTGATTTTTGCATGTACTTATATGTATTGCACTTTATTATGAAACAACTTGTCGTAAAGCACAGATAGTTATATTAGTTTAACAAAGTACAGGCTTATATATAAGAAGTTTTTTATCAGAGTGCATGCTGATCCAAACACATAAACCACAATACGTCTGACACGACTTTTTTTGACACTTGCGTTCAGTTTTGTAGTAATGTTAACGAATTAAAGGGAAACATGTATATGCGTAACTGACATATTGTTGACATTTGTGTGTACTTGTCACGTTCACAATACACTTACATGGCATCTGTATACTTGTCAATGTTTTATATCGAAGCCAAGTTTAGGGGCGTGACTTTGTGAAATTCGGCAGAGAAAGAGTTAAACGTATTCAGTATATATCACCGATACACGCGAGGTCACGCCAATTATTGAGACTTCGTAATCTCTCTCAATTAAGATAATTAGTTTTTGGTTGTTTAATTAAATCCGGGATTAACATGGGCGCTTCACACTTCCTTGTTTGCGAAGTTTGTTGTGGTTTTGTTTTTGTTATTCAGCCGACTTTGAAACAGGTTTCAAAGAAATAATATAAAGGCGATTAAGAATGAACAATGCATTGGTAATTGTGGTGATTGACAATGGAATAAAGTCATTTATTAGTAAGATTTAAAGAAAGCTACACATCTTTTAGGCAGAATTAACAGTTTTATTAACACGTAGTTGTATTGTTTTCAGAATACATCAAGTTAAGGAGAATTGTATTGACGAATTTTAATAAATTGATTATATGCTGCTTTATAGTTAGCACTGAATTATAATCATTGTCCTCTTCAACACCATTTATTCGTACTGTAATGAAATAAACTTAAAAATTAAAAAAAATCCCAGCAAAACGGCGAGAAAAAGCTTATCTATTCAAAAGAATGTCACCGCGAATCCGCGGTGGTTTCACCGCAATTCCGCGATGATCGGTTTTATTAATCCCCTGGGGCTTTCTTGTTGCCTCCGCGATGGTGAAAAAATCAAATTGCGGTGATGGGTGGAATTCCACCCTTCTGGGTGGACCAACAAATTTGGCCGCGTTGAGATTTGTCCGCGGTGGCTCGCGGACGATGCGTTTTCCGCGTGAACTGTACATGTACAGCAAGCAATTTGCGGCCCTAGCAGAGCCTCCCTATTAACTGGGCGACTACCCGACACCACGCAAACTTACGATAGCGATACAAACTTCCGTGCTGCCGGGTGAAAATTTCACCACCATTCCCGAATACTTTAAAGACAACGTATATGGGGAAGATTTTTCAGAACGGTGGATCTGGTACGGCTGACGATCCTCAGTCTTGGTCATCGGAATATTCGTGCTATCACCCAAGTTTGAAATACCGCGAAGACACGAGTACCAGTTGGAAGGTTGTCCATAATAGTGACTCTATACTGACCAATAGACCTCTTACTGATACCTCAGTGGCTGAAAATGCGAACGCGACCCTTGAAGAGTTTGCAGCCGGTAGTATACACGAGAACAAACGTTTTTGTCATCGCTGTTGGTTTTCACAAACCCCATTTACCGTTTTACTTCATGGAGGATTATGAGTTCAGTGGAACAGTAGGTTTGGCCGATACTCCTTATGTACCAGATGATATGCCGAATATAGCCTGGAACGGATATGCCAAATTACGCAAATATGACGACATTAAAACGGATGGTGCAACGGGCGATTTCAATATTTCCGTGTCGGATAGAAAAGCCGATGAACTTCGAAAAGCGTACTTTGGCGCTATCATGTGGGTCGACACTTTAGTGGGACAAGTGGTTCAGAAGGTTACAGAGCTCGGACTTCAAAACAACACAATCATAGCGCTACTGGGTGACCACGGCTGGCATCTTGGAGAACACAACCTTAGGTGTAAACAAACCAATTTCGAGGAGTCCACGTGGACCCCATTAATGTTCCACATTCCCGGTCTTATAGATGGCGGCATAAATAATCATCTATTGTTGAATTTGTGGACATCTTTCCAACCCTTGATGAAGCAAGTGGTCTTGGCACAATTTCCTCATGTCCCGACAATTCAAGCAACATCAGGACTCGACGGAAGGTGTCAGTCTGGTGCCCCTTATAACCAACTCGACTGCGATGCTCAAAGATGGCGCGATTTCACAAAACACCCGCCAAAGGAATGGTGGTAACGACACGTATATGGGATACACGATCAGGACCGAGAACTATCGGTATACCGAATGGGCATTGTTTAACTCTGGATATCCAGACTGGGGAAGCGTTGGCACTGACGATGTTGAATTGTATGACGTCACCAGTGACCCAAGGGAAAATTACAACGTGGCCGGCCAGGCGTCTTACAGCGGTGATGAAGCGAATCTGAGAACCTTGCTACGGAAAGTTGTTTATCCGTAAGTTACAGTTAAGGTAACCCTGGCAATGTAGAAGGGTCTATGTATATGATTATTAATGAAATTTACTATTCATTGGGTCAAAAACCCGGTATTGCCCAGTTGACTGTTATAACACTAATATTGTTAATCGTGTGCTTAATAACATTTAAATGAATTGATTTAGTTAAACGAAATAATTCTTAAATAGTTGGGTACTAATATCATGAATATAATAGTGTTTGATACATTTTTTTTCAACGCATTTTATAGGATGCCTTTACTTTAAATTTGATGTTAACATATCATGTCAGAAAAGGACTTTTTTATACAACACATTAAACGGACACTTACCCTATATATAATTAGCAGACGACTTTAAAACATGACGAACTCTATAATTGAGCACGGTATGACTACTAAAAAGAGGCGAATGTGTCACCGCGGATATCGGGATGCATAGCACATTACGAACCAACAATCCACGCATAGATGTGTACTATAATTAACAACAAATTCACTGTTTCACATTACTACACCTGTGGACATTTTCAACTGAAATATTTCAAAATGATCAGACAATGGACTGGATATAGTTGCTATGTACAAACAATCTTTCTGTGAATCCATTGTTTTTCGTCTAAATGAGGATTTAGGAAACCCAAGACATTTCATGTACGATTTCCTTGTTTGTTTTATTCACCAAGAATTAAATTATAATTAAATTTCATCGAAGCAACTTTTTCTGTTGTAGTTTTAACTGTTTAAACCAAGCCATTTGACGAGTGGTATGCAGACACTGATTTAACTCTTACCATGTTATTGGCGACTTTAAGGTAATATCAAAAGTTTAGACAGAAATGTTCGAAATCCAATGCTACAAATGTATATGCAATGTTTCGTATATACTATATGCGAATTTTCCCTTCCCTATAATTAGTCTGCCGATCATGTGACGTGCTAATTGCAATGAAAACCGTTAAATTGGTTCTATAAACTTATCAAAGAACCATAACTGCTTAAAGAAAAGAGCAAAAAGCGAGGGTGCACCAAATGATGTTTTTGTGGCGTCAACGTTTCACACATATATACTAGTATCCGTACCTAAATAATCGCTATGACGTCTTAGACAACAACATACCAAATACGACGTATCTCTGTGAGTTTCGAATACCATCTAATAGTGATGAACTCTTTCCCACTTGTACAAGCCTTCATGATGACGCCTCTTGGAAAGACGACTTTATAGTGCAGTTTGTACAGTTTGTACAGTTTGTGACAAACGGAGAAATTGTTTTAATTATGAGCAATTTCCCATTTGATCACTACAAATCATAGTTTTATTTTAAGATCTTTGATTTGCTAATGTGCATATATAGAAAATACTGTTAAAGCGAAATTGATTTGAAAACATAATTTTAATTCGATTAAAATTAATTATAGACAACGTATGTTTTCTAACTGTTTTACAAAATAAATTGAAAAGCACGTGCTTTATGATAGGCAACTGTAAGGAAGATGAACATATGACATAAAACAATGGATAGAAGTTCAACTTAAGGATTGCATAGGGTAACAAGGGGAAAGGGGAAAAATGAATCTTCCAAGAGGGAAAGAGTTCATCACTCGACTATGGTAGGCTTACAGCTAAATTACTGACAGCTAGATTAGTATGAAATACATATTTACGTGTTTTTAGGGCTAAATTTCTTACAACTGGATTACTATGAAATACATATGTTCGTGTTTCTAGGGCTAAATATCAGAAACAGGCTGACGAAAAGATTCATAGAAGGACCAGTTGTCATAACTCCAAAAAGTTCTGGACGGAAATAGTCTGATTTCTTTTTCATGCGACTCATATAAATGATTTTCCCTTTGTAAAGCAAGACAATACAACACATCAAAACGGTCATCTGGGGGTGTGAAAGTAATCACAACTTTAGATAAACCATTCCGTGTGGTCAATTTGTGTGTGAAGTTTCCCTCGGCTTCCAGTAAATTTGGTCCGTAGCTAGTACTTAGTCGAAGTTCAATCTGTGGTGTAGGGATACCAGTAGCTTTACAGGACACGACAACCTTTTTCGTAGTGTTCTGTGTAACCCCAGTCTTTCGTTCGTCAAACGTAATCCCCTTGTAAGGTAAAAATGTTGTCTTACTTGAAATCGTTTCCTTGCCATTTGTAGCCTCACAAATATAAGTACCGAGTAGAGCTTTGCCGTTTTTCTCTAACCTTTGTAACGTAACCGATCTAAAGTGAGAAACACTATCAAGGAGTAATGGCTCAGATGGCAGTTTCTTGAGCTTTCCGTTTCTTTCTCTATATACCGTTACATCTGGTCTGGGATTCCCCATTGCACTACAAAACACGCTCACGACAGAAGACGACACATAGACGTTCTCCGGACCGTGATACAGTGCGATGGATTCTGGTGGCACCGTAGAAGTAAGACCATCTCTTAAAAGTTCAATCTCAACTCCGAAATATGTGACTTCAGTATACTGTCCTTCGGGCTGTGGTAAGGCGAAAGAGAGCAGTCCACCATTATCAATATGCTCCCTTTGAAGAGTTAAAATAACTTCTATGTCCCCTATACCATTATCATTTTGAGACACACCAATACCATCGTGGCTATACACTTCTGACACTGTGTGGGGCTTTGACGTAATATTCACCATTGTTATGTATATCTCTGGTGTCATATCAGGTGATCCAGGATGCCGTTGCTCTACAAGTTCCAGAATGTTCCTCCCAACTTGCAGGGTAACATTGTATTCCTCTGGTAGATCATTCGGCAACAAAACTTGACGCGGATATCTTGTGATTTTATACACAGTGTCATCGAATAATTGTTCACCTTCTTCAATAATGGCAGTCAGATTAACTTTAATTGAAGCCGAATTCTTCATTGAATGGATCCTTGCGTATACAAAATGGGTCAATTGAAGATCGTGGATCTGTACATCTGACGTGAAGATAGTTCGATCGTTGATCAATCGGGTCGTTTTGACATTCCCCATCGTTCGCACATTCCCATTACCGCCGCTGAATGTCTGAAACCATATCATACTGTATTCATCTGTAGCCTCAAACTGTAATGTTAAATTTACCGTGTCATTCACTTGTCCGTGTGATGCCAAACTAATGAGTTTTAGCTCCTCAGAAACAACCATACTGCGTTGCTCACTTCCGGTGTGTTGGTCTGCGCAGTCACATGCTGCGATATTTACGGCCCGGCACATCTCGGTGAGACCAGATGTTATTGTTGACATCTGTTTCTGGAACTCTCGGTTTTGTTTCGTTAGTTTATCGAGGGCATTCTTCATTTCATACATGTCTTCGTGCTCATAGCATATTACTCCCAACACCTGTATAATGTATAAACATAATCTCATACATAAATGGTTGTCCCCAACTTCAATAATAGCAACCTGGGTTTATTTACGTCCGCTGCAATTAACAGTTATCTGCCTGAGCATCCGTGCCAAATGTTCTTGAAATATGATATGATAAATCATTGACAAACAATGCATAAACATATCATACTACGTGGATACACATGTATATCTAGATTTACAATGAACTCAAACCCCAACAGGTTTGTTCTCTCTTTTAATACAAATCAGTGCCAAACAATGCATAGACACATGAAACAAAGCGGGCTATGCATGCATAAACAGATGAAATCATGCGGGCTATGCATTAGCACACGTTCATTGTCCACATTTAAATGCTTTATCATTGGACGAAACGTAATTGGTGTAGTTTAACACTTGTTCAACCTGTTTGTATCATACGAATGAAAATTTAACATGACGTTTGTTTGCTAGCCGCGTCTGCAATAGTATATTTGTCTGGCTTTTCCTGGCCCTACCGTACCTGGCATACGCAAATAATAGCGCCACCCTTTACGCCATGTGTGACCAGGTACAAAGCTATAGAGACAACTTTTCTGTGAAGCACACCTTTACAAACTACGAACGTAGTTTGCTTCGTTATTTATATTGAGTCCAGACATCATATTGTAATGATTCGCTGTAGAGATTACGATAATAAATTGTATGTTTTTACTAAATAACTACATTATCCTCGGTACCAGTCTAATGCCAGACGTACTCATTTCAAATGGAGATAATTTTATAAAACCCTTTCCCACATACACAAATTCTGCAGGTGACGACATTGAAAACATCTACAGAAAATTGGAGAATATGTCTATAAACACGTGGAGAAATTTATCAATTTGTCAAAATGTTTTCAAAATACATCAGCTTAATGTGCGTTAAAATACGTCTGCAGGTATAGAGATGGGAAAATGATTAACAAGTGGAGTATACGATATAAAGTTTAAAGTTAAAACTAAATCCTAATTCGAGTTAGCATGAACGTCTACATTTTCTTATGGTATATGTGAGCCATTCTACGAGAAAACTAACATGGTGGACTCTGCGTAAAGTATCGACCCTGATTAACCTAAGCATGCCGCGCAGGCTAACCCAGACGGACACTTTTCGCCTCCTGTCGATTTTCCGTTTTAGGCATCATTTCTCTATACCTCCATCCCCACTGAGACGTGATTGTGTTTGGCCCGGATTAGCCTGCGCGGACTGCGCATGCTTATCTGGATCGATACATACCGCAGAGTCCATAATGCTGGTTTTCTCGTGGTACGCCTCATATGGCACCAGTTTTACCAGAATGGTTGATTTAAAACTGCATTTTAAATAGGATTGTTTCCACTTTGTAACGAACGGACCAGTATCAGATATTAGCTTTATCCTGATGAGCTCCTCGACACGGCCCCATCGACCTTGATATTTAACACACATACAGCAAGTATGAAGCAAACATGTGTGGGTTAATACATTGTACGAATGAATTAATGAGTAGCCAAAAAAGAAGACGAATATTTGACTTATGTATGTGCAGGCTACTCTTTGTCTACATTGTACGTAAATTGAATGTTGTTAACGTTCTTAAATAGCAGATCAAGCTGTTGTTTTATTTCGCGTTTAGCAAGTTAATAGTTAATAAGTTCACACTATCACACATATAATACATCAGCAGCAGATGACCTTGAAAGCATCTTAGAAAATATATGAAAAATCACCAAAAAATAAAATTGAATGGAGTTGAAAACATTGTAGTAAAATGACAATTTGCTCATGATGAGCAAGTTGTCCTTTTTCCCCAATGTCCTCAACATTTATCCAATAAATGTTTGTTTTCAAATAAGAAGTCTTTACATATTTTTGACTAGATGAGCTCCTCGACACGGCCCCATCGACCTTGATATTTAACACACAAACAGCAAATATGAAGCAAACATGTGTGGGTTAATACATTGTACGAATGAATTAATGAGTAGCCAAAAAAGAAGACGAATATTTGACTTATGTATGTGCAGGCTACTCTTTGTCTACATTGTACGTAAATTGAATGTTGTTAACGTTCTTAAATAGCAGATCAAGCTGTTGTTTTATTTCGCGTTTAGCAAGTTAATAGTAAATACGTTAACACTATCACACATATAATACATCAGCAGCAGATGACCTTGAAAGCATCTTAGAAAATATATGAAAAATCACCAAAAAATAAAATTGAATGGAGTTGAAAACATTGTAGTAAAATGACAATTTGCTCATGATGAGCAAGTTGTCCTTTTTCCCCAATGTCCTCAACATTTATCCAATAAATGTTTGTTTTCAAATAAGAAGTCTTTACATATTTTTGACTAGATCTTTTCGAAGGCATATGCTACATATTTGTTGTATGTGGCAAATGGTTTATTTATGTACCTGTACCAGGGACCGTGTATTACATCAGATGGATGATACACAGCTTCTTAAGTAGAGGAGACAGCGATAAACTGCAAACATTGTTGCTCGTGCAGAAATTAGTCTTAATTGTGTTGTAAAATGTTGAGGTTTATTATAAGTTCAGTGTTACAATGTTAAAATACACAATGGAGATGAATGTTGTATAAATGTCTAGTTGTCTACATCAAATATTTAATATTACTAATACATTTGTATATATGTATATTACTATCCCTTTCCCTCTTCCAACTTATACCAACTTATTTGCAGTAGACGATTTTGAAAACATACAGAGGTCACCAATGTTTCGAACACTATTCAAGACTTACACTTTAATGTATACAGGTTTCCCATATTCTGCCCAGATTATTTCAAAGTCGTCTGTTGTAAATGTGTTGTGTCGGGAAAAGGACAACACTACAAACATTTCAAATCATTATTAAACCCAGAGCTATATTTAAATTCATTTTTACCTTTCTCCTTACGCAGGATATATAGTAACTTTAGATGCTCTAACCATGACCTTATGATAGAGAGAGGTAGACGCCTACCGATTGCAAGAAATGACCGTTTTTGCCCTTTATGTCTTGATAAAAATATGTTCATTATTGAAGATGAGTTTCACTTCTTTTACGAATGTCCTACATATGACGATTTAAGAGACATTTATTTTAACGTATCCTGGATAAACAACAAGACTCTTGACAAATTGTATGCAATATTAAATACAAATATCCAGTCTGAAGTATACAATACTGCAAAATACATTCAGAGCGCATTCAAACTAAGAAGTGAGACTCTTTCAATATCTTAATTATTTTTCCAGCTTCAAATGTCAGTGTTATAATGTATTTCATCACTCCCTGTTGTATATACTTATAAATTATGTTGTATAATGGGCCGGTGGCCTAAATTACGAAATAAAATATATATCTATCTATCTATGTAGTGGGAAAGGGTTAAGTTAGGTTAAAGAAATTATAAAATAATATTTTAAGAATTGTTTGAAATGATGGCAGGGAAACAACTGTGAACAACTTTAAAAATTTAGCTTTAATATAATGATTATTGTGAAGAATATATTGGAACATTTTCTCATTGAATGGTAACCTTGCAAAATATAAATAAAAGTATGTCACTGTATTGGTTATTTCTTGTCCGTGTATGTTATATAAGTTGATGAATTGAATCAGCAGTTAGTTTTAAGTCTTGATTTACCATGACTGAACCCTATCCTGCTATTAGTCATGATTCTACCTTTGCAACCGGGAGTGTAGATGATGATCAGCCATGCAGTCTGATCAACATCTGATCTCTTTACTTTAAAGTTTTACCAAGAAAGAAAGAGCATATACCTCGATCTTATATTGGTTTTGCCATGTTTTGATCTTAAATGTCCTCGTATTCCTGACATGGATACATATTTCTTGTCACAGCTGTCACATAATGAAGAATACACTTAATTTTTATCCTACCTCCTTTGGCAGTCCCTCATTATCGGAACACTCAATGTCACTGCAAGTATAATCTCCAAGTAAGATTTCTAAATCAAGATCATGACAATTAATAAAGTAGTGTTTACTATAAGCCATTTTGACTTATGAGTTAATGCCGTAGACATCTTGCCTTAATCTTTGTACTGAAATTGTGGCAATCAAATCTTAATTATGTCGTAATTTCTTTGGGAAAATTAAAACATAAATGAAAACAATGATAGACCAAAGGCGAAAGGTAAAACATCTTTTAATTAAGGTCAATCAACAAGATTGTTATAAAACTAACAAGTTTTTATGATTAACACCCCCCCCCCCTCCCGCTATCGGATCAACAGCAACCAAACTGCGAACACTCGCAGACTCATATTGGATCATGAGAGACCGCGTTCTAAACCATACTGCTTACATACATAAACACTGCATACTAAACAAAATCGCCGATTGTATTTAAAACAAATCAGAAAGATAACAATAGTTATTTCATTATCTGATGGTAAGGCAGGCACTCATAATCGATAAGCTATTGATAAATGATAAGCCATTACCTATCTCTGTATATACAGGGACGTAGATTATTATCTACGTCCCTTGTATACACTGTCCCTGCCTGTACCAACAAACAAGTTTCGGTAGTACAGAAACTGAAATCGGTTAACAATACAAAGAAGAACAATTATAAGCTTGCACTTACCGGTAACCATAAAACAACGTAAATCAAAACACGCATATTCCCGGCGATCTCAATCCCTTTTTATAAAAATTATGTATACCCAGGTTGAACAACAACTGAGAAATAAATGTTCACCTCTCTGAGATAGATGTTCACCTCTCTTGAATAAGTTTACCTGGATTCTAGAGAACGTTTATCTACAAACCAATTCACATCTGATGGAAAAGTAATTCAAATTCCAGCGCGAATATCACGGCGGGAGGTTTCTCATGAAATTTAGAATCAAGTTGCGCCATAATAAAATGTGCCTTTTCTTTACGAAGGTTACAGACGACGAAATTTGAACATTCGAAGGAACGCATTTATTTAAATTATCATATTCAATCGACACAACATTTCGTATGTTTTTTTTTAATTCATCCTTTCCCACATAATAAACCTTTCCCTCACATAGACGCTTTCTGACGCCTCTGCAGTAGACGGCTTTTCGAAAACATTGCCACAAAAGAAGAAATTACAATTTCTCCTTTTGTCACCATGTTTTCAACTCTATTCAATTATTGTTCTTTCATTTAAAGTGATTTTCTGTGCTTTTGCGAAACGTTTTCAAAGTCGTCTGCTGCAGATTTGTTGTATGTGGGAAATAGTTAAAGCAACAACCGCAGACGACATTTGAAAACAACGGCAACAGAAGCAATTGTTCAAAATGATCAATTTCCCAATTTGCCTCATTATTTTCAATTCTATTCGCTAATTTTACTTTCATTGGTAGAGAACCGCCTCGGTGCGGGAGGTCGCAGGTTCGATCCACGGCCGGGTCATACCAAAGACTGTTCAAAACGAACAAGTTCTCCTTTCGCCACATTGTTTTCTACTCGTCTGTTTCATATTTGTTGAATGTGGGACAGAGTTAAAGTATACTGGAGTTGCGAACCATGAAATCCAACCGATGGAAATGTTCATTGTGTCAACACGCCAAATTAGCCTGCACACAGAGCACGTGCGACCGGTGTAGTCTCATATCAGTGTGACAATCTGCATATATCTGTATCTGGTTCTACACTGGTCGATCTGTCTAACCCTTTTCCACATGTAGATGCATTTTGACAAATATGAAGCGATATATGAAATTTTGTTACAGACGGAGAAATTATTCAAAACGAGCAATTCCTACTTTGGCCACAATGATGACAAGTCACACTGGGATGTAAGAATGTTCTTAATGAGCATATTATTACTTAAAAACAGTTCAAAATAAAGTGGCAAAAAGAGAAATTGCTCGTTTTTAACAATTTCTTATTTTTTTCACAATGTTTTCAAAAGTCGTCTGCTTGATATTCCTGTACGTCAAAGTGTGTCTACAATGTGCTGAAAGTCTAAGAATGTGTTAATATACCTCTGTTACTTGATCACTATTGTTGTAAAAGGAGGAATTGCTCATATTGAATAAATGCGTCTATATGTGGAAAATGGTTAATAAGTTTGTTTGAACCCTCGTTGACTTGTGACAAACGGAAAAACTTTCAACAATTTCTACTTTTGCTACAATGATTTCCAAAGTCGACCGTTTCATATGCACCAAACTGCGTCTACATGCGGGAAAGGGTTTAAACATTTCTAAGATCCGTCTGTGACTATCGATCGACCAGTGTAGATCCAGATACAGTTAAGGTGGATTCTCATATTGATCTTCGTCTTAACTGGTATCTCGTGTTCTGTGTGCAGGCATGTCACTTTATAAACTAAGGATCAAACAAAATTCTTAACTTTTTCATGCTAAGCCTTTCACCACATGTAGACGCATTTTGTCGTCACAATGTTTTCTACTTCATTTCTGAAATAATACTTTCATTTATAAAGAGTTTGCATACTTTTGTCTACATCTTTTCAAAGTCTTCTGTTGCAGATATATTGTATGTTAGAAAAGGGTTAAGCGTATGTATACTTAAGCAAACGAGCAATTTAATATTTTGCCACAATGTTTCCAAATATATTCAATAATCATGAATTCATTTAGTTTCTTCTTATTTTCACCGATAGGTGTTCAATGTCGTCTGCTGCATATTTGTTGTACATGGGAAAGGGGGTACATATACTTTCACTTATTGTGATTTCTCTACGCTTTTCGAAGATATTTTCAAATTAATCAGTTGTATTTTTGTTGTATGTGGGAACGCGTTGTATTTACGTCTACTTGAATTGCGCTCCATTATAACTAATGGTTCAGTCAAATTTGCCACGGCGGCCGTTGGGTGTAAAATATATACGGCAAATAGCAATTATAGGGCCGCCGCAGCATTCCACGGTCACATACTGTATTTATAACATATGTTAGGGTAGCCGCACGGCGTATTTTGAATTTGTGGAGACAGGAAACCTGCGGCTACCGTACGACCTTTGAAGTGTTGACGCACGGTCGCCTTGAAGCGTCCCTGCGGCGGTCTTAGGTTTTTGACAAATACCAAGGCAGGCGGAATTTATCGCACTTTATTACCTGATAGCAAAATCCGTGTAATAAACGGTTATTTATGTCTGCTCCGAAACGATGAACTTGTTTCTGATAACTTAAGGACAGTTGTTTTTCGCAGTGAAATTAGATTTTAGTCAAATGGATTATATCTGAGCCATTTTTTAGCCAATGGCTCAAATGGCTTATGAGGACTACTTTACATGATTATTTGCTATACAGTGCGACTTCTATAGTATCTTTAAGGTTCTCTCTCTGACCAAATTTCATGACGATTGTGTATAATATGTGACTCCAGACTATTAACAAAGTTTTCATTTGATTTGTTCCAGTGACCTTTTGTGTACATACACATACACATGTAACCGCCTATCTGACCTTAATTTACGAAAACCAACACAAAAATTGTCAAAATTCTATCTTAATTATAGTGTATCCTTTTAATAGAGTTGAAAACATAGTAGCAAAATGGAAATTGTTTATAATGAGCAATTTTCCCTTTTATCACTTTGTTTTAAAAGTTGTTTTCTGCATAGAAAGCATCTGTATGTGGGAAAGGGGGGTTGATAACATGTTCACTTTTTTTATACATCAGTTTTGCATGACACAGGCAATAACAACAGGTAAAGCGTCGCTGCCACGAATGTGAATACAAACATAATGATACACCATGTTCAATTAAAACAAATGGAATTAGATATTTACCCTTTGTTCACTGTATTGGAATACTATTTCTCAGTAGAATCATATTCCTGAATATTTATCAATAGGAACCTATGTTTTAAGTACCGACTTGTCAAATAACATTGAGTAAAGTTGCTCACTATTTAAATTGGCCAGATTAATTGCCTTGTTCGTGGGACGGACCCTCCCAGTGTATTACCATATACTTGAATTGTCAAAATGATACAGGAAGACACAAACATAAATATAAACAGAATGTGAGCATTGAGAACTAAAATGCGAGCTCAGATCAAGTTTCATCGTGAACTATTTTATCATCCAGGTCGTTTTCGCTGTCTTCATCTTCATCAATATCATCAGCATTCCCAACTCCGTTATTTCCATCATCGTCGATGTATTTATTAGCGTCATCAGTTCCGTCGTCAATATCCTCAATAGCGCCGAAACCCTCATCATTTAATATTTTGTCTTTCCAAGAATGCTTACCATTCGCATCGTTGTCGACTTCATCGTCATCCTTCTCTTCGACATCGTCGTCTTCTTCTTGGTCACCGTTGTTGTTCTGATGCATTTCTCCATCGTCCTCGTCTACATCTTCTTCGCCGACCACTTCATCGTCTTCATCATCTTCCTCATCAGCTTCGCCTCCATCTCCATCGTCATCAACATCCTGTTTAACGTCTACATGCTTGTGTTCCATGTACTTGACTGCACCGTGCAACTCGTCCACTTCCACGAACTCGTCTTCATCTTCGTTTTCAACATTTTCTCCTGCTTCTTCTTCTTCTTTTTCTTGTTCATTATCTTTTTCATTTAAAATAATTTCGTTTTCTGTTAGGTTCCCTTTGAAACGAAGCATTTCTTCGCTGTGTTTTACAATCAAATCGTCTGTTTCGTTTGTTTCATGTTGAAATACAGCAGGTCCGTTCTTAACACCAATATTTCTATTTTCTCGATGAACGGTGTATATAAGACACAAACTTATTACAGCACTGGTTAGTATAGCACAAGCTAGTTTACATTTTATATTCATGTTCGACTGTCTGTTTGCTGGAAAGCTTTATTTTGACACTTTTATAAGTATGTTTGCTTTCAAGCCAAATTTATCGTGCACATGTCTCACTGAAAACATATGTTAAGCACGCATAATTCCTATTTATGTCAGTATGCCCTGCCGACACTAAGTAAAGATGTGATTCAACCTCTAAATTCCAACATACAATAGTCCATGTACACTCATAAGTAGTACGAACGTCGTTAACTGTGCCTTTGCTTTAAGTAACCTTTGTTATAAACTGTACCTACGTGTTAATGTCCTTCAGATGGTCTCATAAATATCGGATTATTATATATGTCATACAGAAAGGTGGTCATCGCATAATGCAATTCCACAGCCAAACTCGAATTAAGCGTGAAGATAATATGCTGGTAAAAACTAAATTCGTTCTGTATCGGCTCAATGATCTGGTGTTTGGAGTTTTCAACGGTAGTTTAGTTTTATTACGGCGACCAGTACACCTTCCTTGTGATTCCCGAATTTCTCGACTGGCTACTATCCCATATAGACTTTTTAACCAATTAATGCAACAAGAAGACGGATTGGATCTGATCCATCTTGTAGACTTGCGATATGCAAGGCTATTGTGTGAGTCATATCGCGGCTTCATTCATGCGAGAGTGTTACAGCAGGATTTTGCAATGGTGTGGTCCATTTATATGTTTCCTCATAGGTAACAGATGCTCTATGATCATATTAAAAGTAACATGAGTAACCCCTTTCCCACATGCAGACGCATTTTGACGCAATAGCAGCAGACGACTTTGATGAGCAGTTTATCCCTTGGCCATAATGTTTTCAACTTTATTTAATAATTAAGCTATCTTTTATTGAGATTTTCAGGTTTTTGTCACAATGTTTTCAAAGTCGTCTGCTGAAGCTTTGTTGTATGTGGAAAAGGGTTAAAGTATTATAAATAAGCGCCATCGGGTGTGCTATCGACTGGTTGAGTCTATTTTCTTTTCCCACATGTTACAAATCTGAAATATACTACTTTGAAAACAAATAATTAAAACATTAGGAAAATCTCCATAAATTACAGTAAAATTATCAAATGGAACTGGAAAAATTGTGGCAATATGTTTCACCATTTGTCACAATGTTTCCACTTTTTTTGACAGCAGACGCGTCAAAACACTCTGTTAAAAATTGTTAACCCATTGAATTCCTACAACCGTATTCCTCCGCATGCTTTGACAAGTGCTCTTAAAATAAAAGGGATATATGGGAAGCACAAACAGATAAGCCAAGTTAAGACTGTGCGATCTTGATCTATATAGTTATAGTTATATCTATATAATAATAGTTTTAAAAGTTCTTTTCGAAAACAAAATGATGTATCCATTTTGGTATATTAGGCATCCTCGATGTATTAGGAATTTCCGTTAATCACGGGATTCAAACCTGAGACTATTTGATTAAGAAGTCGGCTAGCCGTGGATAAGTGTCTCCTCACCTGCGAAAAGGTAAAACACACTAGCCTGTACAATGCACTAGATAGTAACAGCTGAACCAACTTGCTTGAAATATTACAACCCAATACATGATCAAATATTACCATAACTAATTCCCTTTAACAACAAATCTGCAGCAAACGACTATGCAAAAAATATTTTAAAAGAGGCGTCAGAAAGCGTCTGCATTGGAAATGGGATATATCGAATAAACAAACCCTAGGGAATATTAATTTCCGGAACTTTGTGGGCAACAAAAACCCACCCCAACCTAGACAGCAAAGTCAGATCGGGATCACACGTGGAACCTACATAGATATTGTTTATGGTGTTTTACTCAGCTCAGTGTTAATGGTCCATTTATCCCGACACCAGCGAGTAGGTCGTAATGATTACCCCCCACAAGGCTGGGCACCAAGGAGGGAAAGCCAATAGTACCCTGTTTAAGGTATCTCGTAGGAACCGGCCGGCAGAGTCCCGGTAACTCAGTCGGTAGCGATGCGGGCTATCAATACAGGGGTTGTTAGTTCGAATCCCAGCTCGGACAACATTCTTTCCGACGTTTGACAAAAGTCCCTGTTACAGGCGTCAATCGTCTTTAACCAATGGGCTAATAGTCTTTGTGGAAATACAGCAAGTATGTTGTGTTGAGAACTGATGTGAGAAGGCTAGGAAACACATGAGTAGGTGAACTGGCCACCGTGATATGATTGAAAGTTTGTTGAAACGGTGTAAAACCGCAATCAATCAATGACCCGACAGGTGATCAAACAGTTGGTTTACGGCTCGCAACTCAAGTATACGTTAACTCTGTCTAACATACATCAAATATGAAACAGACGATTTTGAAAACATTTCAGAAAGTGTGGAAATCGTTATTTACGAGAGAATAATTAATGAATGGAGTAGAAAACATTGTGACAAAATGAGAACTTGTTCGTTTTGAACAGTTTCTCCTTTTATCACAATGTTTTCAAAATGCGTCTGCTTAATATGCGTCAGAATGCATATACATGTGGGAAATGGTTAAGAAGGTATTTGTAACCCTCTGTTACTCATGATCCAGTTACAGATATATGCGGATTCTCTCACTGCGCTGCGTATACACTGGTCGCACGTGCTCTTCGAACAGGTTTATTTGGCTTTACAAACGTTACATGGAAAGAACATTACCTACAGTTGGTTTGCAGGTAGCACAGCTGAAGTATATTAACTCTAACCCTTATCCACATACAGCAAATTTACAAGTGAACTTTCTGGAAAAACTCTATAAATGAAAATATAATAAATGAAAAAAAATCATGGTGACAAAAGGAGAAATTGCTCGGTTTGAACAATTTCTCCGGTTTATCAGAACGTTTTCAAAAGTCGTCTGCTTCTTAAAGATGCTCGTCAAAATGCGACTGCAAGTAGGGAAAAGTTTAGACATTTCTTATAATCTATGTGACTCGTGACAATTGCGGAAGAAAGAGAAAAAAAGGATCCTTTTGTTTTCAAAATTATTTAAAAAGCTTTTGAATTTTCTTGTTACTCTTATCCGAGAAGGGTTCTATGCGGATTATTACATTGATCTGCATCTTCACTGGTCGCATGTGATTTGTGTGCTGGTTTATATGGCTTTACTTACTTCATACGGTAAGAACATTTCTAACGGTTGGTTTTCATGAAGTGCATCTCGAGTTTACACGCGTTAACGTTCACCTACGTTTGACAAAAGTCACTGTGACATGCGTCATTTAATCAATGGGCTAACAGTCACTGTGACATGCGTCATTTAATCAATGGGCTAACAGTCACTGTGACATGCGTCATTCATCAATCGGCTAACAGTCTATGTGGTTAATTAGTCAGTTGCCGTGCCCCCTGTAGGGCAGTCGGTAGCCACGCAGGCTGTCAATCCAGGGGATGTGAGTTCGAACAACAGCTCGGGAAACATTCTTTTCGTCATCCACCAATAGGTGTTTTTGAATGTCAACGTACCACCGCGGTGTTGTAGTGGTAGAGTGTCCGCCTCTGGAGCGGGAGGATGCGGGTTCGATCCCCGGCCGGGTGATACCAAAGACATTTCAATATTACAAGAGAGTTTAGAAACGGTGTTTATTGTGAGTGCTTCGCAAATAATATGTACCTCAGAACAGAAACCGTTTTAGCTTACTGGAGTAAATGTCTACCGAGAACGTAGTACACTTTTCAAATCTTGCCATCTTTATATATTTTGCATTCAAACATAGGAATTACTTTGTGTTTGGGACAGAGTAATTGTTATATAATGTATATCAATATACCGGTGTTTTACGTACCGTTCCAGAGTAAACAAACTACACAATTAATTAACCGTTCTTCTGAGGTAATACTTTCCAAATAACACAGGTATATCCGCCGTAAAAAGGAATTCAACACTTTTTTCAGTTATTAACGGCGATTCTTGAGTAAGTTACCAGTACTTCTGGTCCATTTATGCTGACACCGGCCAGTCAGTCGTAATGCTAACCCCGAACCTGACCGCCAAGTAGGGCAGCAACTACTAACAATTCAAAAGTATTTGGTATGACCAGGCCGGGCATCAAACCTACGACCTTCCGCGTCTCCTGAGGCGGACGCTCTACCACTGCTACACGGAGGTGGTACGGTGACTTTCAAATGTCATTCATTGTTGGAACTCACATAGTGTGTCAAGTTTAAAAATCCTTTTTTCAACCATATTACGGTCATCTGTTGTCCTACTCATGCGTTTCCTGGCTTTCTCTCACACAAAATACTTTCCAAGCATATTAATGCTTATTTAATTTGATAAGGGGTTTAACGTCGAATTCAGCAATTTTCCGTTAAATCCGGGCGGCCAGTTCATCTAATCATGTGTTTCCTTGTTCTCTCACACCAGTACTCCGCACAACAATCTTTCCACCGCTTTTCTACAAAGACTGTAAGCCCTTTGGTCAAAAGTCATCGAGGGTTCAAACAAACGTCTTAACACATGTCCACATGCAGACGCATTTGGTGCAAATGAAGGGATATTAGAAGAAAATGTGACAAAAGTAGAAATCGCAGGTGAGGTGACACTTCTTAACCAAATGGTTTCTGGTTTGAATCCCGTAATTAGCGGAAATTATTAATACATCTAGGATGCCTAATATACCAAATATACCTAAATGGATACATGTTTCTGTTTTCGGTGTGAATTTATATTGTGCAATCGACAGAAATATTAAACTATAATTACTAACTATAAAGATCAAGATCAGCTTTCACGTTCTCACAGTCTTACATTGGCTAATCAGTTTGAGCTTTTCATATATCACTTTTATTCTAAGAGCACTAGTCAAAACATACGTTAGAATACGGTTGCAGTAAGTCAATGGGTTTACCATCTTCCATTAACAGCAGTATTTTGACTTGTCTGCTGCAGAAAACATTTGGTAACATTGTTACAAAAGTGGAATTTCACCTTTTGCCAAACTTTTTCAACTCAATTTGATATTATTTCTTTAATTTATGTATATTTTCCAAATGTTTTAATTATTGTTTTCAATCTAGTATATGTGAAAATGTAAATACACTCAATCAGTCGATATCACGCACGATGGTCCTTATTTATAATACTTTAACTCTTTACCACAAACAACAAATATGCAGCAGATGACTTTGAAAACATTGTGACAAGAACTTGAAATATCTCCATAAAAAATAATATAAATAAAGTTGAAAATAGTGTGGCCAAAGGAGAAATTGCTCATCAGGAGCAATTTTACCTTTTGCGACAATGTTTTCAAAAGTCGTTTGCTGCTATTGCCTCTAAATGCGTCTGAAGGTGGGAAAGGGTTAAGTAAAGTCATGATACTTTTTATATGAGCAAAGACCATCTGTTACCGACGAGAGAACATATAAATGGACCACACCATTGCAAAGCCCTGCTGTAACACTGGCGTAAAAATGCAGCTGCGATATGACGCACACACGGCTGACAAGTTGTGTAAACATTGTAACAAAAGACGAAATATATCACAATGATTAATTTCGACTTTTGCAAAATGTCTTCATATTTATTGAATAGTTATCAATGAACTAATAAAGAATTTCTAAACTTTTTATTTTTCATGTTTTCAACGTTGTCTGCTGCAGATTTGTTGGATGAGGGAAATCGTAAACGGCCGTAGTTCCGTACAACCTCTGTGTTTTCGAGCGAGCGTGTGCGCGTAGACACCCCCGCCCCAAAAAAACACACACTCACACCATAGCCTTGCATATCGCAAGTCTACAAGATGGAACGGATCCATTTGGTCTTCTTGTTTCATCAATTGGTTAAAAAGTCTATATGAGATGGTAGCCAGTTGCTTGGTAAGAATTTGATGTGGAGTAAAGATGCCAGAAGTTCGGAAATCACAAGTAAGGTGAACTGGTCGCCGTAATAAAACTAAAGTACCGTTGTAAACTCCAAACAACAGATCATTGAGCCGATACAGAACGATTTTTGTTTTTGACAGCATATTATCTTCACGCTTAATTCTAGTTTGGCTGTGAAATGCATTATGCGATGACCGCCTTTGTGTATGACATATATAATAATCCGATATTTATGAGACTATATGAAGGACATTAGACACATTGGAAACACGATGATACAGTTTAGAACAAAGGTTACTTAAACCAAAGAGACAGTTAAAGACGTTCGTACTTTTGATTGTAAATGGACTATTGTATGTTGGAATTTTGAGGTTGAATCACATTTTACTTATTGTTAACAATATGAAAGGGCAAACTGATATATACAGGAGGTATGCGTGTTAAGTATATGCTTTTTTTAGACATGCGCACGAAAAATTTGACTTGAAATCAAACATACTTGTAAAAGTGTCAAAATAAAGGCATCTAGCAAACAGGCAGACGAACTTGAATACAACATGTTAACTAGCTTGTGTTATATTAACCAGTTCTGTAATATGTTTGTGTCTTATATACACCGTTCATCGAGCATATAGAAACGTGGGTGTTAAGAACGGACATGCTGTATTTCAACATGAAACAAACGAAACAGACGATTCGATTGTAAAAAAAAGCGAAGAACTACTTCGTTTCAAAGGGAAGCTAACAGAAAACGAGAATATTGTAAATGAAGAAGAAAATTTACAAGAAAATGCAGAAGAAGCAGGAGAAAATGGTGAAAATGAGGATGAAGACGAGTTCGTGGAAGTGGCCGAGTTGCACGGTGCTGTCAAGTACATGGAACACGAGAATGTGGACGTTAAACAGAATGTTGATGACGATGGATACACAGGCGAAGCTGATGAGGAAGACGATGGAGACCATGAGGCGGTCGTCGAAGAAGATGTGGACGAGGACGATGGAGAAATGCATCAGAACAACAACGATGACAATGAGGAAGACGACGATTTCGAAGAGGAAAATGATGATGAAGAAGATAACAAAAGTGCTGATGCCGAAACAGATGCGAATGATAAGCATTCTGGGAAAGACAAGATATTGAATGATGAGGGTTTTGGCGCTGATGAGGATATTGACGTCGAAATTGATGACGCTCATGATAACATCGACGATTATGGAAATAACGGAGTAGGGAATGATGATAACGTTGATGAAAATGAAGACAGTGATGAAGAACTTGCTTATAACATAGTTCATGATGAAACTTAATGTAAATTCGAAATAATACAAAATATATTTTGTCAATGCTCATATTCTGTTTATATATATGTTTGTGTTACCCGTATCACTTTGACAGTTCACGTATTTGGTAATTTACTGAGAGGTCCCTCCAGCGATAACGGCAAATACTCTGGCCAATAAAGATAGTGACTAACTCAACTCAATGTATATTGACAAGTCGATACTCTAATGCTATGAGATATTTACAATTTGTTCGTTGTAATGGAATAACATTTCTCGGTATAATCATATTCCGAATTGTGTATCAACGGGAACCTATTTTTTAAATGAACATGGTCGGTGTATCATTATGTTTGTATTCACATTCGTAGCAGCGATGCTTTACCTGTTATTGACTGTGTCATGAAATACTTATTTATAAAATCCTTTCCCTAAAACGGAAGCTTTCTATGCAGCAAGCTACTTTTGAAAACAAAGTGATAACAGAGAAAAATGCTCATAATAAGACATTTCCATGTTTGCAACAATGTGATCAACTCTTTTGAAAATATCCATACATTTTTAGAGAATTTTCACTATTTTTACCAAGATGTTTCAAAGTTGTCTGCTGCAGTTTTGGTGTATTTGGGAAAGGGTTAATATAAAGCATGTCTTTCATTTACCACCAACAAAATATTTATATACAGTCAAATTTGTATTAAGAGACCAACCAAGGGAAATGCTATAAGTGGTCTCTTAAGACAGGTGGTATCTTATTGAGGTACAAATGTATTTTTCTTTTTTTGGGTCTTATGTATACTACATTATACATGTACATGTATTGGTATTAAAGAATAAATAACAATAAACATTTTGTTGTTCTTCTAGTTTTATATTTTATTTCAATATTAATAATATTTATTTGCAAAAGAGTAAGATGATAAATAAAACATATATAAATTAAATCACAAACTTGATTGTTATTTATTATTTGATGTTTTTGTTTAACTATAACATAAAAAGGATATGTACATGTATGTTCAGTAAAAGAATAGAGCACTACTTCTTACTAAAAAAGTCACTGATCGTGTTCTGTTTCAAAGAGTGTCCATCTAAATACAAATTATTTAAGGAGTCATTTAAAGACATTGTCAGGTTTAAAATGTTTGAGTGTCCACAGATTTGCTAATTAAATCTAATAAAAGAGCCGATTAAATAAACGTGCTCTCACCATTAGAAAGCATAAAACAAACACAGATCTTATTAAAGAGATCAAAAAATCGGACCAAAATTTTCATAATTAATCCACAAACAATCCCAAAGCTAACCACGGGGTGATTTAACACGGTCAATAATTGACGTTAAAGTGTATTAAGTACAATCTGATAAACCTGCAATTATCGGGTTTTACCACTGTGATACATCTGCAGTATTTGAGGGTCATAACAAAGACAATAACTGTAGCTAAAGTGTATAATATACAAACTGCTAACAAGGCAATTATCGGGTTTTACTTACTCTAATACACGTCTGCAGAATTTGACCTCAGGTAATTTTACATGTAACATCTTTAGCTTGATTATAATTTAAACATTTGTGGTTTACACGCGACAGTTGTGTTATAATTATTTGACTGTTAGATTTAAGGTCGCTGAACCGTGGATTTTTATTAAAAAGGGAAAGGTTTTAGTGTCCGTTGGTCGCAGACAGCAGGATCTCGCTTATTGCAGGTAAATTTATGACTAAAAAACATCGGGGGAGTTCAATGTGGTCGCTTACACCAGGGGGTCGGTTATACCAGGTGGTCGGTAGTACAGGTTTCACTGTATATCAAAATAAATAAAAAACAACAACATATAATTCAATATCTCGGCCAAGTGCCTTGTTCAGGTTATATTTAACAAAGTGGCGTCCATCTAGAAAGTATCAAACAAGAATAATATGTGTGATCTTCGTTAAATATAACATGAAGAAGGCCTTTGACCGAAATATTGAATTATATAGTCTTTTTTTATTTTGATCTATATTTTGATTTATTGATTCCCTGCGGAATATAACTTTTTAAGATATACTATTTATAGTTGTTTTCATTATTTTTATGCTTTTGACAAGGGATGAAAAAGACACCCTGCATATGTTCTTGCAGCACTATTATAATCACCAAATGACCAATACCTTCCGCTGTATTGTGCTTTTGTTTTCCTAACCTAAACTATAATCAATGGCTACTTCAGCGCCATTCAAATAAAAGAGGAGCACCTTTTGTCGGACAACTTGGTGGACAATTTGGCTGTTGCTTCGGTCAGTCCTTATCAGTAATATATTTTAGTAGTATCTCGCTCTTTGGATCATTCCTATAAAAGAGTCAAATCACATTGAATACTTGTATAGTCGGCCATAGATCATGTCATGAGTCACTATGTAAATATTCCCATATATTGTAAAATTATGTATTAATCATGTGCTTTATTGCACACATTAACCTGGTAGACTAACCCAGTAAGCTTAACTTAGACAATTTCCATTATATGTGCCTTCCCTAAATGTACTCAACTATGACCGATGCGAGAAAGGATCGAACTTTAGATTCATTTTAAAAAACCCTCCCATGTTAACCGGGCGGGCACGGTGGCTTAAGAGATACAAATTTCGGACTGTAATTGAGCATGAAACTTCTTTTTAACATTCGTGCTTGGACTTCTTACGAATCTTAATTAAAATCATATGCCATTGTTCTAGCAATGCTGTTTTTGTTCTCAACCTTGTTTTATGTTTAAAAAATGTTGATATTAATTGACCACGTACTTTGGAAAACATCATTCGGATCTAACAGTTCAAAACGTCAGACAAGGTACCTCCTTCGTGAATGATCAATTAACCGGTCTCGCTATATATTCACAATTATGTAACACGTGAGCAGAAAAAAAAAGGTTTAATAAAGACTGCTATTCCTCTCGTAAAGAATTTAGTAAAGCAAGAAATGCGTATCTGAGAAACAAAAGTATAGAAAATAAAAACATTTTCCTAGACAGAAAAAGGCTATATATTAACACAAAACGCAAATGTAAAAAACAATTCGCCAAAAAAGAAGGTGTGCGCGTGTCAAAATTAGCAAAATCGAATCCAAAATCATTTTTGAAAAATGTCAAAAATATAATACAAAAAAATGCGATCCCGAGAATATATCGATCAATGATATGTACTCACATTTTACTGATCTATATGGCCCTCAGCCACAACAAAACACGAATAATGCAACACATGATAATAGTTACTTATATGACAATGATCTAGATGTAAATATTACAGAATCGGAGATAAGAATTGCTGTATTTTCACAAAATAACTCTTAAAGCCCAGGCACAGATCATTTAATTGCCGAAGTTTTCAAAAGTTCATATGATATTATTGCTCCATTACTTGTAAGTCTCTACAACAGAATGTTTAATGAAGGTATTTTTCAAAATAGTTGGGGAGAAGGCATAATCATACCCATATTTAAGGGAGGAAACCCTGATGCTAAGAACTTAAGAGGGATAACTCTTAATAATATAATTTCAAAAATTTACTCAAAATTACTTATTACAAGACTTACTAAGTGGTCTGAAAAACATGAAAAGATAATTGATAATCAATTTGGCTTCCAAAAGGGAAAATCTACGGTAGATTGTATCTTCATTTTGCACTCCTTGATAATGAAAACCTTAGCCGACAAGAAAAAACTCTACGTAGCTTTTCTTGACTGGGAAAAGATGTTTGACAAAATAGATAGAGTATGTTTGTGGCAGAAACTACTTAATGAAAACGTTAGTACTAAATTTGTAAATGCTCTTAAATCAATGTATAGCACTGTTAAATCATATGTACGATATAAGTCCGAAACATCTGAATATATATATTCAAACATCGGTGTTAAACAAGGAGACCCAGCTAGCAGCATATTATGTTTATTTTTCTTAAATGACATTTTAAACAACATTAGCTGCAATATAGATGGTATATTTTGCATTGATGATATACACTTGCTTTTGTTACTTTTTGCTGATGACGCGGTTGTATTTCCGCTAGATCCAAAATCTCTACAATCTATCTTAAACGACATAGAACATTATTGTAATGAATGGCATTTACGTCTTAATGCACACAAGACTAAAATCATGATATTCGAGAATGGGCGGCACACTAACTACATTTTTTCCTTGTATAACTCGCCAGTAGAATGTGTGAGTTCATTTAAATATCTTGGTGTACAACTTTTTAAAAACGAGAATTGGAATCGTACACAACGTCGTATAGCTCAGCATGCAGCATTTTCATTACATAATTTGTTCATGGTCAATAACCAAATAGATTTACCTATATCACAAAAGTTAAAACTATTTGATTCCCTGGTATCACCAGTTCTAAACTACGCGGCCGAAATTTGGGGTCATCACCCCGCACCCGATGTCGAATCCATACACTCAAAGTTTTGTAGAAAACTGCTGTGTGTACGTCGCTCTTCCAATCTAGACAGTCTATACGGAGAATTGGGAAGAATCCCTATGTCCATACATAGACAATTTATAACTATCAAATATTGGATAAAGATACTCAATCAAAATGAAAATTCAATTTTATTCAAAAGCTACATGGTTATGAAATTAGGTTTAGAAAACGATTTGTATTGCACAAAAAATAATTGGGCATTTAACATTAAACAAATTATCGAGGAATGTGGTCTTGCTTGTATCTGTCATAACCAGTTTAATGTAAAAGTTAATTATGAAATGATCAAACAGCGAATTTTAGATATTTACTATCAACATTGGTACTCCTGTATCAATAATTCGAATCGTTTAGAAACGTATTGCTTATTTAAACACGACTTCAAATTCGAAAGTTACCTAGACAATATTACAGACTCTTCCACAGATTTGATACGGTAAAGCTAATTAAACGTTCAGTTATACGGATTGGATAATGGAGAATTTATCAATAGGTTTAATAATTTTGCTTTAGTAACTAATTCACTATTTATATCATTTGTGTTAGCTGAACAGTCTAGTCTGAACCTACACTTGTACCTTTATCTTTTTGTTATCTGAAATATCACTGAACATGGTGAATTCGACTTTTATTCGTAATCTAACATGAATGATACACTCAAGTTCGTTCTTGTTACACTGTATACCCATTCTTCACTCGCTTACAGCCGATCATTTGTACAACTATAATATTGGACGTGTCACACGAACACTGACCTTCGGGGTTTTGCGACCAGAATGAATTCAAATCAGCGTGCATACCCTTGCGGTTCAACATCTAGCCATACAAGCATCTTGGGAGTATAGAAATAGTTGTTATGGTAAAACACCTGGCTATACAAGTATATAATTAATCGGAATAATAGTTATGATGAAAAACCTGGCTATACAAGTATATCATGAATCGAAATAATGGTTATGATGAAACACCTTGCTATACAAGTATGTCAATAATCGAAATAATGGTTATGATGAAACTCCTGGCTAAATAAGTATATCAATAATCGAAAGTATGGTTATGATGAAACACCTGGCTATACAAGTATGTCAATAATCGAAATAATGGTTATGATGAAACTCCTGGCTATATAAGTATATCAATAATCGAAATTATGGATATGATGAAACACCTGGTTATGCAAGTAAATCATTAATCGAAATAATGGTTATGACGAAACACCTGGTTATACAAGTATATCATAATCGAAATAATAGTTATGATGAAACACCTGGCTATACAAGTATATCATTAATCGGAATAATAGTTATGATGAAACACCTGGCTATATAAGTATAACAATAATCGAAATAATGGTTATGATGAAACACCTGGCTATACAAGTATATCACCTGGATATATAAGTATATCATGAATCGAAATAATATTTATGTCAATACCTCAGAAGGTCTGTTTCGCGTGCCGTGGCTTTGGGCATTTTGTATTTGAGTCTATGGCTGGACTCTGATAACGACGAGGTCTGTCGAGTAGGGGCCTGATTGATATTCCACAAATGGATCAATACGGTACACGTGGAAAGTTTTAAGGGAAGAATATTGTGTCGGTGGAGTAAAAGTGCGAGATAGCCAGATAAAAACATGGTTAAATGTATTTCAGACATGATGTAACTGACCATGTTATTGAAAACGTCGTTAAAACGTCAATAGATTGTAAAACACAAACAACCATGTCATCCAATTAATTGTATTACACAATTAACCATCTCCGCTTAGTAGGAGAATAAGCGCGAGAACAGGGTAAGATCCCTAGTCGGGTCATATCCGATACATTTAGAATGGTAGTAAAGGCTTCCCTCCTTGGCTCTCAGGGTGGCGGGGATATCATAACGACGAATCGGTGTCATTATATTACCGGAAGTTCTAACAAACTATCAACAAGACGTCGTGGTATTCTTGGCAGTATTTCGCAACCAAGGGATATTGGATGCCGTGATATTAATGAACACATGTATAAAACGACGGTAAACCCTAACAAAACTAAACCAAAACTATATTTAAGACAATGCAACAATCACGTCATCTTTGAACACAGATAATAAACATTAAATGAGCCGCGAGAAAACCAACATTATGGCCTCTGCGTAATTTATCGACCAAAATCAGCCTGCAATCCACGCAGACTGATCCGGGCCGACACGTTCCGTCTCATAGTGATAGAGGTATAGAGTATGAAACAGAAAATCCACAGGAGGCGAAAAGTGTCTAACGGTGTTAGCCTGCTCGACATACATCGGCTGATCCGGGTCGATACTTTACGCATTCCACAATGTTGGTTTTCTCGCGTGACGGCTCAACTACTATCGGAATGTGCTTCTTAAATATAATTATCATACATTTGAGCCCGTCCATGGACACATTTGGCATTTCTAACCATTGAAGGTTCAAATCACTTTAGCCATCTGTTAAGTCTTACAAGAATCTAGGCACGTTAAAAGAAGCTTCGAACAAACATATGCTAAGTAAAATAAACAGTGTAGATGCACACACTGATCTGGAACTTTGCCTCCACCGGGAAAGAACAATGACCTAATAAAATACTGACAGTTTAAGTAAAACATTTAATCGTATTTCATTGTTTAATAAGGTGGGTTTTTGTTGACGTGGCTCAATCTTACCCGGGAGAACCAGAGACAAAGGAATTATTTAAATATAAAATTATACATGTTCGGAGATTATATCCCGGGATTTGTATAGACTTCAACACAAACGACTTTAGACACAGTTGTAGCTGTCAGCTTTTGAAAACATAGTGAGAAAAGGAGAATCTGTTCAAAATGAGCAATGCATCCTTTTCAAACCAATTTGTTTAGAACTACTCTGGTTACCCTTTCCCACCTGCAGACGCATTGTGTTGCAATAGCAGCAGACGACTTTTGAAAACATTTAGGCCAAAGAAGAAATTGCTCATGATGAGCAATTTCTCCTTTGGCCACAATGTTTTCAACTTTATTTAATAATTAAGCTATCTTTTATGGAGATCTTTCAGGTTTTTGTCACAATGTTTTCAAAGTCGTCTGCTGCAGATTTGCTGTATGTGGGAAAGAGTTAAAATTACTCACATATTTAACATGCAAATGTGACTTCTACAGTGTTGACAATATTTTCCTTCAGTTTGGCCTAGTTACCTAGTTTGTTAACAGACATGACCAATATTCAAACGTGGCCTACATATCATCAAGACAAACTTTCTGATACAGTTTCAACATGCTCAAGTTAAAAATGCAGCCTCAAGAATGTTAACAAGATTTCCCTTTAATTTGGCCTAGTGATCAAGATTCTCACCCAATATGACCCATATTCGTGATTGACTTAGATCTCACTAAGATAAACATTCTAACGAGAATGCCGTTGATACCTCCACAGCGTTTGGGGGCACCTGCACAGCGCGATCGGGTCGCCAGGTGGAGGGAGATGTTTGCGTTTGCACGCTACCGCTACAACTGATGTATTGGTGCATTGATGGCTGAATAGGAGAGGCATAGTCTCATTCACTTCACTGCCACTCTCCTTCTCTTGTGGGTACTTCCCTCTCATTCTCCTTCAATCCTCCCTTCTTTTCCAGGGCATCTTGTAGTACTGTTACTCTGAAACTTGTGTGATAAACTGCGTGTTAAATTGCTATCTTCTGTGAAGAGCGCGACTGGATAATTTGATGAATGATGCGATCAGCCGGCTTTTATAACCTGCGAGCCACGTTGGATAGTCGGCCAGATGCCGGCCTGCCCCCGGTCAATGTCTGCCCAATTTCCGGCGGATTTTGCCCGGCGCTCGGCCGGGTCGGGGTGTCGTGGGGAGGGGGGAAGTCGGGTACGGGCTCTATGGGCCCCCGCCAAATCCGCCACTTCATTTGACTCGCGACTTTTTTGCTGACCATTGATTTAATTTGTGCGTCGCACGGGCCCTACAGGACCCGGTTAATGCGCCACTGCTTTTATCTTTTCCGTTCCACTTTGGGAATGTTAATAATGTTAATTAGCTTCCATATTTGACCTCTCGGCACATTAGATTCTAAAGCATTTGTTTAACTTATATTGGTGTACTCACACCTTAAGTTTTGCACTGATGTTCTAACAACATTATAATGATATTTATTTGGGAGATCTTAACCTTTAAATGCAGTTTCGTTGAATCCATGACGAACTATTTTTCTCGCGCAGTCTCACCCTAAAATGCCTTGTTGGGTGTTAACAGCAGGCTGCCAATTCCGAAAATAAATGGTATTATTACTATGACCAGGGGCTAAAGTCCCATGCCAAAAACCACGTGGGACAGTCAGCTAGCCGAAGACAGGTATATTCGTCAAACTGGGGTAGTGGTTGACAGAAAGTCATAACTCACATGAATAGGTCAGCCAGCCGGTGTGATATAACTGAGAAAAATATCTCGTCATTCTCTAGAAGTGATTGATATAATATCATAAATAGCATTGGAACATCAGCTAGCCGCCGTTATATTACAGACCGAGATATTCGTCGTACTCGAGTATTGGTTGACAGAAAGTCATAAAACACATGGGAAAGTCAGCTAGCTAGCCTGATGTGACAGACCGAGGTAATCATTATACTCGAGTAGTGGTTAGCAGAATATCATACACGCATTGGCAGATCAGCTAGCCATCGTGATATGACTGACCAAGATATTCATCATACTCAAGGCGTGGTTGACAAAAAGTAATAAAACGCATGGTTACGTCAGCTTAAAATTTGAAACAACTCGGGAGTAAATATGAGAAAAAAAAAACATCCATTATTTTAGTAAATAATATAATTAAATTAACGTAATCGCAAATCATTTAAATCTTCATTGACAATCAATACAACTTGAAGTGTTGCCATTTTATACATTAACCTTATACAATCCTTACCTTAACTTTTTGCAAACTAGAGGTCGATTTCGCAGTTCATTTATGACTGTTGCAATAGTTTGATTGCAAATCAGCTCTTCTCTCCTACGAGGGGCCTGATTCGATGTCAAAACTATTCATTTTCAGCACAAATAAATGAGGTTGTTTTTAAATTAATTTACAAATGTGTAACCGACGAAAATAATGTGTCGCTTGGTAAATATACCCATAGCACGATACGTTCGAAGCAGGTGACAAGCATTCATGTAAAGTTACATAACTGTTAATCAAAGTCTTTTGAACAATATGGGCACCACATATTTCCTCTTTCTATTAGCTAATAAAAACTAGGTCAGGAGCTATGTATCTGCTGAAGCTTGGTTTTGGTGAAAAAGAAATCCAAGGTGCACATGCTTACAAACATTTCTACTTATTTGTTTAACCTTTGGATAAATAGACATAATAATTTAACTTAAAAATTATGCTTCAAGGTGTATTGGAATCTAATAGCTCACATGACGTCGATCCTTTCAGTGTTTATATAATAGACCGTAGTGTCTGTTTTATTCGTTAATGTTTACCTTGACACTTAAAACTGTTATACATTATATACTCTTCTACAGAGTTGATACGGTAAAGCTAATTAAACGTTCAGTTATACGGATTGGATAAAGGAGAATTTATCAATAGGTTTAATAATTTTGCTTTAGTAACTAATTCACTATTTATATCATTTGTGTTAGCTGAACAGTCTAGAAACCATGTACTTAACGAATAGATCAGACTATGAACCTACACGTGTACCTTTATCTTTTTGTTATCTGAAATATCACTGAACCTGGTGAATTCGACTTTTATTCGTGATCTAACATGAATGATACACTCAAGTTCGTTCTTGTTACACTGTATACCCATTCTTCACTCGCTTACAGCCGATCATATGTACAACTATAATATTGGACGTGTCACACGAACACTGACCTTCGGGGTTTTGCGACCAAAATGAATTCAAATCAGCGTGCATACCCTTGCGGTTCAACATCTAGCCATACAAGCATCTTGGGAATATCGAAATAGTTGTTATGGTAAAACACCTGGCTATACAAGTATATAATTAATCGGAATAATGGTTATGATGAAAAAACCTGGCTATACAAGTATATCATTAATAGGAATAATAGTTTTGATGAAACACGTGGCTATACAAGTATATCATGAATCGAAATAATGGTTATGATGAAACACCTGGCTATACAAGTATGTAAATAATCGAAATAATAGTTATGATGAAACTCCTGGCTATATAAGTATATCAATAATCGAAAGAATGGTTATGATGAAACACCTGGCTATACAAGTATGTCAATAATCGAAATAATGGTTATGATGAAACTCCTGGCTATATAAGTATATCAATAATCGAAATTATGGTTATGATGAAACACCTGGTTATACAAGTATATCAACAATCGAAATAATGGTTATGATGAAACTCCTGGCTAAACAAGTATATCATTAATCGAAATAATAGTTATCATGAAACACCTGGCTATATAAGTATATCGTTAATCGGAATAATAGTTATGATGAAACACCTGGCTATATAAGTATATCATAAATCGAAATAATAGTTATTATGAAACACCTGGCTATATAAGTATATCATGAATCGAAATAATAGTTATGATGAAACACCTGGCTATATAAGTATATCATAAATCGAAATAATAGTTATGATGAAACACCTGGCTATACAAGTATATCAATAATCGAAATAATGGTTATGATGAAACACCTGGCTATACAAGTATATCATTAATCGAAATAATGGTTATGACGAAACACCTGATTATACAAGTATATCATAATCGAAATAATAGTTATGATGAAACACCTGGCTATACAAGTATATCATTAAACGGAATAATAGTTCTGATGAAACACCTGGCTATATAAGTATATGATGAATCGAAATAATAGTTATGATGAAACACCTGGCTATATAAGTATATCATAAATCGTAATAATAGTTATGATGAAACACCTGGCTATATAAGTATATCAATAATCGGAATAATAGTTATGATGAAACACCTGGCTATATAAGTATATCATAAATCGAAATAATGTTTATGACGAAACACCTGGTTATACAAGTATATCATTAATCGAAATAATGGTTATGACGAAACACCTGGCAATACAAGTATATCATTAATCGAAATAATGGTTATGACGAAACACCTGGTTATACAAGTATATCATAATCGAAATAATAGTTATGATGAAACACCTGGCTATACAAGTATATCATTAAACGGAATAATAGTTATGATGAAACACCTGGCTATATAAGTATATCATAAATCGAAATAATAGTTATGATGAAACACCTTGCTATATAAGTATATCAATAATCGAAATAATGGTTATGATGTAACACCTGGCTATACAAGTATATCAATGATCGAAATAATGGTTATGATGAAACAACTGACTATACAAGTATATCAATAATCGAAATAATGGTTATGATGAAACAACTGACTATACAAGTATATCAATAATCGAAATAATGGTTATGATGAAACACCTGACTATACAAGTATATCAATAATCGAAATAATGGTTATGATGAAACACCTGGCTATATAAGTATATCATTAATCGAAATAATGGTTATGATGAAACACCTGGCTATACAAGAATATCATTAATCACCTGATTATACAAGTATATCATAATCGAAATAATAGTTATGATGAAACACCTGGCTATACAAGTATATCATTAAACGGAATAATAGTTCTGATGAAACACCTGGCTATATAAGTATATGATGAATCGAAATAATAGTTATGATGAAACACCTGGCTATATAAGTATATCATAAATCGAAATAATAGTTATAATGAATCACCTGGCTATATAAGTATATCAATAATCGAAATAATAGTTATGATGAAACACCTAGCTATATAAGTATATCAACAATCGAAATAATGATTATGATGAAATACCTGACTATAAAAGTATATAATTAATCGAAATAATGTGTATGATGAACCTCCTGGCTAAACAAGTATATCAGTCATCGAAATAATAGTAATGATGAAACACCTGGTTATACAAGTATATCAATAATCGGAATAATAGTTATGATGAAACAACTGACTATATAAGTATATCATAAATCGGAATAATAGTTATGATGAAACACCTGACTATATAAGTATATCATAAATCGGAATAATAGTTATGATGAAACACCTGGTTATATAAGTATATCATAAATCGGAATTATGGTTATGATGAAACTCCTGGCTATACAAGTATATCATTAATCGAAATAATGGTTATGACGAAACACCTGGCTATATAAGTATATCAACAATCGAAATAATGGTTATGATGAAACACCTGGCTATATAAGTATATCGTTAATCGGAATAATAGTTATGATGAAACACCTGGCTATACAAGTATATCATAAATCGAAATAATAGTTATGACGAAACACCTGGCTATACAAGTATATCATAAATCGAAATAATGGTTATGACGAAACACCTGGCTATACAAGTATATCATTAATCGAAATAATGGTTATGATGAAACACCTGACTATATAAGTATATCATAAATCGAAATAATAGTTATGATGAAACACCTGGCTATACAAGTATATCATAAATCGAAATAATGGTTATGACGAAACACCTGGCTATATAAGTATATCAATAATCGAAATAATGGTTAGGATGAAACACCTGACTATATAAGTATATCATAAATCGGAATAATAGTTATGATGAAACACCTGGCTATACAAGTATATCATTAATCGAAATAATGGTTATTATGAAACACCTCACTATATAAGTATATCATAAATCGAAATAATAGTTATGATGAAACACCTGGCTATACAAGTATATCATAAATCGAAATAATGGTTATGATGAAACCCTGGCTATATAAGTATATCATAAATCGAAATAATAGTTATGATGAAACACCTGGCTATATAAGTATATCATAAATCGAAATAATAGTTATGATGAAACACCTGGCTATATAAGTATATCATAAATCGAAATAATATTTATGTCAATACCTCCGAAGGTCTGTTTCGCGTGCCGTGGCTTTGGGCATTTTGTATTTGAGTCTATGGCTGGACTCTGATAACGACGAGGTCTGTCGAGTAGGGGCCTGATTGATATTCCACAAATGGATCAATACGGTACACGTGGAAAGTTTTAAGGGAAGAATATTGTGTCGGTAGAGTAAAAGTGCGAGATAGCCAGATAAAAACATGGTTAAATGTATTTCAGACATGATGTAACTGACCATGTTATTGAAAACGTCGTTAAAACGTCAATATATTGTAAAACACAAACAACCATGTCATCCAATTAATTGTATTACACAATTAACCATCGCCGCTTAGTAGGAGAATAAGCGCGAGAACAGGGTAAGATCCCTAGTCGGGTCATATCCAATACATTTAGAATGGTAGTAAAGGCTTCCCTCATTGGCTCTCAGGGTGGCGGGGATATCATAACGACGAATCGGTGTCATTATATTACCGGAAGTTCTGACAAACTATCAACAATACGTCGTGGTATTCTTGGCAGTATTTCGCAACCAAGGGATATTGGATGCCGTGATATTAATGAACACATGTATAAAACGACGGTAAACCCTAACAAAACTAAACCAAAACTATATTTAAGACAATGCAACAATCAGGTCATCTTTGAACACAGATAAAAAACATTAAATGAGCCGTCCCGCGAGAAAACCAACATTATGGCCTCTGCGTAATGTATCGACCAAAATCAGCCTGCAATCCACGCAGACTGATCCGGGCTGAATCGTTCCGTCTCATAGTGATAGAGGTATAGAGTATGAAACAGAAAATCCACAGGAGGCGAAAAGTGTCTAACGGCGTTAGCCTGCTCAACATACATCGGCTGATCCGAGTCGATACTTTACGCAGTCCACAATGTTGGTTTTCTCGCGTGACGGCTCAAATACTATCGGAATGTGCTTCTTAAATATAATTATCATACATTTGAGCCCGTCCATGGACACATTTGGCATTTCTAACCATTGAAGGTTCAAATCACTTTAGCCATCTGTTAAGTCTTACAAGAATCTAGGCACGTTAAAAGAAGCTTCGAACAAACATATGCTAAGTAAAATAAACACACTGATCTGGATCTATACTTTTTACAAATTCAACTGGCACCTTTTCCCCTTGGATGGACTCATTTAGTGTTATATATACATAACAATTAACCCCCGTATCTTATATCTATCTATTTATGTATTCCTTTACCACATACAGACCCGTTGTGACGTCTTTACAGCAGACGACTTTCGAAATCATTGCGGCAAAAGGATACAATGTAAACAATGAGAAAATTCTCCTTTCACCACAAGTTGTTCAACTGCATTCAATTGTTCTTTAATCTATAAAGTGTTTCGTAGTTTTCATTCGTTTGATGCAGATTTGTTGTATGTTGGAAAGGGTTAATACACGTATATATTTATGTGCCGCGTTAACTGAATGGGGATCTTGTTGCTTCAGCTTTACGAACTATTCGTTCTAGTCTCTACTCATCAATCATGTAATTAGATCAATTCCACATGTTACTAAGGACGTTACAAAGCGCCCCAATGTTTGTGAATTTAAAGGCTATTCTTCAATGTTTACATCGATTGTAGATTAACATGTATACCAAACGTGGTGAAAATCAATAGGCATACACAATTCCAATTTGATCTATATATGGCGTTATCTGAGTGTTTATACATATGTAAAGTTATACGTAATTATGTGACGTTTAGATAAATGACATCGCTATTTGTAGATTCGCTACTCATATTGAGATACGTTCTATGAGTTGCTTGTTCTTGACGTAGACGTTTTATACAATTTTATTTCTAAAAACAACTAGTGAGGTACAAATGGGCATCTTAATCGCAATATCGAACAAGTATATCGACTCGTAAATACCAGAATAAGAAAATATAAATTTTATGAATGCAATGTACTGTTAGCAAAAAAAGAACACACATTTTTGGTATTAGTTTGCCCTCGAGTCGAAACAAATAAGGAACCAAACTGGTGCGGTATATTTGATATTTTACACGACCCTAACAACCATCGGAAAAGATGGATTTGTTTTCAACTTAATGGAAATATTGACTACCATAGGGAAATATCAAAGGACAAGTTTCACTTATATTGCCTCAAAACATTATGCCTGGTTGAATTTATATAATATTTGTACTGTATATAATGGTTTATGTCGCATTTTCATTTTTAACACTCTACATGTTAGAGAATTACCGAAGTTGTTAAATCTGTAGCAGTCTTTATTATTGCGTCCTAAATTGAAATTATTGGCGCTATAGTCTACTTCACCATGGATATAGTAAATCACATCATTCAATATAACATCTGCAAAATCTTTGTTCGTGCATTGAAATCCCCAGCAATAATTATATCTGAAAATGGATATTTATGCTGTAATTGTTGAAAATGCTCTTGCATCTGGATAATTCCATTATGTTCGAATACGTTGTCATAAACGGTTGATCCTTCTGGTGAAGTATACACAAAATAAATAATAATGTCTTTAGTTTCTTATATGGTTGAGACGTTACAAAATATTACAATACAATCAATCCAGTTATCGGATATTCTGGTAATAAAATTAAGATCAGACAGGTTACTCGAGATGAAACAGTTCACGCCTCCACTATTTCTGAGAGCATACCGTTTTTTTAACTCTGACCTTATCATAGTGCGTATAACCAAGCAAAACAAAAAATAAAATCTCCGGATTGATAACTCCAAGTTTCACATAAGAAGACAATATCAAAGTGCGGCAGATACTCAATAAAATCATCATTTGTTGTTTACGTAAACCCTCATCTATTTAAAGTGTTTTTGAAAGTCTCGGCCTGTTCTCTAATCTGACTCATTTACATGAACGATTACAGAATTCTCATTATTCGTTGGTTCTTGATTGTCGTGTGGATGATTTACATAGATATCATTGTTTTCCTTTTCATCACCCAATTGCTGTGAACTTATTTGGAGCCCCACTCTTGGCGAAAGCACGTGTATTTTGCCGTTTATCACGATGACCTAAGTGTACTATCGATGGTGTAATATCATCGAATATATATAGAGAGTTATTCACGGTTAGTTTGTCGAACTGTACAACAGAATAACTGCATTTTCCCCGTTCCTTCATCATGACATTTCCAAGCTCCCGTCTATGTGTTTTTACTCTGTCCGTATAATCTGGGTGCACCTAAAATTCATCACTTCTATCAAATATCTCCTTTGCTTTCTGAAAAATAGCACAACAATCCCTGTAGCGAAGACATTTAACTATAATTGGGCACTTGGTTGTATATTACCCTTTGACCTGTGAGCACGCTTAATTTCTACTGATTCCAGGTCTGAACACTGCAAATCATGCTTAATAAATGAAGGGATTCCGTAGATGCGCAAATTATTCCTGCGAGATTGCCCTTCAATATAGTCAAGTTTCTGATTCAGTTATCTTAATTCACATTTGATAGACTCATTTTCAGCTTTCAATGTTGCGTTTTCAGTTTCAAGTGTTTCTATGGACCTGCTTATATTGTCTATCTTAGAATTAATGTTAGATAGATCGGACTTAACTTCATTCTTCATTGACGATATATCAGACTTAAAATCCTTCTTCATTTCTTGCAGAAAGGTCATGATATCTTGAACAATACTGCTAACTTTGTTTGACTGCCAGCCCTTTTGTTATGTACTGGTTGATTATGTTGTTGGGACTTGAATGCTTGAGCATTTACACCATCCTTTATGTGTATGGGTGATGCGCGAGTTGCTTGAAATGATTTAGTAATTTGTCTATTTGCTCGAGTCCCTATACCGGTAGTTGGCCCGTGCGTAGGGCCGGGATTTGATTCTGTATGTATGTCCCAATATCTACTCTAGTTTTCTACGAGCTCGTCGGAATCAGTCATAAAAGCATGTCCGCCATGTTCAATGGCATATCACTCTTCTAATAGATCAGTGATAGTACAATGAGGCTTCTAGAGTGTTCATAAAGGTTTTCTTACATTTGACATAGTGACCTAGTTGTTTAACCCATGTGCACGATCGACTCTACGATGATTTTTTAGGACATTTCACGTGTCTTTCAAATGATGGTAAAAGTGTAGTCGATTATTTCATATCAACAAAAGACGTGTTCGATGTTGTCTCACATTTCACAGTTAAAGAGCGAGATGATTCTGATCACTACCCGTTATTATGCAATCTTTCATTTTTGAAGAAAGTCTATGAGAAACAAACCGTTGATAATAATTCATATATGTCTGCAGTAAGGTATGTGCAGTTTCAATGGCGTGATCACCATAGGACTAGTTTCGAAGAATATGAGAGCTATGCTACTCACCCTGGCGTCGGCGTCGGCGTCCACGTCACACTTTGGTTAAGGTTTTGCATGCAAGTACTTAAATACTACTTGTATTGCATTGAAACTTTCTACAATCCTACCCAACTATTACACCTATGTCGATTATTATGTGAGATAACTCTATCCTGCATTTTAAGCAAGTTATGGCCTTTTTTTTACTTAGAAATTCTGGTAAAAGTTTTGCGTGCAACTAAATTAACAGTCCATATCTCAGTATTTACTCGATGCATTGTATTGAAACTTTATACAACCCTACCCAACTGTCACACCTATGTAGATTATCAAGTTAGATAATTCTATTCTGCATTTTATGCAAAGTTATGGCCCTTTTTTTACTTAGAAATTATGGTTAAAGTTTTGCTTGCAACTAAATTAAGAGTCCGTATCTCAGTATTTACTTGATGCATTGCATTGAAACCTACTACAACCCTTTCCAACTATCTCACCTATGTAGATTATCAAGTTAGATAACTCTATCCTGCATTTTATGCAAGTTATGGCCCTTTTTTTACTTAAAAAGTCTGGTTAAAGTTTTGCGTACAACTAACAATCCATATCTCAGTATTTACTTGATGCATTGCTTGAAACTTCATACAACTCTACCCAACTATCACACCTATGTAGATTATCAAGTTAGATAACTCTATCCTGCATTTTATGCAAGTTATGGCCATTTTTTTACTTAGAAATTCTGGTTAAAGTTTTGCGTGCAACTAAATTAACAGTCCATATTTCAGAATTTACTCGATGCATTGCATTGAAACTTTATACAACCCTACCCAACTGTCACACTAATATAGATTATCAAGTTAGATAATTCTATTCTGCATTTTATGCAAAGTTATGGCTTTTTTTTAACTTTAGAAATTATGGTTAAAGTTTTGCGTTCAACTAAATTAATATCCATAAAGTCCATATCTCAGTATTTACTTGAAGCATTGCATTGAAACCTACTACAACCCTTTCCAACTATCTCACCTATGTAGATTATCAAGTTAGATAACTTTATCCTGCATTTTATGCAAGTCATCGCCCTTTTTTTACTTAGAAAGTATGGTTAAAGCTTTTGCGTACAACTTAACTAACAGTCCATATCTCAGTATTTACTTTATACATTGCTTGACACTTCATACAACCCTACCCAACTATCCCACTTATGTGATTATCAGTAAGATAACTCTATCCTGCGTTTTATGCAAGTTATGGCCCTGTTTTTACTTAGAAATTCTGGTTAAAGTTTTGCGTGCAACTATATTTAGAGACCATATCTTAGTAACTACTTGGTACATTGCATTGAAACTTTATACAACCCTGTCAAAGCATCACACCTATGTAAAAAATCAAGTATGATAACTCTATGCAATATATTTTGCAAGTTATGGCCCTTTTTTTACCTAGAAATTTGGTTAAAGTTTTGCATACATCTACAATAAGAGTCGATATATCTTAGTAACCACTTGATGCATTGCATTGAAACGTTATACATCCTATTCCAACCATCACACATATGTTAACGGTCAAGTACGATAACTCTATCCAAGATTTTATGCCAGTTATGGCCCTTTCTGGACTTATAAATTCTGCTTAAAGTTTTGCGTGCAACTACTTTAAAAGTCCATATCTCAGTATCTACTTGAAGCATTGTATTGAAACCTTATACAACCCTTCCCAATTTCAAAACTATATACACAACCAATTAAGATAACTCTATCCTGCATATGATGCAAATTGTTGCCCTTTTATTACTTAGAAATTATGGTTAAAGGTTTGCGTGCAACTACATTAAGAGTCCATATCTTAGTAACTAATTGATGCATTCCAATGAAACGTTATACAACTCTTCCCAACCATCACACCTCTGAAAATAATCAAGTTAAATAACTCTATCCTGCATATAATGCAAATTATCACCCTTTAAGAAATTCTGGTTAATGTGTTGCATGCAACTACATTATAGAGTCCATATCTCAGTAACTTAAATAAGCGGTGGAATAGTCGTACGCGCTGTCCTGCGAGATCTCTTGTTTAAATAGTTTTCAAAATATATTAACTAACAGAAGACAAAGTATATTCAATTTGATTGATTGCAATGTTGATGAAGCAGTCGACTGCATTATCTTCTTTATAAAAAGTCATCGTATAAAGTGCGGAAAACTTCTTGTTTTAATAGTAATATCGAAACAAATAACCATGCTCTATGGTGGGATAACCAGTGTGCACTCTTAAAGGATAACAAATATAGGCACCTACGTAGGTTTCGTAAATCTGATAACGAACATGACTATACCGAGTGTATTATAGCTAGAAATGTGTTTAAGGGTGTGTGCAAGAAAAAGCAAATACATTTTCATCAACAACACAGAATCACCTTAGTAAATAGTAGGTCAAACCCTAAGGAATTTTGGCGCCTATTAAAAACAAATAATTATATTACCCACTTCGAATCTTGCACTTTCCGAGTGACTTAGCTCTTGAATGCATCTCGAATGTAGTTGGAACATAGTAGGAATATTTAGAATGCTGTTAACATTCAGTCAACATATTTATAATGCACTTCATCTACCGTACGAATACGGTTGAATTGTTGCCCGAATACCGCCCAAAGTCATGCGACTCCTAAATACCGACTAATAAAGTTTTAGCAGCTGGCCGCGTTTTTATACGAATGTATACAGAGGATTACCGTTCGTGTTCTCCTTCGAATGCGATAAAAATGTTTCGAATGCTGTAAGAATGCCGTAAGACTATTTATGTAGTCAGAACGCAGTTAGAGTACACTTCAAATGCTTCGATATTTCTCCACTACGAATGCACCTCGAAAGTTTGAGCATGAGCAAAATATTCGGATTGGCCACAAGAATGGACCAGATTATTTGGAATGCACTCAGAATGCAGGCAGAATATTTAGAATACACTTCGAATATCCAGGAATATACCACGAATTGTCATTCCGACGACATTCCGGCTCATTCTGTCTCTTGTGAGACTAGGCCTTTATGTGCGTCGACATGGTAAAACTATTTTAAAACACTTCTACATGATGAAGAAACCCCTCCATTAATTTTCGCAGAAAAATCGGATTATATGAATATATGCGTCTCTGAATATAGAAATCACTCTAAAAGAGGTCGAAACAACAATTAAGAATCTCTCAAATGGTTAAATGCTCTGGACCGGTACTCCTGGAGAGTTTTACAAAAATAGTATATGTGAAATTTTACAATGTCTACACAAGTTATTCAATAAGGTATTCACACTAGGTAATTTCCCAAAGTCATGGTCACAATCTATAAGTTGTCCTATATACAAATCAGGAGTAAAAAACAACCCCGCTAATTACAGAGCTCGAGGTATCTCTATTACTACAGCAATGTATAACATATTTTCAAGTAATATTAATACAAGACTATATAATTGTGCAAAGGATAGCAATACAATTGATGAAGCACAATCTGGATTCAGACGCAACTATTCAACTGCAGACACACTGTTTTCGTTACAAGCTATACTAAAGGAGTACTTATCGAAACAAGGTGGTCGTTTTTTTGTTTTTTTATATCTTGCCTTTCGAAAAGCTTTTGACAAAATAAACCATAACAAGTTATTTTGATGTCTGAAATATTTAGGTATATACAGTATCGTTTTGAAAGTATTAACTGCTATGTATTCCGATATTTCATCCTGCATTTAAACAGATACAGGTCTTGCATGATTTTTCAAATGCAACATAGGTACCAGACAGTGTGATACAAGAAGCACAACACTTGTGTCTTTGTTTATAAATCAGCTTAGTATAAAACGCCGTGAAGGATGTAAAAACGGTATTTACATTACTGAAAATATACGTGACATTATTTGCTTAATGTTCGCAGATGACATTGCAAATTGTTCTGATACTGTGTTACACTTGCAAAATCATCTTAATCTAGAAACACAATTTTGTTCCGACACAGGTATGTAAATTAACTTAAATGAAACAGAAATAATAGTTTTTAGAAATGGCGGTCCATTACGAGCAAATGAAAAATATTTTTAGGTAATGAACGTGTTAGAATAACATCATGTTATACATATATGGGTCTGCATTTTACACCAAAGTTGTCTTGGTTATCAGCTCAACAAAAAATAGGATCTCAAGCAAAGTAGGCTACTTTTTTTATATACAGATATCATAGATCCTGTGGTTATTTTCCTTGCAAAGATATATTTAAATTGTTCGATTCAATGATAAAACCAATTATGTGTTAACGGAGGACAAATTTGGGGTCATACATATTCAGATGTTCTAGAATTCGTACACTTTAAGTTTTGTATGAAATATTTGAAATTAAATAGTACAACAAATAATATGGTAGCTTTAAGTGAATGTGGAAGATATCCCCTCTTTATAGATTATTATATGTATTGTATGAGGTATTGGTGTAGACTATTTGAAATGACAAATAGTAGATAATTTAATGTTGAACTATTTAGATGACGTAGGACGTAGAACCTGGGCAATTGATGTGAAAATCTTACTTTTCTTATATGGTTTGGAAACGTAAATAAGATTATTAGATAATTTAAGCAACGTCTAATAGATCGTTTCAAACAAGATTGGCATGGACGTATCAACGAATCTGGTCGATGTCTTCAATATAAACATTATAAGTCTCTATTGAATACAGAAAAATATCTACTTATAGACATGCCGTTTAACCATAAAATTGCTTTATCAAATTTGCGTTGCTCTAATCATAAGTTTAGAATTGGGACTGGTCGCCATAGCAAAATTACTCAGGAAAAAAGGATATGTTTGTACTTTTTTTCAAAAATGTAATCATAAAACTACTGAGTGTGATTATCATTTTTTCAGTGTAAAGTTCCACGACATCAGACAGCATTTCATTTTCACCTTGTATAAATCTTGTACTAACATTACTAGTTTCTACAGATTACTACAATTTAATAACCCTTTGCTAATTAGAAGATTAGCAGACTAGGTATATATGCTGTTGAAAGAGTTTTAGTTTTAGGGACATTTCTCAGAATGTAATAGATGTATAAATATCATGTTATGTATAATGGGCCGGTTGCCTAAGTACTTTTGAATAAAGAGTTGGTCATTGTCATTTGTCATTGTCATTGTATATCAAATCATCATAAGGGTTCATCAGAACATGCACCTCCATGAAATCTCACTCAGATACAAAACTGGTTCAAATTGAATAAAAAACTAGGTCACGGCCAAACTTACGAAACCTTGTGAACACATTTGAGGCCACGTTTTTTATCCAATCTTCATGACAAATATCAGCACATTAATTTCAATCAAATCCCAGTAAGGTTTGAAACTGGGTTATGTGGGTTTCAAAACTAGGTCTTTCTCTTTTTTTACAAAAGCCTTGTTAAAACACATATTAAGGAACTGGTATGCCAAGGTAGTCCAAGGAGAATCTCAATTCAACGAATTAACTTGTCCCACATTGTCTTTAGAAGAGTTTCTATCGATGTGTGAACATATTTGATCTACATACAGTGAAGACTAAGGCGAGTCTGTGCATCCGAAGTGAAGTGGTTTAGGAGATGTCATTTAAAGAAAGTATTGACGGTCGAAGTCCAACGATTAGGGGGTGCTTTCAATTGAAACAGACTATAAACGTTGTTCACGCAAACTTGCTATGTTACATTGAAACAAAGTCGGTCTTCAAAGTAAAATTAAAACACTGAACATTTCTGAGTATTCAAAAAACATTTGTTGAAGGTTTCAATGTCCATCTAACTCGTTCACAACATACAACAAATCTGCAGCAGAAAACCTTAAAAACAATCAGGCAAAATATGGAAAATGTATATATAAGTTTTCATCAAAACACATCTATATGTGGGAAAGTTTAAAAAAGGAGCAGTTGAGCTAAAAACCTAAAGAAGTTTTGGAACGATACCTAAATGTTAACTAAACAAAGGAAAGTAAGTATTGAACTATTTTTATCTTTCAAATTTTAATTACTCCCCTTTGCCTTGGCATATCTTTTCAGTTGCCGGTCGGTCAAAATATGATTCTAACAAAAAGAAAGTTTATTTATTTGCCAAAATGCATATAGACGTAGGGCTTATAAAATTGTATCCCGGGCATGATTTTAAGGATATTTGCACTTTTTCTAACATGTGCATTTGTGAGCAAAATCTGTTCGATTTTATGTTCATATTTATACATGTATAATATTTATTGTGTATGTTTTGTTAACTTTGATTGACTTCCAATCAATGAATACATTATCCGGATCACCGCACTTGCGAATAGGAAGATAGGGTTTCCTTCATGATTTTTTGTATAAATCCTTGGATGTTACCGCTCTACCTCGATGTTTTCAAAGTTGTCTGATGCCTCCGCATCATGTGACTTTTGTAAACATTGTAACGAAAAAAACAATTGCTCAATAATGAGGAATTTCTCCTTTTGGTACATTGTTTACCACACTATTCAATAATTAAACTATTATTTACAGAGATATTCCCTATTTTTGCCCAGATTATTTCAAATTCGTCTGCTGCTGATTTGTTGTTTGTGTGAAAGGGTAACAATTGATTGAATACATTCTTCAGATCACTGCACTTGTAAATTTTACGAAACTCCTGAATAAATGACACATCTTTTTTTACACAACTTTACTGCTACATAATTCAGGAAATGTGTGAAATAGAATTTGTCATTTGAACTCATTCACGCATTTCCTGACAACAACAATCTACACCTGCTACCAGCCAGCCACTTCCAGCTACTTCTACCAGTTACTAATACACCTGCTACCAACCAGCCACGTACAGCTACTTCTATCAGTTACTAATACACCTGCTACCAACCAGTCACTTCCAGCTACTTCTACCAGTTACTAATACACCTGCTACCAACAAGCTACTTATACCAGTTACTAATACACCTGCTAACCAACCAGCCACTTCCAGCTACTTCTACCAGTTACTAATACACCTGCTACCAACCAGCCACTTCCAGCTACTTCTACCAGTTACTAATACACCTTCTACCAACCAGCCACTTCCAGCTACTTCCAGCTACTTCCAGCTACTGCAACGCCCAAAGAGAACAACAGTGCCAGCGTTCGCAAGCAGAATTGTAAAGCGACCCCGTGTTAAATTAAAGTCAGGTGAGACAGGGGATAATGTTGTTATTCCTATCCATATGGTTGACATGGGTAGAGTGACCCTATAAACATACTTTCAGTTATTCTCGATCGCGATGAACAGTACATGTACATAATTTATGTAAAGTCAGTCATTCTAAATACAAAGTATTCCATGAATCTGTTTGGTCTCTATTCACAACGCCTCCTTAACAACTCCGATGTCAACACAGAATGAACTGTAACACTTCGTCAAGCTCTCAAAAAAACAGCTTCAGGTGGACGATAATTCTTTCGATGTGACTGTAGTCAAGGCAAGAAACAGTGTTAGACTAACAAGTGCAAGTGTTTTAAGGCACTAAGACTTTATAATAGCAGGTGTCACAGTAGTCTAACTAAAAATAAAAATTAGTCATTTAATATTGGACGATAAATGATCGTCCACATGGAGGGGATTAATATTATAAACAATATATTTGAGACAATATGAGCCGTTCCACGATATAAAAACCAACATTGTGAACTCTGCGTAAAGTATAGACCCGGATCAGCCTAAGCATGCCACGCCAGCTAACACGGACACCCACTTTTCGCTTTCTGTGGATTTAATGTTTCAGAGATCATTTATATACACCTCTATCCCCTGACGGAATGTGACGGCACGGATTGCACAGGCTGATCTGGATTGATACATTATGCAGAGTCCATAATGTTGTTTTTCTCGCGGAACGGCTCATATAATAAATGCACTATGGGAATCAATTGTTTCTTTTCATGCTACACCCATAATTCGAATTGTGAAGGATTCTGTTTTTGAAGTTTGCTACCTAAAATGAGGATCAAAAAACGTTTGGTGGTTAAAAAGCTTCCACCGCATAACCCATCCCCTCTTCTCCAAAACATTGAGTCACAAACAATAGGCATCCGGAGCGACACCTGGAGATATTTTCTCGAATTTGGATCAAAAACCCATGTTAGATGTATCGGCATCAGGAACACATACGATTCCTTTCAGTCCTCCACCACCCGATGAGCCCAGGACAATCTGTTCTTTAAGATAAGTCGTGGTTTGTGATGCAGCGATGCGGGTAGAGTTTCATTTACTATGTACGCAGACCGAAATGTTCATCTCCAACAAAGGCATATTATATAGGTTGATCATCATGAGGTAGTGGTTGAGTTTAGGGCACACCCGCAATACCTTGATTCAAAGCTTTGTATAAGTAACACTCATTGAATACTTCCCCATCTGAGCAGCTTCGGTTTGCTCCAATGTCAACAAACTAAAACTCGTAGGCAGAATCTATAATGGCTATTCTATAAGGAAGAAACAGTAAACTCCCTAGTAGTTTGAGTAAAACCTGGACAACGAATAGAAAAGTGTTTCCCACCAATGGCTCCTACGATGATATGAAAGTTCCAGCACTGGGAAAATAGATGTGCATCTGGTGATTTTGCAAATTCAGTAGTCACTTTTTATACTCATCAAAGAGTGCATGCAAGTCTTTGATGATGGTGGTGTGTGCGACTCGAAAACAGTACTGTAGTGATTGGTAAGAGTCTCCAGTAGCTATCTAGTGTAATGTTATTATGGCAAAACGTAGCCCTGAATCCAATGATTTCCGCTTAAGATTTTTTGAATTTGTGGGCGGGAACCAACACGATCAACAACGATCGCAAGGAAGTTCTTATACCTTTTCAGATATCCTCTGTTCAGTTTTTGGACGAAATGTTCATTTTCACGTAGCAGCAGTGCCATATCAGCAAAATATATGCTTTTCTTTAAAAACAGCTAGACTGAGTTGTAGGTTGTTCGCCATGTTTGAGAATGACCGTTTTTGTTCAGCTTAAACTTTATTTATATATTTTACAAAGGTTGCTCTTGGTAGGTCGAAACCTGGTCGGGCATAACATCGTAGCAAGTTGTACTAGATCAAAACGTACGACCTTGTTATGTGCCACCCTGACTATCGTGATATATCGTAGCAAAGTCACACGACCGTCGTGGAAAAGTCTTAATACAGTCGGGTAGGTCGTGGCTTTTTGTGAGATTTGCATAATCGCCACGAGCCATGTCGATCTTAGTAACTTTCCAACGTTTGTAATGTCCTGAACAAGGGGGCTGAACACTTTCAGTAGTGTATAACATTTTCAAAATTCGGTGACGCCATTTTGCATCTATAAAAATTAATAAGTTTTGGAAAATTGACATTACCAAACTGCAAACATGTTTCTCTTAAAACCGATCAAAACTAAAACAATCACTGATAAGTGGCATTTTGGTGTGCACATTCGTACAATTTATTACGATTTAGATGCCACCCTTTGACCACACAGTATGTTCAGAAATGCGACCACACTTCTATTTTCCGTTGAAACATTTCACATCGTAGAATGACAAAACAATCAGTAGACCTGGCTTTAAAATCTATCCTAGCAGTAATTAAATCCCTCTTGATAATGTGTAACTGCTTTTTCTTATAAAAGATAGTCAACGACAATCGGAAGCCGCAAGGCCTATCGTATCTACAAATAGTGATGTCATTGATCAACACGACACATTATTACGTCAGAACATACGTATGTATTTACATACAGCTAGCGCTATAAAAAGGAAATATTATGTTTTTCAACCATTTACTATAAATGTTATACAATGTAAACATTGAAGGTTATTATTTAAATTCATCAAATATTGAATGGGAGCGCTTTGTTACGGTTCTGTATGAAAATAGTTCAGTCCTTAGCAGCACGTGATAAGGAATCTGAGTGCAATTACACTGCTTGCAATATCGACATATACTGCATCCTTTTGTTAACATAGATTTAAGCATCAATATCAAAGTATACAATTACCTAGAATATACATTTACAGCTAATGTTTCTTAATAGATGTTAAAGCAGTTTAAGTGAAAAAAATAAATAGACTTATGGTACTGGTAATTAACTAAGAAAACGCCGTGATATAACTGAAAACGTTTTAAAATAAATGATCTGCAAAAAAAAAATTGCATATCCGTTACGGTAGGTTTCACCACAAAACACCTTTTAGCTACAACCCTGGTGTGCTACATGCAAAACGGTTGTAACCAAACCATGTTGCAAAAGGTAGTTACATTCGTTTTGCTTACAATGTGTCATACTCTCTTTTCACTTAGAGAAATGTGTTTCTCTTTAAATCATGTAAAAGGTTTTCTATACTATTTATAAATTTGTATTTTGAAGTAAACTTATGTCTCTATATTAAGGCATTGACGGTAACGCGATGGAGACAGTAAAACATTATCTTACTAGGTTAAAAACAATAGAAGTTTCATCTGATGTACACAATTTTACATTGTATTTTTCCTAGACGTAAAGCCATTTCAAAAATATTTTTTCATATAAGAAACAGGAACATAGTGATGTCTGATATATATGATATTTTGACGGGGTGGCAACTTGACCGTGATTTTGGCCTGACAAGTTTTAAATTGTTATATCCGATTCCTCCTAACCCATGTAGGTCTTCACTCTTCGTAATACAGTCAGTCCGGTATTAAAAGCATGATCCTTCTCATTAAAGTCGAGAGGACACAAATAGTCTATTAAATACCTTGCTTGTATCATCTTCATAAATAATACATTTTCTATAAATTGAGACATTAGCGGCGAGAAAACTAGACCAAGACAATGCCGCACTAATATACAGGCATATTTTTCTCTACATTGTTCGCAATTTTAGTTTAAGTCTTCCATTACAGCCTCCATAAATGATGATTAAAGTCGCAATTAGCAGGATATTGATACGGCCGAAACCAATCGGCTATTTCTAAGAATTGAGATCGGGAACCAATGATGCTCGTAGACTACCGAAAGTAACTTCCATTCGGGCTTTTTTGAGTTGATTTTGTTAAGTTTGTGCCAAGAAAGACAGGCAGACAGACATGCAGACAGAGACAGCGAAAGAGAGAGAGAGTGTGTGTGAGAGAGAGAGAGACAGAGAGATACAGAGAGAAAGAGAGAGACACAGAGAGACACAGATAGACAGACAGACAGACATACATACAGAGAGAGAGAGAGAGAGAGAGACAGAGAGAGAGAGAGAGAGAGAGAGAGAGAGAGAGAGAGAGAGAGAGAGAGAGAGAGAGAGAGAGAGAGAGAGAGAGAGAGAATGACGTATCGTCAGATTCTTCATTTTATTATTATTAGTCGCCTGTAAAACAATATTGTTTTTCTTTTTTACAGATTTCACATGAGAGGTCAAGTTGTCAAGTTGTTATTAGAATAAATTAAATGTCAATTCATTGATAATAGTACGGTTGCGCTTGTTTAGAAAACACTCATTTACGATATATTTGAAAAAGAAATTCATATATAAATTGAGTAAAGAGACTCCTTATTCTGCTGATTTAAAGTGAGGCTATTTTAGGACAATGAATAAAGTATATCCATCTAACGATCAAACTGGCCACGAAAATCGGGCTTTTGAAGGAACCAGTGAAAGTAATACGGAAGACCATCTTGGCACTGATTACAAAGTAACAGCTAAGAACGACGATGAAACTCTTCCAAACAATTCTAACTCCATAAATACGCCAGACTTCACAGAAACCAGAAAAGCTGATGAGAAAGAAAAAAGAAAAAAAGAAAAACAAAAAAACAAAAGAAAAGAAAAAGAAAGAAAAGAAGAAGAAAGAAAAGGAAAAGAAAGAAAAGAAGAAGAAAGAAAAGAAAAAGAAAGAAAAGAAAAAGAAGAAAGAGAAAGAAAAGAAAAAGAAAGAAAAGAAAAAGAAAGAAAAGAAAAAGAAAAAAAAGAGCGTAGTAGAAATATTGTCCTGGGCTGTTTCGCTAGGCTATTGTTGATCGGAGGTTTGTTGTTTTGTTTTCATTTTATCTCTAAATTTTCCCTTAAACAAACGACATCTGATGCTATATGCAGAAGACGACGTGTGAAAACATTGTTGGTTAAGGTAGAAATTTCTCATATTTCTTTTTAATATTTTACATAGCTACTTCCAATTTTCGAATTTAACAATATTTCCCCAAGCAAATTTCAAAGGAGTTTATTATGTCAACGTATCGTTTAGTTGTTTGTTTTAACAACTTCATCAACGTTGTAATATAACAATATCATCTAAATATCGACATTATAACCGAATAAATCACGAAATGGATTTATTATCGCTAAATCGCTGAAAATCAACCCAACAAATATAAATTTCATTAATCATTTTTCGTTGGATTATTTTCCATTGCCGGTCCTTTTAGAAATGTTTATACAACATGGCACACAACAAAGCCGCATAACTTGTTATCAATAAGTTTTACGTAAAAGACGAAGCTTCAACGTAGTTCTTTGTGTTTGCAGCTTGTTAAACTGATAAAAATGTGATGGGAAATGAAAAAGTAAATTGTTATATATTTCTTTGTTGTAATTACTTGATGTAAAAAAATCTAAGCGACGTCATATCAGTTGTTGGCGTAAATAAACCTGACATGACATTACACTGTACTGTAAAAGAAAATACATCTGATTAACGAAAAACATAAAGTGAATTATTTCAGGTACATTTCTAAAATTTGGAGAGTAGAAAAACAAGTAAATATATATTTATATGAGCCGTTCCACAAAAAAAACCGAACAGTATGGTCCCTGCGTAATGTATGGACGCAGACCAGCCTGCGCGCGCAGGCTAATCCAGACCGACATATTCCGTCTCAAGGGGATAGAGGTTTAGAGTTTTAGAGTAATGATTCCTGAAACAGAAAATCCAAAGAAAACGAAAATAGTCTGTCTGGGTTAGCCTGTGCGGCATGCTTAGGCTGATCCGGGTCGATAGTCCATAATGTTGGCTTTCTCCTGGTGTCCCATGAAAATGACTTGCTTCCGTCTGAACACATTTAATGAATATACCCATAGATGTCAACAACGCTATTTGTAGAACATTGCACTGTACGATTTTAACAAGGTTATATGGCAATAACATTTAGCGGTCGATTATTTCTATTACAGGTAATGCTTTGGCAGCGTGGAGAACGGTTATAGAGACAGACGACACACGATACTGGTTGTGGCTACTCGGTTGTACCGGTTTGATTTATTTCGAGTACTCGATTATCGTCTATAAGCAGAAAGGATTCGACTGGAAATGGTGTGTATTACTCGACTTTCTTTTTACCTTATCCTGACGTTTTGAACAAAATACAAATTATAATGGCATGCATGTATTTTCAAGAACATTAAACTTTGTGTCTTTTATCACTCCATATAATAACCAAAGCACTGAAAGTGCTGACGGCCTAGGGGCTGCAGTATGGTTTGAGAAGTAGGGGTAATGTGAAAGGAAATAACAATTGCACTGTTTATGTTTATGTATTTATTGTTAAGGAGTTAAAAGATAAAAAAAAGTGAACGCAAGAGCTCATTAGTATACACATTTAAGACATGAAGAATCAAAGTAAAATTTGACAGCAAGTTTAGGCAGAAACATTTTGAAGTTTTTGCCTTATTATATTGAGAAATATGTCGATGTTAAGTCAACTTCCATCAAGTATTTTCTGTGTTTTACAAATTGCACCCTCTCCAGCAAACTTGGTTGAGGTTCATAAAGGTTCAGTCAAGGAACATTTCAGAGAAATTACTTTGAAAACCGGCAGGGCCAGGAGTTTCTGACAAGAAGTATTTAATAGTTTTTCTTTTTTGTCGCCATGGCAACAAGTAGTGCACTGAATAGAACTATGTGAAAACTGTAAAAATGGGGCCATGAAAGGAACATCCATGTCAAGTTTTATCAACTTGCAGCCAGTGTTTTTTTAGGAGAGCTACGGACAGTGAGTAAGTCCAATAGATCACCTAGAGCCTTTGTAAACTTATGTGTCAGGACCGCAACAACGCTAGTTTATTGAATACATAATTATTACAATGGCAAATAACTCCATTTAAACTGAATTGGACGCTCTCAGTAAATACTCGAACATAGTCGTACGTTTCCGTTCAACTTCGCGAATATGATAATAACCTTCTATATTTGACCTCTCGGCGCATTAATTTCTAAGCATTTGTTAAACTTATATTGGAGTAGTCACGCCTTAAGTTTTTCACTAATGTTCCAACAACGTTATCATGATATTTGTTGGGTGATCTTAACCATTTAAATGCAGTTTTGTTGAATACATGATGAACTATTTTTTCCGGGCAGTCTCACCCTAAAATGCGTTGTATGTTTACAGCAATTGGCAGCAACCAACTCCGAAAAGATATGGTTTATCTACTATGACCAGGGGCTAAAGCCCGAGGTCAAAAATGAAAAAAATATTTAAATACACGATATATATATACGTCTTACTATTCCATCTTTAATGTTTATTATCAGTTTTAAGTATTTAAGAAAGATAACCAAGTACCGACCCGGCGAGATATACTGACCTGCGACAGCTGTTTGTTTTTCGAAGATAGTCTGCTGTAAAAGCATCCACACTAGCATTCGTATATCTTATAAGAACCTTATTTGACTTAATCCTTTCGCACTTGTAGATGCATGTTGACGCATCTGTAGCCTTATGAAACTCTGTTCAATACTTACACTTTTAATTTTAGTGATTTTCCTTATTGCCAATAAGTTTTAAAAGTCGTCTGCTTCAAAAATTAATGTATGTGCGAAACGGTAACAGTGCAGATTCCTTTTTTTTTTATATGAGACTCGTCAGACGATTTGGGATAAGATTGACTCTCAGGTGTGGCATTATTTTAAATTTCATTGATGAAAAACAAGTGGAGCTGCATCTATAGTTTGTTTTTGTCAGCTGTCGCATTTAGGAATATGCTACTTGTAGACAGACAGTGAAGGCTCTGGTAAGACTGCGCGGAGACACGGGCTCGTCTGAATTATTCGCTTTACGCAGATGCATTGAGATTCCAAAAACGCAATATTTGCGTTTAAGATTTGTCACTACCTATTCAAATAACATATACAAACAAATGGTACAGTGACGCATTATGAAACACTAAGTCATGAATGTACATGCCCGAAAGGTTGAATGCCAAGTTAACTCCTGGATTTCTTTGTATGGTGTTTAAATCCGCTTCTATCAGTAATTAAGTAACGGTGTTTCCTGTTTAAATTATCAGTTACTGCTGATAAGTTTTACCCTGACACAAGCGGTGTCATAATGTTTCCCGTCAAGGATGAGCCCCAAGGAGGTAATCCCTACTAAGAAAGGAAACCACCATTACCAGTGAATCCGTCGTAATGTTGTCCGTGCAACCAGCCAATGACGCGATCCAACAATACCAGCATAGTCGTATGACTGTTCGTGCAACAAGCCAAGAAGGGAATCTAGCAATACAAGCATATCAGTCGTAATGTTGTCAATTCGACAATCCAATAATGGAATCAAATAATACTAGCATAGTCGTATGGCTGTCCTTGCAACAGGCCAAGAAGGGAATCCATAATTACCATTGCATCAGTCGTAACGTCTAGGAGGGAATCCAACAGTACATACATTAGTCGTATTGTTGTCCGTGCAATCAGTCACGGGGGGAATCCACTATTACCAGCCAATCAGTCTTAATGTTGTGCGTGCAACAAGCCAAAGAGGGGATCTACCATCGCATCAGTCTTAATGTTGTGCGTGCATCAAGCCAGGACGGGGGGGGGGGGGGGGGGGAGACAACATTACCATCTCACACATCGTATGGTTGTCCGTGCAACAAGGCAAACAGGAATCAATCATAACCAACGCATAGTTCGTAATGTTGGTTGTGCAACAAACTTAGGAGGGAATCCTTTATTAACAGTGCATCAGTCGTAATGCTGTCTGAGCAACAAGCCAATAATGAAATCAATAATAATCATTGCATCAATCGTTATGGTGTCCTTGCAACAAGCGTTTCAGGCGTAGTGTTGTCCGTGCAACACGCTTAGGAGGGAATACCTTATTGACAGTGCATCAGTTGTAATGTTGTCCGTGTAACAAGCCAATTAGGGAATACCTCATGATCATGAAACGAGTCGTAATGTTGTCCGTGCATCAAACAGTGCACCAATCTTAGTGTTTTCCGTGCGACAAGCAAATGAGGGAATATCCCATAACCATCGCAGCAATCTTAATATTGTCATTGCATCAAGCCACTGAGGTAATCCATCATTACCATCACATGAGTCGTAATGTTGTCCGTCCATCATTACCAGTACACCAAACTTAATGTTTTCCGTGCAACAAGCCAATACGGGAATACCCCATAACCATCGCGTCGATCTTGGTATTGTCCTTGCATCAAGCCAATGAGGTAATCCATCATAACCATCACATGCGTCATAATGTTGTCCGCCCATCATTACCAGCGCACCAATCTTAATATTTTCCGTGCAATAAGCAAACGAGTGATTACCCCATAACTATTGCATTAGTCGTAATATTGTCCTTGCATAAAGCCACGGAGGTAATATATCATTACCATCACATGAGTCGTAATGTTGTCCGTTCATCATTACCAGCGCATCAGTCGTAATGTTGTCCGTCCATCATTACCAGCGCACCAATCTTAATGTTGTCCGTGCAACAAGCCAATGAGGGAATATCCCATAACCATCGCATCAGTCGTAATATTGTCATTGCATCAAGTCAAGAAGGGAATCCATCATAACCGTCACATGAGTCGTAATGTTGTCCGTCCAACATTACCAGGGCATCAGTCGGGTCCGTGCAACAAGCCAATGAGGGAATCCCACATTTTCAGCGCTTCATTTTCATATTGCTGTCCGTGCAAGTAGCCAAGGCGGGAATCTATCATTACCAGCGCAGCAATCGTATCGTAATGTTGTCTTTGCAACAGGCCAATGAGGGAGAACCTCATAGCCATCACACCAATCGTAATGTTATCTGCTCAAAAGGCCGATGAGCGATTCACCATTACCATCGCATTAGTCGTAATGTTGTCTTTGCAACAAGCCAATGAGGTTAATAATCGTGACCATCGCATAAATCGTATTGCAGTCCGTGCAACAAGCCAATAAGGGCCTCTTTCAATACTATTGCATCGGTCGCAATGTTGTCCGTGCAAAAAGCCAAAGAGGGAATAGATCTTTATAATCGAACCAATCGTAATGTTATCCGTTCAAAATACCAATGAGGAAATCCATCATTCCCATCGCATCGTTCGTAGTGTTGTCCGTGTAACTAATCAGGGAGCGACTCCACCATTACCATCGCACCAATCGTAATGCTGTCCATGCAACAAACCGAAGAGGGACTCTTCCAATACTATTGCATCAGTCGTAATGTTGTCCGTGCAACGAGCCAAAGAGGGAAAACATCATTATAATCCCACCAATCGTAATGTTATCCGTTCAACAAGCAAATGAGGGAATCCATCCTTAGCAGCGCATCAATCGCAATGTGTTCGCTTAACTAGCCAAGGAGGCATTACTAGCTAGATAACCCGTCGTATTGTTTGTCTCAGCAATAATGAGCACCACTGCAGGGAAGCCAGTACTACCGTTTGTAGTTTTAGTACTTGGTATAACCCGAACGGGGAATATAATAATATATCTAATTTATGATGACACATAACCCTTACCTCCCTCACTATTTTTGCTGTATACATAGTCCCTCTGATTTGGATCTTAACAGACTAGATGCTACAGATGCATAATTATTTTTAAACACGACAGGTTGTTTATGCGCCTGGTAGATATGTTTCAAACCAGACGATTCCATAACATATCGTAGTAGATATTCTCCGCAGTATTTGACACAGAAAGGAGGAAGTTGCTATTCATACAGAAACACTTACATCGTAACACGAATCATACGATTGACTTTTCTTTAAAGGTGGAGCCCATGTTTGTTGTTCTACCTAGTAACTACATTGCCGCTGGTATGCAAGTTGCAGCTAACACAGCGTGACAACTTCATTGATCAGCTGAAATCCATCTCAGATACCTACAGTAATGTTAATGGATCGCAATCTGTAGTTGATAACTCAACCGCCAGAAGCACAGAGCAGGTAAAACTAGACAATCTCTTAGTTAAGGCTACTCCACGTGTAGGGTAAATCAGGCTCTACTTTCAGAACAATTTCTAAAAATAGACCTCGAGAATAACGAAGTGCCATTTTAGTGACGTTTTTAATATCAGTGACGTATTTCAGGCATGAGTCCACTTCGAATGAATGGCTATAAGAAATACTTGAACCTTAATACACGACTTTAATCAACGTATAAACAGGCATGGCATAGTCTTCTTTGTTCCAATTTGATAAAATTATGTATATATGATATGCATTCACGAGTTAACCCTTTCCAACATGTATGCGCATTTCGACGCCTCTGTAGCAGACGACCTTTGAACAAATTGTGACAAAATGAGAATTATGTTTACCACAATAGTTTTGTTCTATGTGGGAAAGGGTTAAAGACGCAGAACGCCGTGGTATAAGGAAAACAACGCACCGGGATTATTCGCACTGTCATAACTTAAACGTCTCTGATTCGAGAATAAATCGGAATTGCATATCATTTTCACCGTTTAGCAATCGGATTAATCGTTACCCTCAAATCTCTTACGATGACTAACGGTAGCTTATAGTGCCATCTTAGCAAACAGACCATCACCAACCGTGGTGGTTACATAGCAGAACTCCGACAAACCAAAGCGAAGCCATGGCAGTTCGCAGTGATATAGAGTTTACATACATCGTTTTAAACTAACAAAAGACAACAGTGTTCACCTTGAACAGTATTATTCCTTACTAACAAATGGCATACATTTAACTGTAACAAATGGATTGGTTATAAATATCGGAATGTATTGAGAATTGGTTCAACAACTCGCTACTGTGTAAGGTTGTACGAAGATTTTCTACGAAAATCATTAGATATATTTGTTAATACAAAGATAACAACGAAGTAGCTATATAGCTCGCTGTGAAACTTCTGACAGATAAGAAATGAAAGTGTTTCCAAATATGGCACAACGCATTTATGAGATGCCATATCTGGATGAGCTCAAAATGTATTGTTTTCTTTTACTAGTCATTAGACATCAGCTGGCGAGCAATTCTGACCATCAGCAATGACACTTGGGTCATTTTTGTCAACGAATCAGTGACGTACCTGATTATATTTTCTTGTTGGATATTACCACGCGGCAACATGGAGAAACAAGTTCTGGCGGACATGCTGCTTGAATTCTTGGGCATCGCATCCGACAATATGAAACTGTTAGCTTTGTTCAACGAGGGGATAGTTCGAGAGAATCTGATGCTGAACTATTGGCTCCTTATCGCTTGGTCTGTGAGTTTCATACGGCTTTTACCAGTGTTAAAACTCGAGGAAAAAGACCAGGAGAGTCATCTCTGGAAAATCTTGAAAACGCTCATTGTTATGGTTGTACAGGACGGGTCGTTCTTGGCTCTGCGGTTGTATATTATGATAAAACTGAAATTTGTCACCTACGGTTTGATCTCCTTTGTTATAAAGAATATTTTGTCGTTGCTGATTCTGTTGTATAGATTAATATCAACTTATAATAATAAAAAGGATCCAGGAATATCGTTACAAGAGGAATTTAATGTGTATGAATAAATGATAAATTATTCTTAGTTCTATAAAATGAACTATCCATATAAATAATATCAATTCTAACACTATTGACAATTTCTCTACTATACGCAAACATGGAGTTGAGATTGATATACCTGCCTACAGTATATCACTCTAAACTTCCGGAACTATTTTTGGCTGTTGAAATCCCTTCTTCCTGCGTATTTTTCATACAAAGTTTCTTATTGCGCATGCGTTACTACGCTGGGCTTTACTTTTTTTAGCGAGTCAAAGTCGATCTCCGTGTTGCTATTTTTAGCTGTTGTCAAAATAAATGTTTCATTTGTTGTATTTCAATCGTTATATATTCAACTATGTGTTGAAATAGTACTGATTTCAAAATACTTTGTTAAAGTTGCACTCTTATAGAAATTCATAAACAAATAAGTAAAATAACAATTGTTTTCCCTTATTAACCTTTATGAGAACATGTTTGATTCTAATTAGACTGTAGTATGAGAAAGCTTTCATATTTTAATTATTTAAATAAAGTTGTTTTTCCCTGCTCGGTAGGTACCGATTAAGAAATTGCAAGAAATAACGGGAACGAAATTATACCTCTTTAAAGGTTGGTACAAATACAATACATTCGGGGGGGGGGGGGGGAGGGGGAATAAAGTGTAAACAAGTCAACTGTTATAAATATAACTCAAATAGTTCATTGAAGCACAGGTAGACAATAAGTGTGTTTTTCTAGTGTTAAAGCATTATACAATTATGCTGTGTATGGGATATAGATGATTTCAGGTATGTCACACAAAACTAACATTCTCTTATTTCCTAATAGTGAAGACCCTGATCATACTGCATAAGTACATACCGATCTTCACTATTATTATATAAGAGAATCGTACTTTCTTGTGACATACCGTAAAATATCTAATAAACAGCATAATTAGTTTAGCACTAGATAAACATTTACTTGACCGCCTTGATGATGTTGTGGTAGAGCGTCCACCTCGTATGCGGGCGGTCACAGGTTTGATCCCTTGCCGGGTCATACCACATTAAAATTGATAGTAAAGCTGCCTTCCGTGGCGCTGAGGGTTGTAGGGTTAGCATTACGACTGACTGGCTGATGTCAGGATAAATAGACAAGTAGCACTGGTAACTTACCCAGGAAACTACGTGATATAACATAAAACATGTTGAAAGCGGAGTTTAATACCAAACGCGTAAACAATTTCAGGTATGTCACAGAAAACTATGGAAACAAGATAATGTTAGTTGTCTGTGACTTTCCATAAACAACATTTATATTAGTTTAAAAGCACTAGATACACATACTTATTATGTATACACAATGTATATGCCTCATTGAACTGAGTGTGTTTTTATAACAGTTATGTACATTTTATCTCAACACGGTTTGTATATGACATCCAACCTTTAAATACATTTTGGAATGAAAATGTACATGAACGGCTCCGTTTTTAAAATCCTAAAATCTTGGATAAAATTATAATTTGTGAGTGTGGGCTCTTGGGTAAAATGTTTGTGGTTAATCCCAAACCCATTCAGCTTCTAACTTTTAAAAAACTCGATTTGAACTTTTAAATGAGTTTTCTTCCCTCTGGATAGAAATGCCACTTTAATTGAAAAAATCCTGGAACATTGCCAAAACAAATACAATGGGGAGTTAAGATACATAGTTCCCCTTCAGTTATATCCCTTTTAATTATTACGTGTTAGAATGGAAATAACATTTCACAATTTCGGTATATCACGATTTGCCGTTCAGATGTTTTGTAATTAATCACTAAGGCCCTTCGTGATTAATAACTACACACCTGAAATCCAAATCGTGATAAATGATCCAATATAACACTCAAAATGAAATATATTTCCTGAATATATTATTTTGCTTAGTTCAAACATCCAGTGATATGTTATGCGGTAAAAAGGGAGGTTGCTTAACACAAATTAGAGTATAATAATCATGTAGTTTAAATGTTTTTATACTCTTTGAGAATTATAGTTTAATAAGGAAATATATCGTTCAGGTGTGTATAAATTATTCACTGAGGCCATACGGCCTTCGTGATTAATTACTACACACCAGGGGCCGTATTCACAAAGCTCCTAAGTTATTTCCTTAGAAATTCCTTAAATACCCGATTTTCCCCTTAGCTGAGAAAATTCCTTAAGTTCGTATTCACAAAGCTCCTAAGGAAATTCCTTAGGTAAGAATATTAGTTTTTCCTTAAGTGAAAATAGGTGACGTCAGAATTAAATGTATTCATTATGTTTGGACGAAAGTAGATACGTCATAGTGGTTTAGACATTATTTGTCTGCATAAATTCGTGTTATCCCAGTTGTTGGAACTATATGACGAGTTGTTACCTCTGATTTCTGTTTGTTTTTATCATTAGATCGACCTTGTTACAACAGAGTTAAAAACGTCATGGATATATATCTGTCATGCAGTTCAATATTTATAATTTGTTGAATGTCATCCCTTTCTTGAATTGTCTGGAATTTGGGACAATTTGCAAATATCAATGCTAAATTTACACTTTATTCCTGCATAGTGTTCATCTAAAAAAAATGCATTTTTTGAAAGAGGACACAATTAATTCAAATCAAAATTTTACCTCGATTTGACTTAAAGTTAAATGGAAAATCTGAATCTTCACCTACAATAGTAAACTGCAATTCAGTATACGATGACAAATGTTGATTTAATAAAAGGTAGCATTTTATAAAAATATTCCTTTGTTATTCAAATCATTATCCTAAAATTGTAAAAAAGAATTGTGAATAGTTTAATATCCCCCTGGCGCCGAGCCCCGTAGCTCAGTCGCTAGCGAAAAGCGGGCTATCAATCAAGGAGTTGTGAGTTTGAACCCCAGCTCGGCCAACATTCGTTATGGCGTTTGACAAAAGTCATTGTGACAAGCGTCAGTTTTCTTCCACCAATAAATTAACAGTCTATGAGGAAAAGCAGCCAGTTGCTTGGAAAGATTGTTGTGTGGATTACTGGTGTGAGAAGGCTGGAAAAACATGAATAGGTGAACTGGCTGCGGTGATATGACTGAACAATTGTTGAAAATGGCGTTTAATTAACCCCAATCAATCAATATATTCCCCTGAGCTGAATCAATGAGATAATCTATTATATGTCAGTCTTTATTATTTAACTTTAAACAACATCTCATCCTAAACAATAGTGTTGCCAAGCCGCAAAAGCTTAGTCGGGAACGATGAGGGCTATCACTCCATTGGACATATTGGTCGTGAGTTCGATTCCCGGATTGCCATTCATTCTTTCCGATGATTGACTAAACTCATTGTGACTAGCGTCATACGTCTACTACAAATGCCCCTTTCCCACATGTAGACGCTTTCAGACACCTCTGCAGTAAACGACATTTGAAAGCATTGTGGCAAAAGCGAAATAACTCATCATGGACAATTTCTGTTTTTGTCTAAATGTTTTCAAATCTTTTCAATTTTTATACTTTCATTTATAAACATTTTCCGATTTTTTGTCTAGATGATTATAAAGTTGACTGCTGCCGATTTGTTGTATGTGGGAAATGGTTAATAGTCTATGTGGGAATGTAGCTAGTTGCATTGGAAGAATGTTGTGTTGAGTACTGGTGCAAGAATGCTTTATCATGCTATACATAACCACATGCATGAAACTGCTATCATTTACAACTTTGTTGTAATAATTAAAATGTAGATGGACATACCCTTTACCACATGTCGACATGTCTTGATGCATTTGCAAACATATGAGATTTTCCATGTTTTTAAACTTGTATTGTATATATGGGAAAGGGCTATAAAAGATTGTTTGAATAATCAAATCAAACTGCCATGTTCTTCAATTAGAAGCCGAGCCCCGGTAGCTCAGTCGGTAGCGACGCGGGCTGTCAATCCAGGGGTTGTGAGTTCGAATCCCGGCTCGGCCAACTTTCTTTCCGACGATTGACAAAAGTCAATGCGACATGCGTCATTCGTCTTCAAAATTTGGGTGTTGTTTAAAGATTCATATGCATGTGTTCCCATCACGTCTGATTAAGGCGATGTTCAAAATAGACAAAAGCTCGGGTTTTAGTAAAATATAAAACAATGCGAACAAGAAAATATTGCTCATTAAAAGGAATTTAGCCCTATCCCAAAATGTTCTGACAGGTGATCTGCTGGACGTGCAAGAAATTGAAAGTTTGTGAGAGAAAGGTTAAGTACCTGGCAAAAATGTTGCTGAATATGTGGCTGGGTTGACATCCCAAGAGTCCCAGGTAATCATTATAGCATTCTACCCAAAGTCTGAAGGACTAGATTGCAAATAGTTTGCTTCCCGCGATTTCATAAACAATCTGTTCGTAAATGGCACAACGTAACACAAGCCATGTGTAAGGTTCGGAGTGTGTTGACCGGGCTGCGAGCCATTAAAAGACACACACCCATGGACAGTGCGAGACCAAAATGTGCGCCAACGTCGCTATAAGTTGAAGAATACATCATAGGAGAAAGTCCAACTTAAATTAAGAACGAAAATCACGTAATATGTTTTTCATTATAAATAAACATGTTATTGTGATGTTCTTTAAAACGAACACGTTCTTAGTTACCATTTCTATAACCCGATTTATCCTTCAATAGGGAGACTTATTATTATTATTGTGAAATAATCAAAACGGGATACAATTTTCTCTGAACGAATTCTTTTTTATATTATCTTAATCGTTTCTGCACCGTGCTATATGGTATTACTTTCAGGACATTAAATTGACAATGAAGTCATGCTCGGGCACAACTCGTCTCCGATGATAAAAAAATTCCCTTCGATGTGCTAAATATCTTTGATTAGAATTACCCTTTGGGCATTTCTAATCTTAACACAAAATAAATTAAAAAGCACGTGCTTTATAATAGGCAAATGTAAGGAAGGTGAACATATAACATGACACAATGGATATAAGTTCAAGTTAAGGATTGCAAAGGGTAACAAGGGGAAATCTTCCAAGAGGGCTAAAACTTAGAAAATTCAATTGCATGCCACTATCGACTATGGTAGCCTTACAGATGGATTTCTATGAAATACATATTAACGTGTTTCTAGGGCTAAATGTCAGAATCAGGCTGACGAAAAGATTCATAGAAGGACCAGTTGTCATAATTCCAATCAGACGGAAACAGTCTGATTTCTTTTTCATGCGACTTTATAGTTAGCACTGATTTATAATCATTGTCCTCTTCAACACCATTTATTCGTACCGTAATGAAATAAACTTAAAAATTAAAAAAACTCCCAGCAAACGGCGAGAAAAAGCTTATCTATTCAAAAGAATGTCACCGCGAATCCGCGGTGGTTTCACCGCAATTCCGCGATGATCGGTTTTATTAACCCTCTGGGAATTTCTTGTTGCGTCCGCGATGGTGAAAAAATCAAATTGCGGTGATGTGTGGAATTCCACCCTTTTGGGTGGACCAAAAATAGCCTCCCTATTAACTGGGCGACTACCCGACACCACGCAAACTTACGATAGCGATACAAACTTCCGTGGTGCCGGGGGGAAATTTCACCACCATTCCCGAATACTTTAAAGACAACGGATATATACCTGCTGGTGTGGGGAAGATTTTTCAGAATGGTGGATCTGGTACGGCTGACGATCCTCAGTCAACGTCATCGGAATATTCGTATTATCACCAAAGTTTGAAATACCGCGAAAACACGAGTATCAGTTGGAAGGTTGTCCTTAATAGTGACTCTATACTGACCAATAGACCTCTTACTGATACCTCAGTGGCTGAAAATGCGAACGCGACCCTTGAAGAGTTTGCAGCTGGTAGTATACACGAGAACAAAAGTTTTTGTCATCGCTGTTGGTTTTCACAAACCTCATTTACCGTTTTACTTCATAGAGGATTATGAGATCAGTGGAATAGTAGGTTTGGCCGATACTCCTTATGTACCTGATGATATGCCGAATATAGCCTGGAACGGATATGCCAAATTACGTAAATATGACGACATTAAAACGGATGGTGCAACGGGCGATTTCAATATTTCCGTGTCGGATACAAAAGCCGATGAACTTCGAAATGCGTACTTTGGCGCTATCATGTGGGTCGACACTTTAGTGGGACAAGTGGTTCAGAAGGTTACAGAGCTCGTACTTGAAAACGACACAATCATAGCGCTACTGGGTGACCACGGCTGGCATCTTGGAGAACACAACCTTAGGTGTAAACAAACCAATTTCGAGGAGTCCACGTGAACCCCATTAATGTTCACATTCCCGGTCTTACAGATGGCGGCATAAATAATCATCTATTGTTGAATTTGTGGACATCTTTCCAACCCTTGATGAAGCAAGTGGTCTTGGCACAATTTCCTCATGTCCCGACAATTCAAGCAACATCAGGACCCGACGGAAGGTGTCAGTCTGGTGCCACTTATAACCAACTCGACTGCGATGCTCAAAGATGGCGCGATTTCACAAAACACCCGCCAAAGGAATGGTGGTAAGGACACCTATATGGGATACACGATCAGGACCGAGAACTATCGGTATACCGAATGGGCATTGTTTAACTCTGGATATCCAGACTGGGGAAGCGTTGGCACTGACGATGTCGAATTGTATGACGTCACTAGTGACCCAAGGGAAAATTACAACGTGGCCGGCCAGGCGTCTTACAGCGGTGATGAAGCTGAGAACCTTGCTACGGAACGTTGTTTATCCGTAAGTTACAGTTAAGGTAACCCTGGCAATGTAGAAGGGTCTATGCATATGATTGTTAATGAAATTTACTATTCATTAGGTCAAAAACCCGGTATTGCCCAGTTGACTGTTATAAAACTAATAGTGTTAATCGTGTGCTTAATAACATTTAAATGAATTGATTTAGTTAAACGAAATAATTCTTAAATAGTTGGGTACTAATATCATGAATAAAATAGTGTTTGAAACATTTTTTTTCAACGCATTGTATAGGATGCCTTTACTTTAATTTGATGTTAACATATCATGTCAGAAAAGGACTTTTTTATACAACACATTAAACGGACACTTACTCTATATATATGTAGCAGACGACTTTAAAACATGACGAACTCTATAATTGAGCACAGTATGACTACTAAATAGAGGCGAATGTGTCACCGCGGATATCGGGATGCATAGCACATTACGAACCAACAATCCACGCATAGATGTGTACTATAATTAACAACAAATTCACTGTTTCACATTACTATACCTGTGGACATTTTCAACTGAAAGATTTCAAAATGACCAGACAATGGACGGGATATAGCTGCTTTGTACAAACAATCTTTCTGTGAATCCATTATGTTTCGTCTAAATGAGGATTTAGGAAACCCAAGACATTTCATGTACGATTTCATTGTTTGTTTTATTCACCGAGAATAAAGTTTTAATTAAATTTCATCGAAGCAACTTTTTCTGTTGTAGTTTTAACTGTTTAAACCAAGCCATTTGACGAGTGGTATGCAGACACTGATTTAACTCTTACCATGTTATTGGCGACTTTAAGGTAATATCAAAAGTTTAGACAGTAACGTTCGAAATCCAAAGCTACAAATGTATATGCAATGTTTCGTATACACTATACATTCAATTTAAAAACGTTCATATGCGTATTTCCTCGTCAGCCGATCATGTGACGTGCTAATTGCAATGAAAACCGTTAAATTGGTTCTATAAACTTATCACAGAACCATAACTGCTTAAAGAAAAGAGCAAAAAGCGAAGGTGCACCAAATGATGTTTTTGTGGCGTCAACGTTTCACACATATATACTAGTATCCGTACCTAAATAATCGCTATGACGTCTTAGACAACAACATACCAAATACGACGTATCTCTGTGAGTTTCGAATACCATCTTATAGTGATGAACTCTTTCCCACTTGTACAAGTCTTCATGATGACGCCTCTTCTAAAGACGACTTTATAGTGCAGTTTGTACAGTTTGTGGCAAACGGAGAAATTGTTTTGATTATGAGCAATTTCCCATTTGATCACTACACATCATAGTTTTATTTTAAGATCTTTGATTTGCTAATGTGCATATATAAAAGATATTGTTAAAGCGAAATTGATTTGAAAACATAATTTTAATTCGATTAAAATTAATTATAGACAACGTATGTTTTCTAACTGTTTTTACAAAATAAATTGAAAAGCACGTGCTTTACGATAGGCAACTGTAAGGAAGGTGAACATATGACATACAACAATGGATAGAAGGTCAACTTAAGGATTGCATAGGGAAACAGGGGGAAAGGGGATAAAGGAATCTTCCAAGAGGGCTCACACTTAGAAAATCCTAATGCATGCCACTATCGACTATGGTAGGCTTACAGCTAGATTTCCATGACATCTATATTTACGTGTTTCTATGGCTAAATTTCTTACAGCTAGATTAGTATGAAATACATATTTACGTGTTTCTAGGGCTAAATTTCTTACAACTGGATTACTATGAAATACATATGTTCGTGTTTCTAGGGCTAAATATCAGAAACAGGCTGACGAAAAGATTCATAGAAGTACCAGTTGTCATAATTCCAATCAGTTCTGGACGGAAATAATCTGATTTCTTTTTCATGCGACTCATATAAATGATTTTCCCTTTGTGAAGTAAAACAATACAACACATCAAAACGGTCATCTGGAGGTGTGAAAGTAATCACAACTTTAGATAAACCATTCCGTGTGGTAAATTTGTGTGTGAAGTTTCCCTCGGCTTCCAGTAAATTTGGTCCGTAGCTAGTACCAAGTCGAAGTTCAATCTGTGGTGTAGGGATACCAGTAGCTTTACAGGACACGACAACCTTTTTCGTAGTGTTCTGCGTAACCCCAGTCTTTCGTTCGTCAAACTTAATCCCCTTGTAAGATAACAATGTTGTCCTACTTGTAATCGTCTCCTTGCCATTTGTAGCCTCACAAATATAAGTACCTAGTAGAGCTTTGCCTTTTTTCTCTGACCTTCGTAACATAACCGATCTTAAGTGAGTAACACTATCAAGGACCAATGGCTCTGATGACAGTTTAGTGAGCTTTCCGTTTCTTTCTCTATATACCGTTACATCTGGTCTTGGATTCCCCATTGCACCACAAAACACGCTGACAATAGAAGACGTCACATAGACGTCCTCGGGACCGTGATACAGTGCGATGGATTCTGGTGGCACCGTAGAAGTGAGACCATCTCTTAAGATTTCTATCATAACTCCGAAAAGTGTGACTTTAGTATACTGTCCACCCCTGGGTTGTGGTAAGGCGAATGAGAGTAGTCCACCATTCTCAATATGCTCCCTTTGAAGAGTTACAGTAACCTCTATGTCCCCAATGCCATTATCATATTGGGACACACCAATACCATCGTAGCTATACACTTCTGACACTGTGTGTGGCTTCGACGTAGTATTCACCATTGTTAGGTATATCTCAGGTGTCATATCAGGTGATCCAGGATGCCGTTGCTCTACAAGTTCCAGAATATTCCTCCCAACTTGCAGGGTAACATTGTATTCCTCTGGTAGATCATTCGGCAACAAAACCTGACGCGGATATCTTGTGATCTTATATACAGTGTCATCGAATGATTGTTTACCTTCTTCAATAATGGCAGTCAGATTAACTTTAATTGAAGCCGTATTCTTCATTGAGTAGATCCTTGCGTATACAGTATGTGTCAATTGAAGATCATGGATCTGTACATCTGACGTGAAGATAGTTCGATCGTTGATCAATCGGGTCGTTGTGACATTCCCCGCCGTTCGTACATTCCCATTACCGCCGCTGAATATCTGAAGCCATTCCATACTGTAATCATCCGTAGCCTCAAACTGTAATGTTAAATTTACCGTATCATTCACTTTTCCGTGTGATGTCAAACTAATGAGTTTTAACTCCTCAGCAACAACCGTACTGCGTTGCCAACTTCCGGTTTGTTGATCTGCGCAGTCACATGCTGCGAGATTTACGGCCCGGCACATCTCGGTGAGACCAGATGTTATTGTTGTCATCTGTTTCTGGAACGCTTGATTTTGTTTCGTTAGTTTATCGAGGGCATTCTTCATTTCATACATGTCTTCGTGTTCATAGCATATTACTCCCAACACCTGTATAATGTATAAACATAATCTCATGAATAGTTGTCCGCAACTTCAATAATATCAACCGGAGTATATTTACGTCCGCTGCAATTAACATTAATCTGCCTGAGCAACCGTGCCAAATGTTCTTGAAATATGATGTGATAAATCATTGACAAACAATGCATAAACAGATCATACTATGCCCGATACACGCGTAGATCTTCATTTACAATGAACTCAGACCCTCAAGTCTTTTTTTCCTTTTAATAAGAATTAGTGCCAGATACTGCATAGACAGATGAAACAAAGCGGGCTATGCATATACAGCCAACTGTAATCATACAGGCTTTGTATTGGCATAGACAGACGAAACAAAGCGGGTTATGCATGCATAGACAGATGTAATCATACGGGCTATGCATGCATAGACAGATGTAATCATGCGGGCTATGCATGCACAGACAGATGTAATCATACGGGCTATGCATGCAGAGACAGATGTAATCATACGGGCTATGCATTCGCATAGAAATACGAAACAAAGCGGGCTATATATGCATAGACAGATGTAATCATATGGAATATGCATGCATAGACAGATGTAATCATGCGGGCTATGCATATACAGCCAACTGTAATCATACAGGCTATGTATTCGCATAGACAGACGAAATAAAGCGGGCTATGCATGCATAGACAGATGTAATCATACGGGCTATGCATGCACATATATATGTAATCATGCGGGCTATGCATGCACATATAGATGTAATCATACGGGCTATGCATGCAGAGACAGATGTAATCATACGAGCTATGTATTCGCATAGAAAGACGAAACAAAGCGGGCTATATATGCATAGACAGATGTAATCATATGGAATATGCATGCATATACAGATGTAATCATGCGGGCTATGCATGCATAAACAGATGTAATCATAATGGCTATGCATGCATAGACATATGTTATCATGCGGGCTATGCATGCATAGACATATGTAATCATACAGGCTGTGCATGCACAGACAGATGAAATCATACGGGCTATGCATGCATAGACAGACGAACCAAAGCGGGCTATGCATGCATAGACAGATGAAACAAAGCGGGCTATGCATGTACAGACAGATGAAATCATACGGGCTATGCATGCATAAACAGATGAATTCATGCGGGCTATGCATGCATAGACATATGAAATCATGCGGGCAATGCATGCACATACATATGTAATCATACGAGCTATGCATGCACAGGCAGATGTTATCATGCGAGCTATGCATGCATAAACAGATGAAATCATGCGGGCTATGCATGCATAAACAGATGAAATCATGCGGGCTCTGCATGCATAGACAGATGTAATCATACAGGCTGTGCATGCACATACAGATGAAATCATACGGGCTATGCATGCATAAACAGATGAACTCATGCGGGCTATGCATGCATAAACAGATGAAAACATGCGGGCTATGCATGCATAAACAGATGAAACCATGAGGGCTATGTAGTCGCACACATTCATTGTCCACCTTTAAATGCTATAACCTTGACGGAACGTAAAAGGTGTAGCTTAACTCGTTTAATACTCTTATACCTTTGTGTAGCATAGGAGAGAAGATGCAACAAGACGTTTGTTTGCCTGCCGCGTCTGCAATTGTATATTTGGCTGGCTTTACCTGGATCTATCGTACTTGGCATATACAAACAAAAGCGGCACTTTTTGAGCATTATAGGACCAGGTACAAAGCTATAAAGACAACTTAATTGTGAAGCACACCTACACAAACTCCGTAAGTAGTTTGCTTCGTTATTTATATTTATTCCAGACATTGGAGAATATTTCCCTGAATGAAGATCGTTTGTTGCACAAAGTTAAAAACTTAAGAAAAAGTGAAGAAATGTTGATTATGAGCAATTTATCCATTTGTCAAAATGTTTTCAAAATACATCTGCAACATGTGCGTTAAAATATGTCTGCAGGTGGGAAAAGGATTAACATGTGGAGTATGCAATATAAAGTTTAATGTTAAAACTTAATCCTAATTCGAGTTAGCATGAAAACCTACATTTTCTTATGGTATATGTGAGCCATTCCACGAGAAAACCAACATGATGGACTATGCGTAAAAAATCAACCCGGTTTCATCTAAGCATGCCGCGCAGGCTAACCCGGAGATATGTTTTTCTTCTCCTGTGTATTTTCTGTTTCAGGAAGCATTACTCTATACTTCTATCACCCTGAGACGTAATGTGTCGGTCCGGATTAGCCTGCGCGGACTGCGCATGCTTATCTGTGTCAATACATTACGCAGAGTCCAGGATGTTGGTTTTCTCGTGGTATGCCTCATATGGTACCAGTTTTACCAGAATGATTGATTTATAACTGCATATTAAAAAGGATTGTTCTCACTTTGTAAAGAACGGAACTCGACCAGTGTCAGATTTTAGATTTATCCTGATGAGCTCCTCGACACGGCACTATCGACCTTGATATTTAACCCACATACAACACATATGAAGCTAACATTTGTGGGAAAATACCTTGTACGAATGAATTAATGAGTAGCCAACAAAGTAGACGAAGATTTGACTGATGTATGTGCAGGCTACTGTGGGTCTACATTGTCCGTAACGTTAATGTTGTTAACGTTCGTACATAGCAGGTCAAGCTGTTGTTTATTTCGCGTTTAACAAGTTAATAGTAAATACGTTAACACTATCACACATATAATACATCAGCAGCAGATGACCTTGAAAGCATCTTAGCAAATATATGGAAAATCACCTAAAATAAAATAAATTAAATGGAGTTGAAAACATTGTAGTAAAATTACAATTTGATCATGATGAACAATTCCTTTTCCACACTGTTTGAAGTATACTGCTGTAGATTCGTCAAAAGGCGTTAGTATGTGAGAAATGATTAAGTTGTGTTAACCTTGGTCTTGTGCATGTAACACGTTGGCGCGAATGACTACGCCTTAACACTTCTCAAGATACAGAGGCTTTCTGACGCTTCTACAGCAGACGATTTTTGAAAACATTGCTGCAAAAGAAAAAAAAAATCTCATAATGAGCAAGTTGTCCTTTTTCCACACAATGTCTTCAACTTTTATCCAATAAATGTTTGTTTTCAAATAAGGAGTGTTTGCATATTTTTGACTAAATCTTTTCGAAGTCATATGCTACATTAGTTTTGTATGTGGAAAAGGGTTTATTTATGTACCTATTCCAAGATACAAGTTTCGGTAGTACAGACACTGAACTCGGTTAAAAATACAAAGAAGAACAATTATAAGCTTGCACACTTACCGGTAGCGATAAAACAACGTAAATCAAAACACGCATATTCCCGGCGTTATCAATCCCTTTCTATAAGAAATATGTATACCCAGGTTGAACAACAACTGAGAAATAAATGTTCACCTCTCTGAGATAAATGTTCACCTCTCTGGAATAAGTTTAAATGGATTCTAGAAAATGTTTATCAAAAACCCCAATCACATCTGATGGAAAAGTAATTCAAATTCCAGCGCGAATCACGGCGGGAGTTTATCATGGTATTTGGAATCAAGTTGCGCCATATTAAGATGTGCCTTTTCTTTGTGAAGGATACAGACTTCGAAATTTTAATATTCAAAGGAACGCATTTATTTAAATGATCATATTTTTTAATTAACCCCTTCCCACATGAAGACACATATTAAGCCTTTTCCCCAAAAAGACGGTTTCTGACGCCTTTGCAGCAGACGGCTTTTTGAAAACATGGCGACTTTTGTCAACATGATTTAAAATCTATTCAATTATTGTTCTTTCATTGAAAGGGATTTTCTATGCCTTTGCTTAACGTGTTCAAAGTCGTCTGCTGCATATTTATCGTATGTGGGAAAGGGTTAAAGCAACAAACGCAGACGACATTTAAAAGCAACGGTAAATATATCGAATTATATGTTTTTTTTTATTTATTTTGATATATATAAATATTATGTTGGTGGTAAATGAAAGACATGCTTTATATTTACCCTTTCCCAAATACAACAAAACTGCAGCAGACAAATTTGAAACGTCTTGGTAAAAATAGGCAAAATTCTCTAAAAAATTAAGGATATTTTCAAAAGTGTTGATCACATTATTGCAAACATGGTAATTTCTTATTATGAACAAATTTCTTCGTTATTACTTTGTTTTCAAAAATAGCTTGCTGCATAGAAAGCTTTTGTTTGTGGGAAAGAATTTAATATATAATTATTTCATGACACATACAATAATAGGTAAATCATCGCTGCCACGAATGTGAATAAAAACATAATGATACACCATGTTCATTTGAAAAATAGGTTTCCGTTGATACACAATCCGGAATATGATTATACCGAGAAATGTTATTCCATAACAACGAACAATTTGTAAATATCTCATAGCATTAGAGTACCGACTTGTCAATATACATTGAGTTGAGTTGGTCACTATCTGTATTGGCCAGAGTATTTGCCGTTATCGTGGGAGGAACCTCTCAGTGTATTACCAAATACGTGAACTGTCAGAGTGATACGGGTAACACAAACATAAATATAAACAGAATATGAGCATTGAGAAAATATATCTTGTATAATTTCAACTAAAATTCGAGCTTACATTAAATTTCATCATGAACTATGTAATCAGCAAGTTCGTCATCAATGTCTTCATTTTCATCAACGTCATAATCATTCCCAACTCCGTTATTTCCATAATCGTCGATGTTATCATTAGTGTCATCAATTTCGGCGTCAATATCATCATCAGCGCCGAAACCCTCATCATTCAATATCTTGTCTTTCACAGAATGCTTACCATTCGCATGGTTTTCGGCATCAGCACTGTTGTTATCGTCTTCATTATCATTTTCCTCGTCGACATCGTCGTCTTCCTCATTGTCATCGTTGTTGTTTTGATGCATTTCTCCATCGTCCTCGTCGACATCTTCTTCGCCGACCGCCTCATGGTCTTCATCGTCTTCCTCATCAGCTTCGCCTATATCTCCATCGTCATCAACATCCTGTTTAACGTCCACATTCTCGCGTTCCATGTACTTTTCTGCACCGTGAAATTCGTCCACATCCACGAACACGTCTTCATCTTCATTTTCACCATTTTCTCCTGCTTCTTCTTCTTGTTCTTCTTCTTGTTGTTGTTGTTCTTCTTCTTCTTCATTTACAATATTTTCGTTTTGTGTTAGCTTTCCTTTGAAACGTAGTAGTTCTTCGCTATTTTTTACAATCGAATCGTCTGTTTCGTTTGTTTCATGTTGAGACAAAGCAGGTCCGTTCTTAACACCCACGTTTCTATTTGCTCGATGAACGGTGTATATAACACACATACTGATTACCGTACTGGTTAATATAACACAAGCTAGTTTACATTTTATATTCATGTTCGTCTGTCTGTTTGCTGGAAAGCTTTATTTTGATACTTTTATACGTATGTTTGATTTCAAGCCAAATTTATCGTGCACATGTCTCACTGAAAACATATATTAAGCACGCATAAATCCTATTTATGTCCATATGCCCTTTCATATTGCCGACACTAAGTAAATATGTGATTCAACCTCTAAATTCCAACATACTGTAGTCAATGTACAATCATAAGTACGAACGTCGTTAACCGTCCCTTTGCTTTAAGTAACCTTTGTTATGAACTGTACCTACGTGTTTCCAATGTGTCTAATGTCCATCATATGGTCTCATAAATATCGGATTATTATATGTGTCATACAGAAAGGTGGTCATCGCATAATGCAATTCCACAGCCAAACTCGAATTAAGCGAGAAGATAATATGCTGGTAAAAACTAAAGTCGTTCTGTATCGGCTCATTGATCTGGTGTTTGGAGTTTTCAACGGTACTTTAGTTTTATTACGGCGGCCAGTACACCTTACTTGTGATTCCCGAATTTCTCGCACCTGTACTCCACATCAAATTCTTACCAAGCAACTGGCTACCATCCATATGCTACCATATACTTTTTAACTAATTGATGAAACCAGAATACGAATTAGATTCGATCCATCTTGTAGACTTGCAATGTGCAAGGCTATGGTGTGAGTGTGAGTGGGTGTGTGTGTGGGGGGGGGGGGGTGGGGGGGTGGGTTGTGGGGAAGGGACCCCGCACTCGAAAAGACATAGGTTGTACGGAACTACGGCCGTTTACCTTTCCTACATCCAACAAATCTGCCGCAGACAACGTTGAAAAATAAGAAGTATAGAAATTCTTTATAAGTGAATTGAATACTATTGAATAAAGAGTAAAGGATATTTTAGAGTTGAAATTTTCAAAAATCGTTAGCAGTTTGTGCGTCATATCACGGCTGTATATACGACAGTGTTACAGAATGATTTTGCAATGGTGTGGTCCATTTATATGTTCTCTCGTCGGTAACAGATGCTCTATGATCATATTAAAAGTAACATTAGTTTAACCCTTTCCCACCTGCAGACGCATTTTGACGCAATAGCAGCAGACGACTTTTGAAAACATTGCGGCCAAAGGTGAAAACCCTCATGATGAGCAATTTCACCCTTGGCCACAATGTTTTCCACTTTATTTAATAATTAAGCCATCCTTTATTGAGATTTTTCAGGTTTTTGTTACTATGTTTTCAAAGTCGTCTGCTGCAGATTTATTGTTTGTGGGAAAGGGTTACATTATTATAAATAAGGACCATCGGGCGTGATAACGACTGATTGAGTGTATTTACCTTTTCCAACATGTAACAAATCCGACATATAATTTTGAAAACAATAATTAAAACAGTTGGTAAATCTCCAGAAATTAATGTAAAATTATCAGATTGAGTTGACAAAGTTGTGGCAAAAGGTGAAAGGTCACAATGTTTCTAAAAGTTTTCTGCAGCAGACGCGTCAAAATCCTTCTGTTAATGGAAATTGGTAAACCCATTGACTTACTGCAACCGTATTCTTACGTATGTTTTTACTAGTGCTCTAAGAATAAAAGTGATATATGAAAAGCTCAAACTGATAAACCAAGGTAAGACTGTGAGAACGTGAAAGTTGATATTGATTTTTATAGCTCGTAATAATAGTTTTAAAAGTTCTATCGATGGCACAATATAAATTCATACCAAAAACAGAAACATGTATCCATTTTGGTATATTAGGCATTTCCGATGTATTAAGAAATTTCCGTTAATCACGGGATTCAAACCTAAGACTTTCTGATAAAGAACTCGGGCTACCCCTGGACAAGTGTCCCCTCACCTGCGAAAGGGTAAAACGCACTAGCTTGTACAATGCACTAGATAGTAACAGCTGAAACAACTTGCTTGTAATATTATAAACCAATACATGATCAATATTTACCATAACCCATTCCCACATACAACACATCTGAAGCGAACGACTATGCAAACATCTTAACATCACCGTTTGCACGATGGTATTGACATTTCGCTACTATTTGTTTTGGGTCACAGATAAGCAAAATGTGGAAATGGTGTAAATGCAGCAATAAGATCGTTCGTGTTACAGTCCAGCGCGTCATCATCTAAGACAATTATGCAAAGGATCACGACACACATCAGATCGGCCCACTTGTTAACATTATGGAATGAAATTGTTCTGAAAATCTAGAAGGCAAACTTAAATATGTTCTTAAAAAGCAATTGTGTAAACTGCACGGAGTTTAACTATCGCAGATCACCCATCCAGGCACTAACCGTGATGTACGTTGCTTAACTTTGTAAAAATGCCAACCACTCAACGAACCTCGCTATAAAAGCCGGCTTCCACAGCAAGACTGTAGAAGTGATATTTGTACCTATACCCATTCCCGGTACAACTGCAATCTGTACGCTGGTAGAGTATATATAAAAAAAGATACTCTTTCACTCCTAAAGATTTTCCAACTTTTGCTTACAGGTTTTCATATAACTTTCCCCCAGTTTTGATGTAGTGGAAAGAGAAAAGAGTAACGCCGTTTTCAACAGTTTCTCCGTTACATCACGGCTGCCAAATTACTTCACCATGTGTTTCATGACTTTCTCACGGTATCACACCACACAACATGCTTTCCTGACTTTCTCACGTTATTACAGCACACAATATGCTTTCCTGACTTTCTCACGGTATCACACCACACACCATGCTTTCTCACGGTATCACACAACACAGCATGTTTTCTCACGGTATCACACCACACAACATGCTTTCTTACGGTATCACACCACACATCATGCTTTATCACGGTATCACACCATACAACATGCTTTCTCACGGTATCACACCATACATCAAGCTTTATCACGGTATCACACCACACAACATGCTTTCTCACGTTATCACACAACACAGCATACTTTCTCAAGGTATCGCACCACACAGCATGTTTTCTCACGGTATTACACCACACAGCATGCGTTTTCACGGTATCACACCACACAGCATGCTTTCTTACGGTATCACACCACACAACATGCTTTCTCACGGTATCACACCACACATCATGCTTTCTCACGGTATCACACCACATAACATGCTTTCTCACGGTATCACACCACACACCATGCTTTCTCACGGTATCACACCACACAACATGCTTTCTCACAGTATCACACCACAAATCATGCTTTCTCACGGTATCACACCACAAAACATGCTTTCTCACGGTATCACACCACACAGCATGTTTTGCTGACAACTGGCTATCTTCAGGTCTATATTATTGTAGTCAACTGGTGGAATGTCGCTAGTTACAGTCATTCACTGGAAAAGCAACAACGGCCGAGCTCGGGGTTTGGAAATACGACCTCTAGATTGATAGATCATGTCGTTATCAACATTTGGATAGGGGTATGGTAGGTCTTAGTCTAGATATGATCGCTTTCGGTATTAACCCCCGAGTCAACACGAGCTGACCTGAGTTGACTCGAGTGGCGTTCGTTTAATAGGAGACAGCCTACTCGGGATAACCCGATGTCAACCTACCCCGATATCTTGGAAGCGCATCCGGCATCATCCCCGAGTTAACTTACCCAGGTAAGCCTTCCTTACTCAGGTATGTGATGCACACCGAACGGTAAAGTGGTATAGGTAGGATGACATCGGGTTAACCCGAGTAGGCTGTCGCTTGTTAAAAATGAGCGCCACGCGAGTCATTTCGGGTTAAAGCTTGTTGACTCGGGGGCTAATGCCGAACGCGCTTAGGGTTGATGACAATTGGAACCGGTTTTAAACATATACCGTTCGATGTTTAACACATACCCTAGTCGGCCTAAGAAGGAATGTAGAGTATACAGTTCAAGATTCCTGGATTGAGTAAGAGTAAGGTTTACTCTTGTGAATATTGTCGAATGGGCTCCAAGTAAGTAAGTGAAGGGATGTAACTACGTTTAATGTGATGCTATGCTTCTCTGGTTGCATTCCCGTGAAACAACTTGTTACGTACTGTATTTATGTTGTATGTAATGTATTTTAGGCCAGCGGACTTGCATTACTATGAACTCTTTGAAGTTCTGTTACTTAGCACTGTAACAGCTTCATTCCACTTCTTTCTCAATCTACCCTTACCAACATGGTGATGCTACAGACGCATCTGGCGCAGACGATTTTGGTAATATTGTGACAAAAGTGGATAGGATTTTTTTTCTTTCTGCGACAGTATTTTCTACATTATATTCAGTGTAATAATAATGATATGACGCACTTAACACATAAAATACATATATCTGTCACATTATCAAAGTTGTTATTATCGGTAAACTATGATATCATCTATCAAACAAGTATACCTGAAGTGCTGTATAGCACCAATCTCGTTCATTAACCCAAATACTACCACCTGCTGATATACGACGTCGAGCCACCTGAAAATAAGGATTGGAAACATTTGGAATCGAGATACGGAGAAATAAAACTATATCATGTTCAACTAACATTTTGAAAATGTGGTAAATGAGGTTTCATTGCGTAGAAGGTCGAGTTAGATCCGATTCCCGTGTCCATCGTTAAGGTCGGGCGATGTTCGACCATGCATAAGTTCTCTTGCATTATAATATATGACGTTAAGCCTCGAGATATTATTTGGTTTGCACTACAAAGTACTCGAGATATTATTTGGTTTGCACTACAAAGTACAAGTTAAGGTAAAACATATAATTAGCACCTGGAGACATACGTGGACCCAGGGGATTTTGCTTTGTAAATAGGTATTATAATAAGATGGAATCCTTGACAATAATCTAAGTTACGGACTGTCTGTAGTGTTGACTCAGAGGGGCACATATGTCCGTATACATGTAAGTCCCATAAATACACCGTATCAATGGCGGCGTAAAGCACCAAACAACCAACCAACCGTATCAGTGGCGGTATAAAGAACAAAACAAACAACCATCCGTATCGGTGGTGACGTAAAGCACCAAACAAACAAACATCCGTATCAGTGGCGACGTAAAGCACCGAAGAAGTAACCACCAGTATCAGAACAGAACAGAACAGAACAATTCTTTATTTCACCCAGGTACATACAAGGTACAACATGGGGTTATACATTATAATACAAATTTCAAAATATATAGTTTCAGAGGCGGCGTAAAGCACCAAACAAACATCCAACCGTATCAGTGGCGGCGTAAAACACCACACAAACAACCAAGCGTATCAGAGGCGGCGTAAAGCACCAAACAAACAACCATCTGTATCAGTGGCGACGTAAAACACCACACAAACAACCAACCATATCAGAGGCGACGTAAAGCACCAAACAAACAACCAACCGTATCAATGGCGGCGTAAAACACCACACAAACAACCAATCGTAACAGTGAGGGCGTAAAGCACCACACAACCAATCAGCCACATCAGCGGCGACGTAAAGCACCAAACAAACAACCAACCGTATCAGTGGCGGTGTAAAGCACCAAACAAACAACCACCCGTATCAGTGGCAATGTAAAGCACCAAACAACCAATCAACCGTATCAGTGGCGGCGTATAGCACAAACAAACCAATCAACCGTATCAGTGGCGACGTAAAGCACCAAACAAACAACCAACCGTATCAGTGGCGGTGTAAAGCACTAAACAAACCAATCAACCGTAGCAGTGGCGGCTTAAAGCACAAACAAACAACCAACCGTAGCAGTGGCGGTGTAAAGCACCAAACAAACCAATCAACCGTAGCAGTGGCGGCGTAAAGCACAAACAAACCAATCAACCGTATCAGTTGCGACGTAAAGCACCAAACAAACAACCACCCGTATCAGTGGCGGTGTAAAGCACCAAACAAACAAACAACCGTAGCAGTGGCGGCGTAAAGCACCAAACAAACAAACACCCGTATCAGTGGCGACGTAAAGCACCAAACAAACAATCTACCGTATCAGCGTCGATGTAAAGCACCTAACAAACAACCATCAGTATCAGTGACGATGTAAAGCACCAAACAAACAACCATCCGTATCAGTGGCGGTGTAAAGCACCAAACAAACAACCAACCGTATCAGTGGCGGCGTAAAGCACCAAACAAACAACCAACCGCATATTGCTAATAAGTTCCATACAACATGATTGCTCATACCGTCTAGGTATTGTTTTAAGATTTACATTTGTAAATCTGTTTTAACCGCCTAGGTGCTGTAGTGGCCCCGCCTTGGTGCGTAATGTATTGTGCTCGATCCCCGACTGGGTCATACAAAAGACGACTTTATAAATGGTCGTAATGACTGCCTTCCATGGCGCTCTTTGTTGCGGGGTTAGCATTACGACTGACTGACTGATGTCAGAATAAATGGACCAGAAGTACTGGTAACGTACCCAGGAAACTCCCATGATATAACTTAAACATTGTTGAAAGATGATCCATCAAATCCGTTTTTGAGTAGTTAAAGCGTGCATGAAGACTGTCGTGACGCTATGTAATGTGTATTATTTCAACTATAACTAGGCCATAGGCAGTTAAATACGTCACCTTCGTATTTCTATTATACGATCTGACAACAAAATTGTTTATGAACGTGTTTCCCTTTAACTTGATCCGCATGATTCTTTCCACGAGAACACCAACATTGTGGACATTGTGCCGCGCAGGCTAACCCGGACAGACACTTTTCGCCTCCTGTGGATTTTCTGTTTCAGGAATCATTACTCTATACCCCTTTATATAATTAATTGATATAGTTGACCGAAATAAATCTTATTTAGTTACTGATATCATGGATAAAATACTGTTTGAAACTATTTTTTCAGCAAATTTTATAGGACGCCTATACTTTGAACTTGACGTTAACATTTCATGTCAGAAAAGGACTTGTTTGTACAACAAATTAAACGGACAATAACCCTATGTGTTATCGTTCAGCAGACTTTCCATATGAAAGATATGTAGCAGACGTTTTTAAAACATGGCTAGATATAATTCAGAACAGTATGACTATTAAATAAAGTCGAATGTGTCACGGCGGGTATCGGGATGCATGGCACATTACGAACCAACACTACACGCATAGATGAGTACTCTGATTAAAAAACCTGATCTGTTTCACATTACTACACCTGTGAACATTTTCAACTGAAAGATTTCAAAATGATCAGATAATGGACTGGATATAGTTGCTACGTACAAAAGATCTACCTTTGAGTCCAAACATAGGTGTGTACTCTAATTTAAAAAAAATATGCATTGTTTCACATTACTACACCTGTGGACATTTTCAACTGAAAGATTTCAAAAGGATCAGATAATGGACTGGATATAGTTGCTACGTACAAAAGATCCACCTGTGAATCAATTGTTTTTCGTCTAAATGAGGATTTAAGAAATCCCAAACATTTCATGTACGATTTCACTGTTTGTTTTATTCACCGGGTATTAATTTATAATTAAATTTCACCAAAGCAACTTTTTCTGTTGTAGTTTTTACTGTTTAAACCAAGCCATTTGACGAGTGGTATGCAGAGACACTGTTGTAGTTTTTACTCTTTAAACCAAGCCATTTGACGCGTGGTATGCAGACACTGTTGTAGTTTTTACTGTTTTAACCAAGCCATTTGACGCGTGGTACATGTATGCAGACACTGTTGTAGTTTTTACTGTTTAAACCAAGCCATTTGACGCGTGGTATGCAGACACTGTGGTGTTTACTGTTTAAACCAAGCCGATATAATGGCATGTTTTTCATCTAATTGTAGCATTATGATGTCACATTGACCTCTTTTCAAGTGGAAATGCCTCTTTTTTTTCTTGGAGCATAACGAGCATTGTTGTTGAACTGCTGTCGCATGACCAATGGGGCTTTCAAACTTCCGCGACAAATCTGGATCCACAGATGGGTTTATTTCGATCTAAATATGTACCCTTGAAATCCTCGGTACCATTTCATTGATTGCAAATTATTGGGTGCCCCGTCAGGCAATAGAAATGCACTAGATCCACACAATTTGCACCTATCCAAAGACCCCTTTTCTCGTATCGTTGCAGAAAAACCAACCAGTATTAAGTGTTTTAACCCTAGTTTTGCTAAGAAAAAGGGTTTTGTTCCCATATTTCTGTGTTTCAAATGATTTAATTAATCCTAGAGGCTTCTTAATTATTTACTTAGTCATTGCTGTAAAAGAAGCTACCTCTGCTTTCATAGTTATTACAGCAAAGCACTCTTATATTTTCACATTCATGTAATTTTGACTCTGCACCCTTTAATTTCTTTTTCATAGAATAGACTACAGAAAGGGGTTGAGTACTGTATATCTGGGCTATTACAGTGTTATTAAGTACCATGAAACATTTCAACTTCTTTGTGAATCAAAATAATTCCAAAACAGCCTTTTAAGTGAGAAATATCATCTAAATATTGTTTTTTCAAGCGAAAAATGGGAGATCATGTCTCTAAAAGGTAATTCAAATTAGATTTAATTTTTATATAAAAAATAAAAAAATGGTGAGATGAGCCCTTAGTTTCTGGTGCTGTAATGGTAGATATGAGAAATAACCATAACCCATAATGCTACAATGGTCGCCTATGTAAAATTAATTGCTTCCCTTTCCCTTTAACCAAATACGACGTATCTCTGTGAGTTTCGAATACCATCTATTAGGGATGAACTACCTTAACTCATTCTCACTTGTACACGCCTTCATGATGACGCATCTAAAGAAGACGACTTGCATGTATGTACAATTTGTGACAAACGGAGAAATTGTTTTAATTATGAGCAATATCCCATTTGATCACTACATATCATAGTTTCATTTTAAGATATTTTTATTGCTAATGTGCATATATACAAAATATTGATTTGAAAACATAATTTTAATTTGATTAAAATTAATTATACACAACGTATGTTTTTAACTATTTTTACAAAATAAATTAAAATGCACGTGATTTATGATAGGCAACGGTAAGGAAGGTGAACATATAACATAAAACAATGGATATAAGTTCAAGTTAAGGATTGCATAGGGTAACAAGGGGGCAACTTCCAAGAGGGCTCAAACTTAGAAAATTCAATTGCATGCCACTATCGACTATGGTAGTCTTACAGATGGATTGCTATGAAATACATATTAACGTGTTTCCCGGGCTAAATGTCAGAATCAGGCTTACGAAAAGATTCATAGAAGGACCAGTTGTCATAATTCCAATCAGTTCTGGACGGAAACAGTCTGATTTCTTTTTCATGCAACTCATATAAATGATTTTCCCTTTGTAAAGCAATACAATACAACACATCAAAACGGTCATCAGGGTGTGTGAAAGTAATCACAACTTTAGATAAACCATTCCGTGTGGTAAATTTGTGTGTGAAGTTTCCCTCGGCTTCCAGTAAATTTGGTCCGTAGCTAGTACCAAGTCGAAGTTCAATCTGTGGTGTAGGGATACCAGTAGCTTTACAGGACGCGACAACCTTTTTCGTAGTGTTCTGTGTTACACCAGTCTTTCGTTCGTCAAAAGTAATCCCCTTGTAAGGTAATAATGTTGTCTTAGTTGTAATCGTCTCCTTGCCATTTGTAGCCTCACAAATATAAGTACCGAATAGAGCTTTGCCGTTTTTCTCTAACCTTTGTAACGTAACCGATCTAAAGTGAAAAACACTATCAATGAGTAATGGCTCAGATGATAGTTTCTTGAGCTTTCCGTTTCTTTCTCTATATACCGTTACATCTGGTCTGGGATTCCCCATTGCTCTACAAAATACGCTCACGACAGAAGACGACACATAGACGTTCTCGGGACCGTGATACAGTGCGATGGATTCTGGTGGCACCGTAGAATTAAGACCATCTCTTAAAAGTTCAATCTCAACTCCGAAATGTGTGACTTCAGAATACTGTCCACCCCCGGGTTGTGGTAAAGCGAAGGAGAGTAGTCCACCATTCTCAATGTGCTCCCTTTGAAGAGTTAAAACAATCTCTATGTCCCCTATGCCATTATCATGTTTGGACACACCAATACTACCGTAGCTATGCACTTCTGACACCGTGTGGGGCTTTGACGTAGTATTTACCATTGTAAGGTATATCTGATGTGTCATACCAGATGATCCAGGATGCCGTTGCTCTATAAGTTCCAGAAGGTTCCTCCCAACTTGCAGGGTAACATTGTATTCCTCTGGTAGATCATTCGGCAACAAAACCTGACGCGGATAGCTTGTGATCTTATATTCAGTTTCATCGAATGATTGTTTGCCTTCGTCAACAATGGCAGTCAGATTTACTTTAATTGAAGCCGAATTCTTCATTGAATGGATCCTTGCGAATAAAAAATGGGTCAATTGAAGATCGTGGATCTGTACATCTGACGTGAAGATAGTTCGATCGTTGATCAATCGGGTCGTTTTGACATTCCCCGCCGTTCGTACATTCCCATTACCGCCGCTGAATGTCTGAAACCATACCATACTGTATTCATCCGTAGCTTCAAACTGTAATGTTAAACTTACCGTATCATTCACTTTTCCGTGTGATGCCAAACTAATGAGTTTTAGCTCCTCAGAAACAACCATACTACGTTGCCCACTTCCGGTGTGTTGGTCTGCGCACTCACATGCTGCGATAGTTACGGCCCGGCACATCTCGGTGAGACCAGATGTTATTGTTGACATCTGTTTCTGGAACTCCTGATTTTGTTTCGTCAATTGTTCGAGGGCTTTCTTCATTTCATACATGTCTTCGTGTTCATAGCACATTACCCCCAACACCTGTATAATGTATAAACAGAGTCTCATAAATAGTTGTCCGCAACTTCAATAATAGCAACCTGCGTGTATTTACGTCTGCTGCAATAAACAATAATCTACATGAGCATCCGTGCCAAATGTTCTTGAAATATGATGTGATAAATCATTGACAAACAATGCATAAACATATCATACTACGCGGATTCACAGGTAGATCTAGATTTACAAAGAACTCAAACCCATAAACATTGTTTTTCTTAAATCAGTGCCAAACAGTGCATAGACAGATGAAACAAAGCGGGCTGTGCATGCATATACAGATGAAACCATGCGGGCTATGCATTCGCATACTTTCATCGTCCACCTTTAAATGCTTTAGCCTTTGACGATCATAAAAGGTGTAGCTTAACTCGCTTACCACTCTTATGCCTTTGTAAAGCATAGGAATGCAGATGCAACAAGACGTTTGTTTGGTTGCCGCGTCTGCAATAGTATATTTGTCTGGCTTTACCTGGCCCTACCGTACCTTGCATAAGCAGATATTAGCGGCACCCTCTGATCCATGGAGGACCAGGTACAAAGCTATAGAGACAACTTTTTCGTGAAGCACACCTTTATAAACTCCGGAAGTAGCTTGCTTCGTTATTTATATTGATTCCAGATATTTTATTGTAATGATCCGCTGTAGAGATTACGATAATAAATGGTATGTTTTTACAAATTAACTACATTATACTCGGTACCAGTCTAATGCCAGACGTACTCATTTTAAATGGAGATCATTTTATAAAACCCTTTCCCACATACACAACCTTTGCAGCAGACGACTTAAAAAACATCTACAGAGAATTGGAGACTATTCATTGTTGCATAGAGTTAAACAAAGGAACAAGTGAAAAAATGTTGATTATTACCAATCTATCCATTTGTCAAAATGTTTTCAAAATAAATCTGCAACATGTGCTACAAAAAATACGTCTGCAGGTAAGCAGGTGGGAAAATAATTAACATGTTGAGTATACAATATAAATTTTAAAGTTAAAACTATTTCCTATTCGAGTTATTATGAAAACCTATATTTACTTATGGTATATGTGAGCCATTCCACAAGAAAACCAACATGATAGACTAGGCGTAAAGTATCGACCCGGATCAACCTAAGCATGTCGCGAAGGCTAACCCGGATATATACTTTACGCCTCCTGTGGATTTTTCTGTTTTAGGAATCATTACTCTATACCTCTATCCCCCTTAGACGGACTGTTTGTCTTCTCGTGGTACCAGTTTTACCAGAATGATTGATTGATAACTGCATTTCAAATAGGATTGTTTCCACTTTGTAATGAACGAAATTCGACCAGTGTCAAATTGTACTTTTATCCTAAAGAGCTCCTCGACACGGCACCATCGTCCTTGATATTTAACCCACATTCAGCAAATATGAAGCAAACATGTGTGGGGTAATACCTTGTACGAATGAACTAATGAGTAGCCAACAAAGTAGACGAAGATTTGACTTGCAGGCTACTCTTGGTCTACATTGTCCGTAACGTTAATGTTGTTAAAGTTCGTATAAATCAGGTCAAGCTGTTGTTTTAATAGTAAATACGTTAATCCTTTCCCTCAAATAGACGCTTTCTGACGCCTCTGCAGCAGACGGCTTTTTGAAAACATAGTGACAAAAGAAGAAATTGCACAAAACGTGCAGTTTCTTCTTTTGCCACAATGTTTTCCACTTTTATCATAGGTTATCCATTCACTTATGGAGATTTTCTATGTTTTGACAAAATACGTTCAAAGTCGTCTGCTGCAGAATTGTCGTATGAGGGAAACGGTTAACACGATCACACATACATTAAATCAGCAGCAAATGACCTTGAAAGCAAATATACGAAAAACCACCAATAATATATTTGAATGCAGTTGAAAACATTGTAGTAAAAGGACAATTTGCTCATGATTAACAATTTCCTTTTCCAAAATGTTTTAAGTAGTCTGCTGTATATTCGTCAAAAGGCGGTAATATGTAGGAAATGGTTAAGTTGTGTTAACTTTTGTGCTGTGTTTTTAACAAGCTGGTGCTTTCTGACACATTCTGCAGCAGACGAAATATTGCAAACATTGCTGCAAAAGAAGAAATTGCTCATAATGAGCAAACAAGTTGTCCTTTTCCCACAATGTCTTCAACTTTTATCCAATAAATGTTTGTTTTCATAAAAGGTGTGTTTATATATTTTTGACTAGATCTTTTCAAAGTTATATGCTACATAAGTGTTGTATGCGGGAAATGGTGTACTTATGTACCTGTATCAAGATACAAGTTTAGGAAGTACAGACACTGAAATCGGCTAACAATACAAAGAAGAACAATTATAACATTGCACTTACCGGTAGCCATAAAACAACGAAAATCAAAACACGCATATTCCCGGCGCTCTCAATCCCTTTTTTAATAATTATTTATACCCAGCTTGATCAACAACTGAGAAATAAATGTGCACCTCTCTGAGATAAATGTTCACATCTCTGGAATATGTTTACCTGGATTCTAGAGAACGTTTATCTACAAACCAAATCACATCTGATGGAAAAGTAATTTAAATTCCAGCGCGAATATCACGGCGGGAGGTTTATCATGATATTTAGAATCAAGTTGCGCCATAATAAAATGTGCCTTTTTTGTGTGAAGGTTACAGACGACGAAATTTGAATATTCGTAGGAACACATTTATTTCCCTTTCCGACATGTTAAACCTTACCGTCACATAGACGCTTTCTGACGCCTCTGCAGCAGACGGCTTTTCGAAAACATGGCTACAAAAGAAGAAATTGCAATTTCTCCTTTTGTCAACATGTTTTCAACTCTTCTCAATAATTGTTCTTTAATTTAAAGGGATTTTCTGTGCTTTCGCTTAACGTTTTCAAAGTCGTCTGCTGCAGATTTGTTTTATGTGATACAGGTTTATAGTAACAACCGCAGACGACGTTTGAAAAAAACGGCAACAGAAGAAATTGTTCAAAATGATCAATTTCCCAATATGCCACAATGTTTTCAATTCTATACAGTAATTATACTTTCATTGGTAGAGAACCGCTTCGGGTGCGGGATGTCGCGGGTTCGATCCACGACCGGGTCATACCAAAGACTGTTCAAAACGAACAAAATCTCCTTTTGTCACAATGTTTTCTACTCTATTCAATTATTGTTCTTTGATTTAAAGGGATTGTCTGTGCTTTTGCTAAACGTTTTCAAAGTCGTCTGCTGCAGAGTTTTTGTTTGTGATAAAGGGTTATAGTAACAACCGCAGACGACATTTGAAAACAACAACAACAGAAGAAATTGTTCAAAATGATCAATTTCCCATTTGTCACAATGTTTTCAATTCTATTCAGTAATTATACTTTCATTGGTAGAGAACCGCTTCGGGTGCGGGATGTCGCGGGTTCGATCCACGACCGGGTCATACTAAAGACTGTTCAAAACGAACAAATTCTCATTTTGTCACAATGTTTTCTACTCGTCTGTTTCATATGTGTTGAATGTGGGACAGAGTTAAAGTATACTGGAGTTGCGATCCATGAAAACCAGCCGATGGAAATGTTCATTGTGTCAACAGTTTTGAAGCCAAAATTAGCCTACACACAGAGCACGTGCGACCAGTGTAGTCTCAAATCGATGTGAGAATCTGCATATATCTGTATCTGGATCAACACTGGTCGATCAATATTCACAGACGGTTCTAAGAAGCGTGTTAACCTTAATCTCTAATGTAGACTTAGTTTGATGCATATGAAGCAGTCAACTTTTGGAAACATTGTGGCAAAAGTAGAAAAAGTCAACAAGGTTAAAGACAAACTTCTTAACCCTTTTCACATGTAGATGCAATTTGACAAATATGATGAGATATATGAAATTTTGTGACAGACAGAGAAATTATTCAAAACGAGCAATTCCTTCTTTTGCCGCAATGGTGACAAGTCACAGACGGATGTAAGGAAATTCTTAACGAACATAATATTACTTGAAAACAGTTCAAAATATAATGGCAAAAAGAAAAATTGCTAGTTTTTAACAATTTCTACTTTTTTCACAATGTTTTCAAAAGTCGTCTGCTTGATATTCATGTACGTCAAAGTGTGTCTATAATTTGCTGAAAGGCTAAAAAAAAATGAATATACCTCTGTGACTTGTCACCATTGTGGCAAAAGAAGGAATTGCTCATATTGAATAAATCGTCTACATGTGGAAAAGGGTTAATACGTTTGTTTGAACCCTCGTTGACTTGTGACAAACGGAAACACTTTCAACAATTTCTACTTTTTCTACAATATTTTCAAAAGTCGACTGTTTCTTATGCAGCAAACTGCGTCTACATGCGGGAAAGGGTTTAAACATTTCTAAGATCCGTCTGTGACTATCGATCGACCAGTGTAGATCCAGATACAGTTAATGCCGATTCTCATATTGATCTTCGTCTTAACTGGTATCTCGTGCTCTGTGTGCAGGCAGGGACACTTTATAAACTAGGGATCAAATAAACTTTTCATGCTAAGCCTTTCAACACATGTAGACGCATTTTGACGTCACAATGTTTTCTACTTCATTTTCTGAAATAATACTTTTATTTATAAAGAGTTTGCATACTTTTGTCTATATTTGTCAAAGTCCTCTGTTGCAGATGCGTTGTATGTTAGAACAGGGGTAAGCGTATGTATATTTAAGCAAACGAGCAATTTAATCTTTTGCCAAAATGTTTCCAAATCTATTCAATGATCATACATTCATTTAATGTTTTCTTATTTTCACAGATATCTGTTCAATGTCGTCTGTTGCATATTTGTTGTACATGGGAAAGGGGGTAAGCGTTCTCAATACATATACTTTCACTCCTGACTCAGACGGGCACATATGTCCGTATACATGTAAGTACCATGAATACACCGTAGCAATGGCGGCGTAAAGCATAAAAAAAACAACCACCCGTATCAGTTGAGGCGTAAAGCACCAAACAAACAAACAACCAACCGTATCAGCGGCGACGTAAAGCACCAAACAAACAACCAACCGTATCAGTGGCGACGTAAAGCACCACGTATCAGTGGCGGTATAAAGCACCAAACAAATAACCAACCGTATCAGTGGCGGCGTAAAGCACCAAACAAAGAACCACCCGTATTAGTGGCGGCGTAAAGCCCCAAACATACAACCACCCGTATCAATAGCGACGTAAAGCACCAAACAAACAACCATCCATATCAATGGTGGTGTAAGGAACCAAACAATCAACCGTATCAGTGGCGGCGTAAAGCACCAAACAAACGATCAACCGTATCAGTGGTGACGTAAAGCACCAACCAAACAACCAACCGTATTAGTGGCGGCGTAAAGCCCCAAACATACAACCATCCGTATCAATGGCGACGTAAAGCACCAAACAAACAACCATCCATATCAATGGTGGTGTAAGGAACCAAACAATCAACCGTATCAGTGGCGGCGTAAAGCACCAAACAAACGATCAACCGTATCAGTGGTGACGTAAAGCACCAAACAAACAACCAACCGTATCAGCGGCGGCGTAAAGCTCCTCACGTGGCGACGTAAAGCACCAAACAACCAATCATCCGTATCAATGACGACGTAAAGCACCAAACAAACAACCAACCGTATCAATGACGACGTAAAGAAGCACCAAACAAACAACCAACCGTATCAGTGGCGGCGGCGTAAAGCACCAAACAAACAACCAATCGTATCAGTGGCGAGGTAAAGCACCAAACAAACAACCAATCGTATCAGTGACTAGGTAAAGCACCAAACAAACATCCAACCGTATCAGTGGCGACGTAAAGCACCAAACAAACAACCAATCGTATCAGTGGCGAGGTAAAGCACCAAACAAACAACCAACCGTATCAGTGGCGACGTAAAGCACCAAACAAACAACCAACCGTATCAATGGCCGCGTAAAGCACCGAGAAAACAACCAACCGTATTAGTGACGACATAAAACACAAAAGAAACAACCATCCGTATCAGTGGCGAAGTAAAGCACCAAACAAACAACCAACCGCATCAGTGACGGCGTAAAGCACCAAACAAACAACCAACCGCATCAGTGACGACGTAAAGTACCAAACAAAAAACCAACCGTATCAGTGACGACGTAAAGCATAAAACAAACAACCAATCGTATCAGTGGCGAGGTAAAGCACCAAGCAAACAACCAACCGTATCAGTGACGACGTAAAGCACCAAACAAACAACCATTCGTATCAGTGGCGACGTAAAGCACTAATAAAAAAACCAACCGTATCAGTGACGACGTAAGCACCAAACAAACCACCAACCATATCAATGGCGGCGTAAAGCACCAAACAAACAACCAACCGTATCAGTGGCGACGTTAAGCACCAAACAAACAACCAACCGTATCAGTAACGGCGTAAAGCACCAAACAAACAACCAACCGTATCAGTGGCAGTGTAAATCGCCAAACAAACAATCAACCGTATCAATGACGACGTAAAGCACAAAACAAACAAACAACCGTATCAATGACGACGTAAAGCACCAAACAAACAACCAACCGTATCAGTGGCGGTGTAAATCACCAAACAAACAACCAACCGTATCAGTGACGACGTAAAGCACAAAACAAACAACCAGCCACATCAGTGGCGGCGTAAAGCACCAAACAAACAATCAACCGTATCAGTCGCGATGTAAAGCACCAAACAAACAAACAACCGTATCAATGGTGACGTAAAGCACCAAACAAACATCCAACCGTATCAGTGGCGACGTTAAGCCCCAAACAAACAACCAACCGTATCAGTGACGACGTAAAGCACATAACAAACAAACAACCGTATCAGTTGAGGTGTAAATCGCCAAACAAACATCCAACCGTATCAGTGGAGGTGTAAATCACCAAACAAACATCCAACCGTATCAGTGGCGATGTAAAGCCCCCAAACAAACAACCAACCGTATTAATGGCGACGTAAAACACCAATGTGTTTCCAAATCTATTCAATGATCATACATTCATTTAATGTTTTCTTATTTTCACAGATATCTGTTCAATGTCGCCTGTTGCATATTTGTTGTACACGGGAAAGGGAGTAAGCGTTCTCAATACATATACTTTCACTCATGACTCAGACGGGCACATATGTCCGTATACATGTAAGTACCATGAATACATCGTAGCAATGGCGGTGTAAAGCACCAAACAAACAAACAACCAACCTTATCAGCGGCGGCGTAAAGCACCAAACAAACAACCAACCGTATTAGTGGCGGCGTAAAGCACCAAACATACAACCACTCATATCAGTGGCGAAGTAAAGCACCAAACAAACAACCAACCGTATCAGTGGCGGCGTAAAGCACCAAAACAAACAAACAACCGTATCAGTGGCGGTATAAAGCACCAAACAAACAACCAACCGTATCAGTGGCGGTATAAAGCACCAAACAAACAACCAACCGTATTAGTGGCGGCGTAAAGCACCAAACATACAACCACCCATATCAGTGGCGAAGTAAAGCACCAAACAAACAACCAACCGTATCAGTGGCGGCGTAAAGCACCAAACAAACAACCAACCATATCAATGGCGACGTAAAGCACCAAACAAACAACCGTATCAGTGGCGACGTAAAGCACCAAACAAACAACCACCCGTATCAGTGGCGGCGTAAAGCCCCAAACATACAACCACCCGTATCAGCGCATATTGATAATAAGTTCCATACAACCGATTATCCGTACCGTATAGGTATTGTTTTAAGAGTTACATTTGTAAGTCGGCTGTAGTGGTCCCGCCTTGATGTGAGAGGTCGTGGGTTCGATCTCCGGCCGGGTCATACCAAATACTTTAAAAATGGTAGGAAGGACTGCCCTCCATGGCGCTCTGTCTTGCTGGGTTAGCATTACGACTGACTCACTGATGTCAGAATAAATGGACCAGAAGTACTGGTAACCCAGGAAACGCTGTGATAAAACTGAAATAGTGTTGAAAGCGGCGTAACACACAAGACAATCCATCAACTCTGTTTTGAGTAGTTAACGTATGCTTTAAGACTGCCGTGACGCTATTTAAAGTACATTAGTTCAACTATAACTAGGCCATTAAATACGTCACTTTCTTATTTCTATTCTACGAAATGACAACAAAATTGTTTGTAAACATGTTTTTTTTTAACTTGATCCATATATAACACGGTTTTGAGATTTAACTGTTACACATGCTTGTTAATGTTATTAATTTTCGAGTCTAATACTTAAGTGGGTATACATATGTATAATCCGTTTTTCCGTCCTTTTTCGTTTTGTTAAATGTTTGCTTTGTATTATTTTTCAAAAAACACTTGTGACAAGTCAGTGAAATGTCGCATGTGATTGACTGCCACAATTATTTCGTGGTTGCCACACCTTCGCGTGATCTGACCAGGCTTTCACCGCCCCAGTGGTGTAGTGGGAGAGAGTGCGCCCCTGGTGCGGGAGGTCGCTTGTTCGAACCCAGACCGGGTCATACCAAAGACTTTAATGTTGGTAGTACTGGGTTTACCTCATTGGCGCAGAGGGTTGTATGGTTAGCATAAGCATACGACTGATTCGCTTTTGTCAGAATAAATGGACCAGCAGTACTGGTAACCTACCCAGGAAATTATTTGGTATAACTGACCGATTGTTTCCAGCGGCGTAATACACCATACAAATAAACTGACCAGACTCTTTAATGATGAGCGCCAAACTGAACATTATTTTCCTGATTTTCCAATACCTGACCTGACTTTACACTGGATTCAAAAAGTCGGTTTCAACAGTCCAATGCGTTATATATACATATATGAACCCCAATAAAACAAACCACCTTAGTCAAACTTAGTCAAAGTGTTATATATGAGCCGTTCCACGAGAAAGCCCAAAGTGTAGATACTGCGTGAAGTATGGATTCATTGGCGGCCAAGCGTCTCGTATTGAACAGGGCCTATGTACAGTACAGCTCACGCGGAAAACGCATTTTCCGCGATCCCACGATGGACAAATATTTTTCATCGCGGATGATCACCGCAATTCATACTCTATGATCACCGCAATACCGCCGACGGGCTAATTGTATCACCGCAATCGACATTTCGTCAATTCGAGCTTCTTATCTATAATGAAATCACCGCGAATCCACCGCAATTTTTACCTGTAAAAATGTGTTACTTTTATTAAAAGGTTGTATTTTTTTCGATTATGTACATATACACATTTATTGACAAATTGCGATTATTTTATGACCCAACTTGCTAAAATTCATTTCATTTCAGCAAATTATTTGAAAAACAGTGTAAAATTGTGTTTTTTACGAAAAGGTTAAGTTTCGTAATAGGAAATGGCGAACATCGGATATACGTTTAATGTGCGGCCATATTGTACATATGATTATCCCACATTTTTTAGTAAGAGAGAAATATTGTAAAATAACAATACTTGTATATATATTTTGAATTTTGTATATACAGTACATGTACTTGAATCTTTTAATAAAGACAGATTGTTGATTGTTGATCTTGTCTTATTAACTGAATAAATAAATGATCCAACTGTAATATTGTTGAAAAAGACAATTTTTTATTTAAACGCAATGTGTTGATACAGAGTAGAATTGATTTTTGCATGTACTTATATGTATTGCACTTTATTATGAAACAACTTGTCGTAAAGCACAGATAGTTATATTAGTTTAACAAAGTACAGGCTTATATATAAGAAGTTTTTTATCAGAGTGCATGCTGATCCAAACACATAAACCACAATACGTCTGACACGACTTTTTTTGACACTTGCGTTCAGTTTTGTAGTAATGTTAACGAATTAAAGGGAAACATGTATATGCGTAACTGACATATTGTTGACATTTGTGTGTACTTGTCACGTTCACAATACACTTACATGGCATCTGTATACTTGTCAATGTTTTATATCGAAGCCAAGTTTAGGGGCGTGACTTTGTGAAATTCGGCAGAGAAAGAGTTAAACGTATTCAGTATATATCACCGATACACGCGAGGTCACGCCAATTATTGAGACTTCGTAATCTCTCTCAATTAAGATAATTAGTTTTTGGTTGTTTAATTAAATCCGGGATTAACATGGGCGCTTCACACTTCCTTGTTTGCGAAGTTTGTTGTGGTTTTGTTTTTGTTATTCAGCCGACTTTGAAACAGGTTTCAAAGAAATAATATAAAGGCGATTAAGAATGAACAATGCATTGGTAATTGTGGTGATTGACAATGGAATAAAGTCATTTATTAGTAAGATTTAAAGAAAGCTACACATCTTTTAGGCAGAATTAACAGTTTTATTAACACGTAGTTGTATTGTTTTCAGAATACATCAAGTTAAGGAGAATTGTATTGACGAATGTTAATAAATTGATTATATGCTGCTTTATAGTTAGCACTGAATTATAATCATTGTCCTCTTCAACACCATTTATTCGTACTGTAATGAAATAAACTTAAAAATTAAAAAAAATCCCAGCAAAACGGCGAGAAAAAGCTTATCTATTCAAAAGAATGTCACCGCGAATCCGCGGTGGTTTCACCGCAATTCCGCGATGATCGGTTTTATTAATCCCCTGGGGCTTTCTTGTTGCCTCCGCGATGGTGAAAAAATCAAATTGCGGTGATGGGTGGAATTCCACCCTTCTGGGTGGACCAACAAATTTGGCCGCGTTGAGATTTGTCCGCGGTGGCTCGCGGACGATGCGTTTTCCGCGTGAACTGTACATGTACAGCAAGCAATTTGCGGCCCTAGCAGAGCCTCCCTATTAACTGGGCGACTACCCGACACCACGCAAACTTACGATAGCGATACAAACTTCCGTGCTGCCGGGTGAAAATTTCACCACCATTCCCGAATACTTTAAAGACAACGTATATGGGGAAGATTTTTCAGAACGGTGGATCTGGTACGGCTGACGATCCTCAGTCTTGGTCATCGGAATATTCGTGCTATCACCCAAGTTTGAAATACCGCGAAGACACGAGTACCAGTTGGAAGGTTGTCCATAATAGTGACTCTATACTGACCAATAGACCTCTTACTGATACCTCAGTGGCTGAAAATGCGAACGCGACCCTTGAAGAGTTTGCAGCCGGTAGTATACACGAGAACAAACGTTTTTGTCATCGCTGTTGGTTTTCACAAACCCCATTTACCGTTTTACTTCATGGAGGATTATGAGTTCAGTGGAACAGTAGGTTTGGCCGATACTCCTTATGTACCAGATGATATGCCGAATATAGCCTGGAACGGATATGCCAAATTACGCAAATATGACGACATTAAAACGGATGGTGCAACGGGCGATTTCAATATTTCCGTGTCGGATAGAAAAGCCGATGAACTTCGAAAAGCGTACTTTGGCGCTATCATGTGGGTCGACACTTTAGTGGGACAAGTGGTTCAGAAGGTTACAGAGCTCGGACTTCAAAACAACACAATCATAGCGCTACTGGGTGACCACGGCTGGCATCTTGGAGAACACAACCTTAGGTGTAAACAAACCAATTTCGAGGAGTCCACGTGGACCCCATTAATGTTCCACATTCCCGGTCTTATAGATGGCGGCATAAATAATCATCTATTGTTGAATTTGTGGACATCTTTCCAACCCTTGATGAAGCAAGTGGTCTTGGCACAATTTCCTCATGTCCCGACAATTCAAGCAACATCAGGACTCGACGGAAGGTGTCAGTCTGGTGCCCCTTATAACCAACTCGACTGCGATGCTCAAAGATGGCGCGATTTCACAAAACACCCGCCAAAGGAATGGTGGTAACGACACGTATATGGGATACACGATCAGGACCGAGAACTATCGGTATACCGAATGGGCATTGTTTAACTCTGGATATCCAGACTGGGGAAGCGTTGGCACTGACGATGTTGAATTGTATGACGTCACCAGTGACCCAAGGGAAAATTACAACGTGGCCGGCCAGGCGTCTTACAGCAGTGATGAAGCGAATCTGAGAACCTTGCTACGGAAAGTTGTTTATCCGTAAGTTACAGTTAAGGTAACCCTGGCAATGTAGAAGGGTCTATGTATATGATTATTAATGAAATTTACTATTCATTGGGTCAAAAACCCGGTATTGCCCAGTTGACTGTTATAACACTAATATTGTTAATCGTGTGCTTAATAACATTTAAATGAATTGATTTAGTTAAACGAAATAATTCTTAAATAGTTGGGTACTAATATCATGAATATAATAGTGTTTGATACATTTTTTTTCAACGCATTTTATAGGATGCCTTTACTTTAAATTTGATGTTAACATATCATGTCAGAAAAGGACTTTTTTATACAACACATTAAACGGACACTTACCCTATATATAATTAGCAGACGACTTTAAAACATGACGAACTCTATAATTGAGCACGGTATGACTACTAAAAAGAGGCGAATGTGTCACCGCGGATATCGGGATGCATAGCACATTACGAACCAACAATCCACGCATAGATGTGTACTATAATTAACAACAAATTCACTGTTTCACATTACTACACCTGTGGACATTTTCAACTGAAATATTTCAAAATGATCAGACAATGGACTGGATATAGTTGCTATGTACAAACAATCTTTCTGTGAATCCATTGTTTTTCGTCTAAATGAGGATTTAGGAAACCCAAGACATTTCATGTACGATTTCCTTGTTTGTTTTATTCACCAAGAATTAAATTATAATTAAATTTCATCGAAGCAACTTTTTCTGTTGTAGTTTTAACTGTTTAAACCAAGCCATTTGACGAGTGGTATGCAGACACTGATTTAACTCTTACCATGTTATTGGCGACTTTAAGGTAATATCAAAAGTTTAGACAGAAATGTTCGAAATCCAATGCTACAAATGTATATGCAATGTTTCGTATATACTATATGCGAATTTTCCCTTCCCTATAATTAGTCTGCCGATCATGTGACGTGCTAATTGCAATGAAAACCGTTAAATTGGTTCTATAAACTTATCAAAGAACCATAACTGCTTAAAGAAAAGAGCAAAAAGCGAGGGTGCACCAAATGATGTTTTTGTGGCGTCAACGTTTCACACATATATACTAGTATCCGTACCTAAATAATCGCTATGACGTCTTAGACAACAACATACCAAATACGACGTATCTCTGTGAGTTTCGAATACCATCTAATAGTGATGAACTCTTTCCCACTTGTACAAGCCTTCATGATGACGCCTCTTCGAAAGACGACTTTATAGTGCAGTTTGTACAGTTTGTACAGTTTGTGACAAACGGAGAAATTGTTTTAATTATGAGCAATTTCCCATTTGATCACTACAAATCATAGTTTTATTTTAAGATCTTTGATTTGCTAATGTGCATATATAGAAAATACTGTTAAAGCGAAATTGATTTGAAAACATAATTTTAATTCGATTAAAATTAATTATAGACAACGTATGTTTTCTAACTGTTTTACAAAATAAATTGAAAAGCACGTGCTTTATGATAGGCAACTGTAAGGAAGATGAACATATGACATAAAACAATGGATAGAAGTTCAACTTAAGGATTGCATAGGGTAACAAGGGGAAAGGGGAAAAATGAATCTTCCAAGAGGGAAAGAGTTCATCACTCGACTATGGTAGGCTTACAGCTAAATTACTGACAGCTAGATTAGTATGAAATACATATTTACGTGTTTTTAGGGCTAAATTTCTTACAACTGGATTACTATGAAATACATATGTTCGTGTTTCTAGGGCTAAATATCAGAAACAGGCTGACGAAAAGATTCATAGAAGGACCAGTTGTCATAACTCCAAAAAGTTCTGGACGGAAATAGTCTGATTTCTTTTTCATGCGACTCATATAAATGATTTTCCCTTTGTAAAGCAAGACAATACAACACATCAAAACGGTCATCTGGGGGTGTGAAAGTAATCACAACTTTAGATAAACCATTCCGTGTGGTCAATTTGTGTGTGAAGTTTCCCTCGGCTTCCAGTAAATTTGGTCCGTAGCTAGTACTTAGTCGAAGTTCAATCTGTGGTGTAGGGATACCAGTAGCTTTACAGGACACGACAACCTTTTTCGTAGTGTTCTGTGTAACCCCAGTCTTTCGTTCGTCAAACGTAATCCCCTTGTAAGGTAAAAATGTTGTCTTACTTGAAATCGTTTCCTTGCCATTTGTAGCCTCACAAATATAAGTACCGAGTAGAGCTTTGCCGTTTTTCTCTAACCTTTGTAACGTAACCGATCTAAAGTGAGAAACACTATCAAGGAGTAATGGCTCAGATGGCAGTTTCTTGAGCTTTCCGTTTCTTTCTCTATATACCGTTACATCTGGTCTGGGATTCCCCATTGCACTACAAAACACGCTCACGACAGAAGACGACACATAGACGTTCTCCGGACCGTGATACAGTGCGATGGATTCTGGTGGCACCGTAGAAGTAAGACCATCTCTTAAAAGTTCAATCTCAACTCCGAAATATGTGACTTCAGTATACTGTCCTTCGGGCTGTGGTAAGGCGAAAGAGAGCAGTCCACCATTATCAATATGCTCCCTTTGAAGAGTTAAAATAACTTCTATGTCCCCTATACCATTATCATTTTGAGACACACCAATACCATCGTGGCTATACACTTCTGACACTGTGTGGGGCTTTGACGTAATATTCACCATTGTTATGTATATCTCTGGTGTCATATCAGGTGATCCAGGATGCCGTTGCTCTACAAGTTCCAGAATGTTCCTCCCAACTTGCAGGGTAACATTGTATTCCTCTGGTAGATCATTCGGCAACAAAACTTGACGCGGATATCTTGTGATTTTATACACAGTGTCATCGAATAATTGTTTGCCTTCTTCAATAATGGCAGTCAGATTAACTTTAATTGAAGCCGAATTCTTCATTGAATGGATCCTTGCGTATACAAAATGGGTCAATTGAAGATCGTGGATCTGTACATCTGACGTGAAGATAGTTCGATCGTTGATCAATCGGGTCGTTTTGACATTCCCCATCGTTCGCACATTCCCATTACCGCCGCTGAATGTCTGAAACCATATCATACTGTATTCATCTGTAGCCTCAAACTGTAATGTTAAATTTACCGTGTCATTCACTTGTCCGTGTGATGCCAAACTAATGAGTTTTAGCTCCTCAGAAACAACCATACTGCGTTGCTCACTTCCGGTGTGTTGGTCTGCGCAGTCACATGCTGCGATATTTACGGCCCGGCACATCTCGGTGAGACCAGATGTTATTGTTGACATCTGTTTCTGGAACTCTCGGTTTTGTTTCGTTAGTTTATCGAGGGCATTCTTCATTTCATACATGTCTTCGTGCTCATAGCATATTACTCCCAACACCTGTATAATGTATAAACATAATCTCATACATAAATGGTTGTCCCCAACTTCAATAATAGCAACCTGGGTTTATTTACGTCCGCTGCAATTAACAGTTATCTGCCTGAGCATCCGTGCCAAATGTTCTTGAAATATGATATGATAAATCATTGACAAACAATGCATAAACATATCATACTACGTGGATACACATGTATATCTAGATTTACAATGAACTCAAACCCCAACAGGTTTGTTCTCTCTTTTAATAAAAATCAGTGCCAAACAATGCATAGACACATGAAACAAAGCGGGCTATGCATGCATAAACAGATGAAATCATGCGGGCTATGCATTAGCACACGTTCATTGTCCACATTTAAATGCTTTATCATTGGACGAAACGTAATTGGTGTAGTTTAACACTTGTTCAACCTGTTTGTATCATACGAATGAAAATTTAACATGACGTTTGTTTGCTAGCCGCGTCTGCAATAGTATATTTGTCTGGCTTTTCCTGGCCCTACCGTACCTGGCATACGCAAATAATAGCGCCACCCTTTACGCCATGTGTGACCAGGTACAAAGCTATAGAGACAACTTTTCTGTGAAGCACACCTTTACAAACTACGAACGTAGTTTGCTTCGTTATTTATATTGAGTCCAGACATCATATTGTAATGATTCGCTGTAGAGATTACGATAATAAATTGTATGTTTTTACTAAATAACTACATTATCCTCGGTACCAGTCTAATGCCAGACGTACTCATTTCAAATGGAGATAATTTTATAAAACCCTTTCCCACATACACAAATTCTGCAGGTGACGACATTGAAAACATCTACAGAAAATTGGAGAATATGTCTATAAACACGTGGAGAAATTTATCAATTTGTCAAAATGTTTTCAAAATACATCAGCTTAATGTGCGTTAAAATACGTCTGCAGGTATAGAGATGGGAAAATGATTAACAAGTGGAGTATACGATATAAAGTTTAAAGTTAAAACTAAATCCTAATTCGAGTTAGCATGAACGTCTACATTTTCTTATGGTATATGTGAGCCATTCTACGAGAAAACTAACATGGTGGACTCTGCGTAAAGTATCGACCCTGATTAACCTAAGCATGCCGCGCAGGCTAACCCAGACGGACACTTTTCGCCTCCTGTCGATTTTCCGTTTTAGGCATCATTTCTCTATACCTCCATCCCCACTGAGACGTGATTGTGTTTGGCCCGGATTAGCCTGCGCGGACTGCGCATGCTTATCTGGATCGATACATACCGCAGAGTCCATAATGCTGGTTTTCTCGTGGTACGCCTCATATGGCACCAGTTTTACCAGAATGGTTGATTTAAAACTGCATTTTAAATAGGATTGTTTCCACTTTGTAACGAACGGACCAGTATCAGATATTAGCTTTATCCTGATGAGCTCCTCGACACGGCCCCATCGACCTTGATATTTAACACACATACAGCAAGTATGAAGCAAACATGTGTGGGTTAATACATTGTACAAATGAATTAATGAGTAGCCAAAAAAGAAGACGAATATTTGACTTATGTATGTGCAGGCTACTCTTTGTCTACATTGTACGTAAATTGAATGTTGTTAACGTTCTTAAATAGCAGATCAAGCTGTTGTTTTATTTCGCGTTTAGCAAGTTAATAGTTAATAAGTTCACATTATCACACATACAATATATCAACAGCAGATGACCTTGAAAGCATCTTAGAAAATATATGAAAAATCACCAAAAAATAAAATTGAATGGAGTTGAAAACATTGTAGTAAAATGACAATTTGCTCATGATGAGTAAGTTGTCCTTTTTGCCCAATGTCCTCAACATTTATCCAATAAATGTTTGTTTTCAAATAAGAAGTCTTTACATATTTTTGACTAGATGAGCTCCTCGACACGGCCCCATCGACCTTGATATTTAACACACATACAGCAAATATGAAGCAAACATGTGTGGGTTAATACATTGTACGAATGAATTAATGAGTAGCCAAAAAAGAAGACGAATATTTGACTTATGTATGTGCAGGCTACTCTTTGTCTACATTGTACGTAAATTGAATGTTGTTAACGTTCTTAAATAGCAGATCAAGCTGTTGTTTTATTTCGCGTTTAGCAAGTTAATAGTTAATAAGTTCACATTATCACACATACAATATATCAACAGCAGATGACCTTGAAAGCATCTTAGAAAATATATGAAAAATCACCAAAAAATAAAATTGAATGGAGTTGAAAACATTGTAGTAAAATGACAATTTGCTCATGATAAGTTGTCCTTTTTCCCCAATGTCCTCAACTTTTATCCAATAAATGTTTGTTTTCAAATAAGAAGTCTTTACATATTTTTGACTAGATCTTTTCGAAGGCATATGCTACATATGTGTTGTATGTGGCAAATGGTTTATTTATGTACCTGTACCAGGGACCGTGTATTACATCAGATGGATGATACACAGCTTCTTAAGTAGAGGAGACAGCGATAAACTGCAAACATTGTTGCCCGTGCAGAAATTAGTCTTAATTGTGTTGTAAAATGTTGAGGTTTATTATAAGTTCAGTGTTACAATGTTAAAATACACAATGGAGATGAATGTTGTATAAATGTCTAGTTGTCTACATCAAATATTTAATATTACTAATACATTTGTATATATGTAAATTACTATCCCTTTCCCACTTCCAACTTATACCAACTTATTTGCAGTAGACGATTTTGAAAACATACAGAGGTCACCAATGTTTCGAACACTATTCAAAATCAACACTTTAATGTATACAGGTTTCCCATATTCTGCCCAGATTATTTCAAAGTCGTCTGTTGTAAATGTGTTGTAGTGGGAAAGGGTTAAGTTAGGTTAAAGAAATTATAAAATAATATTTTAAGAATTGTTTGAAATGATGGCAGGGAAACAACTGTGAACAACTTTAAACATTTAGCTTTAATATAATGATTATTGTGAAGAATATATTGGAACTTTTTCTCATTGAATGGTAACCTTGCAAAATATAAATAAAAGTATGTTACTGTATTGGTTATTTCTTGTCCTTGTGTGTTATATAAGTTACTGAAATGAATCAGCAGTTAGTTGTAAGTCTTGATTTACCATGACTGAACCCTATCCTGCTATTAGGCATGATTCTACCTTTGCAACCGGGAATGTAGATGATGATCAGCCATGCAGTTTGATCAACATTTGATCTCTTTACTTTAAAGTTTTACCAAGAAAGAAAGAGCATATACCTCTTATATTGGTTGTGCCATGTTTTGATCTTAAATGTCCTCGTATTCCTGACATGGATACATATTTCTTGTCACAGCTGTCACATAATGAAGAATACACTTAATTTTTATCCTACCACCTTTGGCAGTCCCTCATTATCGGAACACTCAATGTCACTGCAAGTATAATCTCCAAGTAAGGTTTCTAAATCAAGATCATGACAATTAATAAAGTAGTGTTTACTATAAGCCATTTTGACTTATGAGTTAATGGCGTAGACATCTTGCCTTAATCTTTGTACTGAAATTGTGGCAATCAAATCTTAATTATGTCGTAATTTCTTTGGGAAAATTAAAACATAAATGAAAACAATGATAGACGAAAGGCGAAAGGTAAAACATCTTTTAATTAAGGTCAATCAACAAGATTGTTATAAAACTAACAAGTTTTATGATTAACACCCCCCCCCCCCCCCCCCCCCCTCCCGCTATCGGATCAACAGCAACCAAACTGCGAACACTCGCTGACTCATATTGGATCATGAGAGACCGCGTTCTAAACCATACTGCTTACATACATAAACACTGCATACTAAACAAAATCGCCGATTGTATTTAAAACAAATCAGAAAGATAACAATAGTTATTTCATTATCTAATGGTAAGACAGGCACTCATAATCGATAAGCTATTGATAAATGATAAGCCATTACCTATCTCTGTATATACAGGGACGTAGATTATTATCTATATATATATATATATTATCTTGTATACACTGTCCCTGCCTGTACCAACAAACAAGTTTCGGTAGTACAGAAACTGAAATCGGTTAACAATACAAAGAAGAACAATTATAAGCTTGCACTTACCGGTAACCATAAAACAACGTAAATCAAAACACGCATATTCCCGGCGATCTCAATCCCTTTTTATACAAATTATGTATACCCAGGTTGAACAACAACTGAGAAATAAATGTTCACCTCTCTGAGATAAATGTTCACCTCTCTTGAATAAGTTTACCTGGATTCTAGAGAACGTGTATCTACAAACCAATTCACATCTGATGGAAAAGTAATTCAAATTCCAGCGCGAATATCACGGCGGGAGGTTTCTCATGAAATTTAGAATCAAGTTGCACCATAATAAAATGTGCCTTTTCTTTACGAAGGTTACAGACGACGAAATTTGAACATTCGAAGGAACGCATTTATTTAAATTATCATATTCAATCGACACAACATTTCGTATGTTAAATAGTTAAAGCAACAACCACAGGCGACATTTGAAAACAACGGCAACAGAAGCAATTGTTCAAAATGATCAATTTCCCAATTTGCCTCAATATTTTCAATTCTATTTAATAATTTTACTTTCATTGGTAGAGAACCGCCTCGATGCGGGAGGTCGCGGGTTCGATCCCCGGCTAGGTCATACCAACTCGTCTGTTTCATATTTGTTGAATGTGGGACAGAGTTAACGTATACTAGAGTTGCGAACCATGAAATCCAACCGATGGAAATGTTCATTTTGTCAACAGTTTTGAAGCCAAATTAGTATGCACACAGAGCACGTGCGACCGGTGTAGTCTCATATCAGTGTGATAATCTGAATATATCTGTATCTGGATCTACACTGGTCGATCTTCTTAACCCTTTTCCACATGTAGATGCATTTTGACAAATATGAAGCGATATATGAAATTTTGTGACAGACGGAGAAATTATTCAAAACGAGCAATTCCTACTTTGGCCACAATAATGACAAGTCACACTGGGATGTAAGTATGTTCTTAATGAGCATATTACTTAAGTTCAAAATAAAGTGGCAAAAGAAGAAATTGCTCGTTTTTAACAATCTCTTATTTTTTTCACAATGTTTTCAAAAGTCGTCTGCTTGATATTCATGTACGTCAAAGTGTGTCTACAATGTGCTGAAAGGCCAAGAATATTTTGATATACCTCTGTGACTTGTCACCATCGTGGCAAAAGGAGGAATTGCTCATATTGAATAATGCGTCTACATGTAGAAAATGGTTAATAAGTTTGTTTGAACCCTCAACGGAAAAACTTTCAACAATTTTTACTTTTGCTACAATGTTTTCCAAAGTCGACTGTTTCATATGCATCAAACTGCGTCTACATGCGGGAAAGGGTTTAAACATTTCTAAGATCCATCTGTGACTATCGATTCACCAGTGTAGATCCAGATACAGTTAAGGCGGATTATCATATCGATCTTCGTCTTAACTGGTATCTCGTGCTCTATGTGCAGGCAGGGACACTTTATAAACTAGGGATCAAACAAACTTCTTAACTTTTTCATGCTAAGCCTTTCACCACATGTAGATGCATTTTGTCGTCACAATGTTTTCTACTTCATTTCCGAAATAATACTTTCATTTTTCAAGAGTTTGCATACTTTTGTCTATATCTTTTCAAAGTCTTCTGTTGCAGATGTATTGTATGTTAGAAAAGGGTTAAGCGTATGTATACTTAAGCAAACGAGCAATTTAATATTTTGCCACAATGTTTCCAAATATATTCAATAATCATGAATTCATTTAGTTTCTTCTTATTTTCACCGATAGGTGTTCAATGTCGTCTGCTGCATATTTGTTGTACATGGGAAAGGGGGTACATATACTTTCACTTATTGTGAATTCTCTACGCTTTTCGACGATATTTTCAAATTAATCAGTTGTATTTTTGTTGTATGCGGGAACGAGTTGTATTTACATATACTTGAATTGCGCTCCATTATAACTAATGGTTCAGTCAAATTTGCCACGGCGGCCGTTGGGTGTAAAATATATACGGCAAATAGCAATTATAGGGCCGCCGCAGCATTCCACGGTCACATACTGTATTTATAACATATGTTAGGGTAGCCGCACGACGTATTTTGAATTTGTGGAGACAGGAAACCTGCGGCTACCGTACGGCCTTTGAAGTGTTGATGCACGGTCGCCTTACGGCGTCCCTGCGGCGGTCGTAGGTTTTTGACATATACCAAGGCAAGTGCAATTTATCGCACTTTATTACCTGATAGCAAAATCCGTGTAATAAACGGTTATTTATGTCTGCTCCGAAACGATGAACTTGTTTCTGATAACTTAAGGACAGTGTTTTTTTGCATTGAAATTGGATTTTAGTCGAATGGATTATATCTGAGCCATTTTTTAGCCAATGGCTCAAAGGCTTATGAGGACTACTTTACATGATTATTTGCTATACAGTGCGACTTCTATAGTATCTTTAAAATTCTCTCTCTGACCAAATTGCATGACGATTGTGTATAATATGTGACTCCAGACCATTAATAAATTTTCATTTGATTTGTTCCAGTGACCTTTTGTGACTTTTTGTGTACATACACATGTAACTGCCTATCTGACCTTAATTTACGAATACCAACACAAAAATTGTCAAAATTCTATCTAAATTAAAGTATCTTTTTAATACAGTTGAAAACATTGTAGCAAAATGGAAATTGCTTATAATGAGCAATTTTCCCTTTTATCACTTGGTTTTAAAAGTTGTTTACTGCATAGAAAGCATATGTATGTGGGAAAGAGGGGTTAATAACATATTCACTTTTTGTATGCATCAGTTTTGCATGACACAGGCAATAACAACAGGTAAAGCGTCGCTGCCACGAATGTGAATACAAACATAATGATACACCATGTTCAATTAAAACATAGGTTCCTATTGATAAATATTCAGGAATATGATTCTACTGAGAAATAGTATTCCAATACAGTGAACAAAGGGTAAATATCTAATTCCATTTAAGTACCGACTTGTCAAATAACATTGAGTAAAGTTGCTCACTATTTAAATTGGCCAGATTAATTGCCTTGTTCGTGGGACGGACCCTCCCAGTGTATTACCATATACTTGAATTGTCAAAATGATACAGGAAGACACAAACATAAATATAAACAGAATGTGAGCATTGAGAACTAAAATGCGAGCTCAGATCAAGTTTCATCGTGAACTATTTTATCATCCAGGTCGTTTTCGCTGTCTTCATCTTCATCAATATCATCAGCATTCCCAACTCCGTTATTTCCATCATCGTCGATGTATTTATTAGCGTCATCAGTTCCGTCGTCAATATCCTCAATAGCGCCGAAACCCTCATCATTTAATATTTTGTCTTTCCAAGAATGCTTACCATTCGCATCGTTGTCGACTTCATCGTCATCCTTCTCTTCGACATCGTCGTCTTCTTCTTGGTCACCGTTGTTGTTCTGATGCATTTCTCCATCGTCCTCGTCTACATCTTCTTCGCCGACCACTTCATGGTCTTCATCATCTTCCTCATCAGCTTCGCCTCCATCTCCATCGTCATCAACATCCTGTTTAACGTCTACATTCTTGTGTTCCATGTACTTGACTGCACCGTGCAACTCGTCCACTTCCACGAACTCGTCTTCATCTTCGTTTTCAACATTTTCTCCTGCTTCTTCTTCTTCTTTTTCTTGTTCATTATCTTTTTCATTTAAAATAATTTCGTTTTCTGTTAGGTTCCCTTTGAAACGAAGCATTTCTTCGCTGTGTTTTACAATCAAATCGTCTGTTTCGTTTGTTTCATGTTGAAATACAGCAGGTCCGTTCTTAACACCAATATTTCTATTTTCTCGATGAACGGTGTATATAAGACACAAACTTATTACAGCACTGGTTAGTATAGCACAAGCTAGTTTACATTTTATATTCATGTTCGACTGTCTGTTTGCTGGAAAGCTTTATTTTGACACTTTTATAAGTATGTTTGCTTTCAAGCCAAATTTATCGTGCACATGTCTCACTGAAAACATATGTTAAGCACGCATAATTCCTATTTATGTCAGTATGCCCTGCCGACACTAAGTAAAGATGTGATTCAACCTCTAAATTCCAACATACAATAGTCCATGCACACTCATAAGTAGTACGAACGTCGTTAACTGTGCCTTTGCTTTAAGTAACCTTTGTTATAAACTGTACCTACGTGTTAATGTCCTTCATATGGTCTCATAAATATCGGATTATTATATATGTCATACAGAAAGGTGGTCATCGCATAATGCAATTCCACAGCCAAACTCGAATTAAGCGTGAAGATAATATGCTAGTAAAAACTAAATTCGTTCTGTATCGGCTCAATGATCTGGTGTTTGGAGTTTTCAACGGTAGTTTAGTTTTATTACGGCCACCAGTACACCTTACTTGTGATTCCCGAATTTCTCGACTGGCTACTATCCCATATAGACTTTTTAACCAATTAATGCAACAAGAAGACGGATTGGATCTGATCCATCTTGTAGACTTGCGATATGCAAGGCTATTGTGTGAGTCATATCGCGGCTTCATTCATGCGAGAGTGTTACAGCAGGATTTTGCAATGGTGTGGTCCATTTATATGTTTCCTCATAGGTAACAGATGCTCTATGATCATATTAAAAGTAACATGAGTTACCCCTTTCCCACATGCAGACGCATTTTGACGCAATAGCAGCAGACGACTTTGATGAGCAGTTTATCCCTTGGCCATAATGTTTTCAACTTTATTTAATAATTAAGCTATCTTTTATTGAGATTTTCAGGTTTTTGTCACAATGTTTTCAAAGTCGTCTGCTGAAGCTTTGTTGTATGTGGAAAAGGGTTAAAGTATTATAAATAAGCGCCATCGGGTGTGCTATCGACTGGTTGAGTCTATTTTCTTTTCCCACATGTTACAAATCTGAAATATACTACTTTGAAAACAAATAATTAAAACATTAGGAAAATCTCCATAAATTACAGTAAAATTATCAAATGGAACTGGAAAAATTGTGGCAATATGTTTCACCATTTGTCACAATGTTTCCAATTTTTTTGACAGCAGACGCGTCAAAACACTCTGTTAAAAATTGTTAACCCATTGAATTCCTACAACCGTATTCCTCCGCATGCTTTGACAAGTGCTCTTAAAATAAAAGGGATATATGGGAAGCACAAACAGATAAGCCAAGTTAAGACTGTGCGATCTTGATCTATATAGTTATAGTTATATCTATATAATAATAGTTTTAAAAGTTCTTTTCGAAAACAAAATGATGTATCCATTTTGGTATATTAGGCATCCTCGATGTATTAGGAATTTCCGTTAATCACGGGATTCAAACCTGAGACTATTTGATTAAGAAGTCGGCTAGCCGTGGATAAGTGTCTCCTCACCTGCGAAAAGGTAAAACACACTAGCCTGTACAATGCACTAGATAGTAACAGCTGAACCAACTTGCTTGAAATATTACAACCCAATACATGATCAAATATTACCATAACTAATTCCCTTTAACAACAAATCTGCAGCAAACGACTATGCAAAAAATATTTTAAAAGAGGCGTCAGAAAGCGTCTGCATTGGAAATGGGATATATCGAATAAACAAACCCTAGGGAATATTAATTTCCGGAACTTTGTGAGCAACAAAAACCCACCCCAACCTAGACAGCAAAGTCAGATCGGGATCACACGTGGAACCTACATAGATATTGTTTATGGTGTTTTACTCAGCTCAGTGTTAATGGTCCATTTATCCCGACACCAGCGAGTAGGTCGTAATGATTACCCCCCACAAGGCTGGGCACCAAGGAGGGAAAGCCAATAGTACCCTGTTTAAGGTATCTCGTAGGAACCGGCCGGCAGAGTCCCGGTAACTCAGTCGGTAGCGATGCGGGCTATCAATACAGGGGTTGTTAGTTCGAATCCCAGCTCGGACAACATTCTTTCCGGCGTTTGACAAAAGTCCCTGTTACAGGCGTCAATCGTCTTTAACCAATGGGCTAATAGTCTTTGTGGAAATACAGCAAGTATGTTGTGTTGAGAACTGATGTGAGAAGGCTAGGAAACACATGAGTAGGTGAACTGGCCACCGTGATATGATTGAAAGTTTGTTGAAACGGTGTAAAACCGCAATCAATCAATGACCCGACAGGTGATCAAACAGTTGGTTTACGGCTCGCAACTCAAGTATACGTTAACTCTGTCTAACATACATCAAATATGAAACAGACGATTTTGAAAACATTTCAGAAAGTGTGGAAATCGTTATTTACGAGAGAATAATTAATGAATGGAGTAGAAAACATTGTGACAAAATGAGAACTTGTTCGTTTTGAACAGTTTCTCCTTTTATCACAATGTTTTCAAAATGCGTCTGCTTAATATGCGTCAGAATGCATATGCATGTGGGAAATGGTTAAGAAGGTATTTGTAACCCTCTGTTACTCATGATCCAGTTACAGATATATGCGGATTCTCTCACTGCGCTGCGTATACACTGGTCGCACGTGCTCTTCGAACAGGTTTATTTGGCTTTACAAACGTTACATGGAAAGAACATTACCTACAGTTGGTTTGCAGGTAGCACAGCTGAAGTATATTAACTCTAACCCTTATCCACATACAGCAAATTTACAAGTGAACTTTCTGGAAAAACTCTATAAATGAAAATATAATAAATGAAAAAAAATCATGGTGACAAAAGGAAAAATTGCTCGGTTTGAACAATTTCTCCGGTTTATCAGAACGTTTTCAAAAGTCGTCTGCTTCTGAAAGATGCTCGTCAAAATGCGACTGCAAGTAGGGAAAGGTTTAGACATTTCTTATAATCTATGTGACTCGTGACAATTGCGGCAGAAAGAGAAAAAAAGGATCCTTTTGTTTTCAAAATTATTTAAAAAGCTTTTGAATTGTCTTGTTACTCTTATCCGAGAAGGGTTCTATGCGGATTATTACATTGATCTGCATCTTCACTGGTCGCATGTGATTTGTGTGCTGGTTTATATGGCTTTACTTACTTCATACGGTAAGAACATTTCTAACGGTTGGTTTTCATGAAGTGCATCTCGAGTTTACACGCGTTAACGTTCACCTACGTTTGACAAAAGTCACTGTGACATGCGTCATTTAATCAATGGGCTAACAGTCACTGTGACATGCGTCATTTAATCAATGGGCTAACAGTCACTGTGACATGCGTCATTCATCAATCGGCTAACAGTCTATGTGGTTAATTAGTCAGTTGCCGTGCCCCCTGTAGGGCAGTCGGTAGCCACGCAGGCTGTCAATCCAGGGGATGTGAGTTCGAACAACAGATCGGGAAACATTCTTTTCGTCATCCACCAATAGGTGTTTTTGAATGTCAACGTACCACCGCGGTGTTGTAGTGGTAGAGTGTCCGCCTCTGGAGCGGGAGGATGCGGTATCGATCCCCGGCCGGGTGATACCAAAGACATTTAAATATTACAAGAGAGTTTAGAAACGGTGTTTATTGTGAGTGCTTCGCAAAAAATATGTACCTCAGAACAGAAACCGTTTTAGCTTACTGGAGTAAATGTCTACCGAGAACGTAGTACACTTTTCAAATCTTGCCATCTTTATATATTTTGCATTCAAACATAGGAATTACTTTGTGTTTGGGACAGAGTAATTGTTATATAATGTATATCAATATACCGGTGTTTTACGTACCGTTCCAGAGTAAACAAACTACACAATTAATTAACCGTTCTTCTGAGGTAATACTTTCCAAATAACACAGGTATATCCGCCGTAAAAAGTAATTCAACACTTTTTTCAGTTATTAACGGCGATTCTTGAGTAAGTTACCAGTACGTCTGGTCCATTTATGCTGACACCAGCCAGTCAGTCGTAATGCTAACCCCGAACCTGACCGCCAAATAGGGCAGCAACTACTAACAATTCAAAAGTATTTGGTATGACCAGGCCGGGCATCAAACCTACGACCTTCCGCGTCTCCTGAGGCGGACGCTCTACCACTGCTACACGGAGGTGGTACGGTGACTTTCAAATGTCATTCATTGTTGGAACTCACATAGTGTGTCAAGTTTAAAAATCCTTTTTTCAACCATATTACGGTCATCTGTTGTCCTACTCATGCGTTTCCTGGCTTTCTCTCACACAAAATACTTTCCAAGCATATTAATGCTTATTTAATTTGATAAGGGGTTTAACGTCGAATTCAGCAATTTTCCGTTAAATCCGGGCGGCCAGTTCATCTAATCATGTGTTTCCTTGTTCTCTCACACCAGTACTCCGCACAACAATCTTTCCACCGCTTTTCTACAAAGACTGTAAGCCCTTTGGTCAAAAGTCATCGAGGGTTCAAACAAACGTCTTAACACATGTCCACATGCAGACGCATTTGATGCAAATGAGGGGATATTAGAAGAAAATGTGACAAAAGTAGAAATCGCAGGTGAGGTGACACTTCTTAACCAAATGGTTTCTGGTTTGAATCCCGTAATTAGCGGAAATTATTAATACATCTAGGATGCCTAATATACCAAATATACCTAAATGGATACATGTTTCTGTTTTCGGTGTGAATTTATATTGTGCAATCGACAGAAATATTAAACTATAATTACTAACTATAAAGATCAAGATCAGCTTTCACGTTCTCACAGTCTTACCTTGGCTTATCAGTTTGAGCTTTTCATATATCACTTTTATTCTAAGAGCACTAGTCAAAACATACGTTAGAATACGGTTGCAGTAAGTCAATGGGTTTACCATCTTCCATTAACAGCAGTATTTTGACTTGTCTGCTGCAGAAAACATTTGGTAACATTGTTACAAAAGTGTAATTTCACCTTTTGCCAAACTTTTTCAACTCAATTTGATATTATTTCTTTAATTTATGTATATTTTCCAAATGTTTTAATTATTGTTTTCAATCTAGTATATGTGAAAATGTAAATACACTCAATCAGTCGATATCACGCACGATGGTCCTTATTTATAATACTTTAACTCTTTACCACAAACAACAAATATGCAGCAGATGACTTTGAAAACATTGTGACAAGAACTTGAAATATCTCCATAAAAAATAATATAAATAAAGTTGAAAATAGTGTGGCCAAAGGAGAAATTGCTCATCAGGAGCAATTTTACCTTTTGCGACAATGTTTTCAAAAGTCGTTTGCTGCTCTTGCCTCTAAATGCGTCTGAAGGTGGGAAAGGGTTAAGTAAAGTCATGATACTTTTTATATGAGCAAAGACCATCTGTTACCGACGAGAGAACATATAAATGGACCACACCATTGCAAAGTCCTGCTGTAACACTGGCGTAAGAATGCAGCTGCGATATGACGCACACACGGCTGACAAGTTGTGTAAACATTGTAACAAAAGACGAAATATATCACAATGAGCAATTTCGACTTTTGCAAAATGTCTTCATATTTATTGAATAGTTATCAATGAACTAATAAAGAATTTCTAAACTTTTTATTTTTCATGTTTTCAACGTTGTCTGCTGCAGATTTGTTGGATGAGGGAAATCGTAAACGGCCGTAGTTCCGTACAACCTCTGTGTTTTCGAGCGTGCGTGTGCGCGTAGACACCCCCGCCCCAAAAAAACACACACTCACACCATAGCCTTGCATATCGCAAGTCTACAAGATGGAACGGATCCATTTGGTCTTCTTGTTTCATCAATTGGTTAAAAAGTCTATATGAGATGGTAGCCAGTTGCTTGGTAAGAATTTGATGTGGAGTAAAGATGCCAGAAGTTCGGAAATCACAAGTAAGGTGAACTGGTCGCCGTAATAAAACTAAAGTACCGTTGTAAACTCCAAACAACAGATCATTGAGCCGATACAGAACGATTTTTGTTTTTGACAGCATATTATCTTCACGCTTAATTCTAATTTGGCTGTGAAATGCATTATGCGATGACCGCCTTTTTGTATGACATATATAATAATCCGATATTTATGAGACTATATGAAGGACATTAGACACATTGGAAACACGATGATACAGTTTAGAACAAAGGTTACTTAAACCAAAGAGACAGTTAAAGACGTTCGTACTTTTGATTGTAAATGGACTATTGTATGTTGGAATTTTGAGGTTGAATCACATTTTACTTATTGTTAACAATATGAAAGGGCAAACTGATATATACAGGAGGTATGCGTGTTAAGTATATGCTTTTTTTTAGACATGCGCACGAAAAATTTGACTTGAAATCAAACATACTTGTAAAAGTGTCAAAATAAAGTCATCTAGCAAACAGGCAGACGAACTTGAATACAAAATGTTAACTAGCTTGTGTTATATTAACCAGTTCTGTAATATGTTTGTGTCTTATATACACCGTTCATCGAGCATATAGAAACGTGGGTGTTAAGAACGGACATGCTGTATTTCAACATGAAACAAACGAAACAGACGATTCGATTGTAAAAAATAGCGAAGAACTACTTCGTTTCAAAGGGAAGCTAACAGAAAACGAGAATATTGTAAATGAAGAAGAAAATTTACAAGAAAATGCAGAAGAAGCAGGAGAAAATGGTGAAAATGAAGATGAAGACGAGTTCGTGGAAGTGGACGAGTTGCACGGTGCAGTCAAGTACATGGAACACAATAATGTAGACGTTAAACATCGAAGAAGATGTGGACGAGGACGATGGAGAAATCCATCAGAACAACAACGATGACAATGAGGAAGACGACGATGTCGAAGAGGAAAATGATGATGAAGAAGATAACAAAAGTGCTGATGCCGAAACAGATGCGAATGATAAGCATTCTGGGAAAGACAATATATTGAATGATGACAGCTTTGGCGCTGATGAGGATATTGACGTCGACATTGATGACGCTCATGATAACATCGACGATTATGGAAATAACGGAGTAGGGAATGATGATGACGTTCATGAAAATGAAGACAGTGATGAAGAACTTGCTTATAACATAGTTCATGATGAAACTTAATGTAAATTCGAAATAATACAAAATATATTTTGTCAATGCTCATATTCTGTTTATATATATGTTTGTGTTACCCGTATCACTTTGACAGTTCACGTATTTGGTAATTTACTGAGAGGTCCCTCCAGCGATAACGGCAAATACTCTGGCCAATAAAGATAGTGACTAACTCAACTCAATGTATATTGACAAGTCGATACTCTAATGCTATGAGATATTTACAATTTGTTCGTTGTAATGGAATAACATTTCTCGGTATAATCATATTCCGAATTGTGTATCAACGGGAACCTACTTTTTAAATGAACATGGTCGGTGTATCATTATGTTTGTATTCACATTCGTAGCAGCGATGCTTTACCTGTTATTGACTGTGTCATGAAATACTTATTTATAAAATCCTTTCCCTAAAACGGAAGCTTTCTATGCAGCAAGCTACTTTTGAAAACAAAGTGATAACAGAGAAAAATGCTCATAATAAGACATTTCCATGTTTGCAACAATGTGATCAACTCTTTTGAAAATATCCATACATTTTTAGAGAATTTTCACTATTTTTACCAAGATGTTTCAAAGTTGTCTGCTGCAGTTTTGGTGTATTTGGGAAAGGGTTAATATAAAGCATGTCTTTCATTTACCACCAACAAAATATTTATATACAGTCAAATTTGTATTAAGAGACCAACCAAGGGAAATGCTATAAGTGGTCTCTTAAGACAGGTGGTCTCTTATTGAGGTACAAATGTATTTTTCTTTTTTTGGGTCTTATGTATACTACATTATACATGTACATGTATTGGTATTAAAGAATAAATAACAATAAACATTTGGTTGTTCTTCTAGTTTTATATTTTATTTCAGTATTAATAATATTTATTTGCAAAAGAGTAAGATGATAAATAAAACATATATAAATTAAATCACAAACTTGATTGTTATTTATTATTTGATGTTTTTGTTTAACTATAACATAAAAAGGATATGTACATGTATGTTCAGTAGAAGAATAGAGCACTACTTCTTACTAAAAAAGTCACTGATCGTGTTCTGTTTCAAAGAGTGTCCATCTAAATACAAATTATTTAAGGAGTCATTTAAAGACATTGTCAGGTTTAAAATGTTTGAGTGTCCACAGATTTGCTAATTAAATCTAATAAAAGAGCCGATTAAATAAACGTGCTCTCACCATTAGAAAGCCTAAAACAAACACAGATCTTATTAAAGAGATAAAAAAATCGGACCAAAATTTTCATAATTAATCCACAAACAATCCCAAAGCTAACCACGGGGTGATTTAACACGGTCAATAATTGACGTTAAAGTGTATTAAGTACAATCTGATAAACCTGCAATTATCGGGTTTTACCACTGTGATACATCTGCAGTATTTGAGGGTCATAACAAAGACAATAACTGTAGCTAAAGTGTATAATATACAAACTGCTAACAAGGCAATTATCGGGTTTTACTTACTCTAATACACGTCTGCAGAATTTGACCTCAGGTAATTTTACATGTAACATCTTTAGCTTGATTATAATTTAAACATTTGTGGTTTACACGCGACAGTTGTGTTATAATTATTTGACTGTTAGATTTAAGGTCGCTGAACCGTGGATTTTTATTAAAAAGGGAATGGTTTTAGTGTCCGTTGGTCGCAGACAGCAGGATCTCGCTTATTGCAGGTAAATTTATGACTAAAAAACATCGGGGGAGTTCAATGTGGTCGCTTACACCAGGGGGTCGGTTATACCAGGTGGTCGGTAGTACAGGTTTGACTGTATATCAAAATAAATAAAAAACAACAACATATAATTCAATATCTCGGCCAAGTGCCTTGTTCAGGTTATATTTAACAAAGTGGCGTCCATCTAGAAAGTATCAAACAAGAATAATATGTGTGATCTTCGTTAAATATAACATGAAGAAGGCCTTTGACCGAAATATTGAATTATATAGTCTTTTTTTATTTTGATCTATATTTTGATTTATTGATTCCCTGCGGAATATAACTTTTTAAGATATACTATTTATAGTTGTTTTCATTATTTTTATGCTTTTGACAAGGGATGAAAAAGACACCCTGCATATGTTCTTGCAGCACTATTATAATCACCAAATGATCAATACCTTCCGCTGTATTGTGCTTTTGTTTTCCTAACCTAAACTATAATCGATGGCTACTTCAGCGCCATTCAAATAAAAGAGGAGCACCTTTTGTCGGACAACTTGGTGGACAATTTGGCTGTTGCTTCGGTCAGTCCTTATCAGTAATATATTTTAGTAGTATCTCGCTCTTTGGATCATTCCTATAAAAGAGTCAAATCACATTGAATACTTGTATAGTCGGCCATAGATCATGTCATGAGTCACTATGTAAATATTCCCATATATTGTAAAATTATGTATTAATCATGTGCTTTATTGCACACATTAACCTGGTAGACTAACCCAGTAAGCTTAACTTAGACACTTTCCATTATATGTGCCTTCCCTAAATGTACCCAACTATGACCGATGCGAGAAAGGATCGAACTTTAGATTCATTTTAAAAAACCCTCCCATGTTAACCGGGCGGGCACGGTGGCTTAAGAGATACACATTTCGGACTGTAATTGAGCATGAAACTTCTTTTTAACATTCGTGCTTGGACTTCTTACGAATCTTAATTAAAATCATATGCCATTGTTCTAGCAATGCTGTTTTTGTTCTCAACCTTGTTTTATGTTTAAAAAATGTTGATATTAATTGACCACGTACTTTGGAAAACATCATTCGGATCTAACAGTTCAAAACGTCAGACAAGGTACCTCCTTCGTGAATGATCAATTAACCGGTCTCGCTATATATTCACAATTATGTAACACGTGAGCAGAAAAAAAAAGGTTTAATAAAGACTGCTATTCCTCTCGTAAAGAATTTAGTAAAGCAAGAAATGCGTATCTGAGAAACAAAAGTATAGAAAATAAAAACATTTTCCTAGACAGAAAAATGCTATATATTAACACAAAACGCAAATGTAAAAAACAATTCGCCAAAAAAGAAGGTGTGCGCGTGTCAAAATTAGCAAAATCGAATCCAAAATCATTTTGGAAAAATGTCAAAACTCAATTTAATACAAAAAAATGCGATCCCGAGAATATATCGATCAATGATATGTACTCACATGTTAATGATCTATATGGCCCTCAGCCACAACAAAACACGAATAATGCAACACATGATAATAGTTACTTATATGACAATGATCTAGATGTAAATATTACAGAATCGGAGATAAGAATTGCTGTATTTTCACAAAATAACTCTTAAAGCCCAGGCACAGATCATTTAATTGCCGAAGTTTTCAAAAGTTCATATGATATTATTGCTCCATTACTTGTAAGTCTCTACAACAGAATGTTTAATGAAGGTATTTTTCCAAATAGTTGGGGAGAAGGCATAATCATACCCATATTTAAGGGAGGAAACCCTGATGCTAAGAACTTAAGAGGGATAACTCTTAATAATATAATTTCAAAAATTTACTCAAAATTACTTATTACAAGACTTACTAAGTGGTCTGAAAAACATGAAAAGATAATTGATAATCAATTTGGCTTCCAAAAGGGAAAATCTACGGTAGATTGTATCTTCATTTTGCACTCCTTGATAATGAAAACCTTAGCCGACAAGAAAAAACTCTACGTAGCTTTTCTTGACTGGGAAAAGATGTTTGACAAAATAGATAGAGTATGTTTGTGGTAGAAACTACTTAATGAAAACGTTAGTACTAAATTTGTAAATGCTCTTAAATCAATGTATAGCACTGTTAAATCATATGTACGATATAAGTCCGAAACATCTGAATATATATTCAAACATCGGTGTTAAACAAGGAGACCCAGCTAGCAGCATATTATGTTTATTTTTCTTAAATGACATTTTAAACAACATTAGCTGCAATATAGATGGTATATTTTGCATTGATGATATACACTTGCTTTTGTTACTTTTTGCTGATGACGCGGTTGTATTTCCGCTGGATCCAAAATCTCTACAATCTATCTTAAACGACATAGAACATTATTGTAATGAATGGCATTTACGTCTTAATGCACACAAGACTAAAATCACGATATTCGAGAATGGGCGGCACACTAACTACATTTTTTCCTTGTATAACTCGCCAGTAGAATGTGTGAGTTCATTTAAATATCTTGGTGTACAACTTTTTAAAAACGGGAATTGGAATCGTACACAACGTCGTATAGCTCAGCATGCAGCATTTTCATTACATAATTTGTTCATGGTCAATAACCAAATAGATTTACCTATATCACAAAAGTTAAAACTATTTGATTCCCTGGTATCACCAGTTCTAAACTACGCGGCCGAAATTTGGGGTCATCACCCCGCACCCGATGTCGAATCCATACACTCAAAGTTTTGTAGAAAACTGCTGTGTGTACGTCGCTCTTCCAATCTAGACAGTCTATACGGAGAATTGGGAAGAATCCCTATGTCCATACATAGACAATTTATAACTATCAAATATTGGATAAAGATACTCAATCAAAATGAAAATTCAGTTTTATTCAAAAGCTACATGGTTATGAAATTAGGTTTAGAAAACGATTTGTATTGCACAAAAAATAATTGGGCATTTAACATTAAACAAATTATCGAGGAATGTGGTCTTGCTTGTATCTGTCATAACCAGTATAATGTAACAGTTAATTATGAAATGATCAAACAGCGAATTTTAGATATTTACTATCAACATTGGTACTCCTGTATCAATAATTCGAATCGTTTAGAAACGTATTGCTTATTTAAACACGACTTCAAATTCGAAAGTTACCTAGACAATATTACAGACTCTTCTACAGAGTTGATACGGTAAAGCTAATTAAACGTTCAGTTATACGGATTGGATAATGGAGAATTTATCAATAGGTTTCATAATTTTGCTTTAGTAACTAATTTACTATTTATATCATTTGTGTTAGCTGAACAGTCTAGAAACCATGTACTTAACGAATAGATCAGACTATGAACCTACACGTGTACCTTTATCTTTTTGTTATCTGAAATATCACTAAACATGGTGAATTCGACTTTTATTCGTAATCTAACATGAATGATACACTCAATTTCGTTCTTGTTACACTGTATACCCATTCTTTACTCGCTTACAGCCGATCATTTGTACAACTATAATATTGGACGTGTCACACGAACACTGACCTTCGGGGTTTTGCGACCAGAATGAATTCAAATCAGCGTGCATACCCTTGCGGTTCAACATCTAGCCATACAAGCATCTTGGGAGTATAGAAATAGTTGTTATGGTAAAACACCTGGCTATACAAGTATATAATTAATCGGAATAATGGTTATGATGAAAAACCTGGCTATATATACGGAATATTATGTTGTGGGGTGGATAAATGAGTTCGTATTCCACGACAAGTAGCGTGGGAAAATCGATATCTTACGAGACCGTAGGTCGAGCTAAGATAAGGATTTCCCCACGCTACGCGTCGTTAATACGAACTCAATTATCCACCCCACAACATAATATTTCTTTTATTACATACCTACAATCTATGAGCAGCGAAAATTTATTGAGTTTACATTTTATTAATAGTAAATAGTACTAATATCGTCATCAAATCGGTTACGTCACTGTATGACGTCACAATCTTGTATTTACACCACATATAGATACGGAATTTTAATCTGTCGTGGTGTATTTGCGCATGTCAATCTGTGTGTATTTCCACCGGAAAATAAACAGGCATGTAATAAACAAGTATATCAATAATCGAAATAATAGTTATGATGAAACACCTGACTATACAAGTATATCAATAATCGTAATAATAGTTATGATGAAACACCTGGCTATATAAGTATATCATTAATCGGAATAATGGTTATGATGAAACACCTGGCTATAAAAGTATATCAATGATCGGAATAATGGTTATGATGAAACACCTGGCTATACAAGTATATCATGAATCGAAATAATGGTTATGATGAAACACCTGGCTATACAAGTATGTCAATAATCGAAATAATGGTTATGATGAAACACCTGGCTATACAAGTATATCATGAATCGAAATAATGGTTATGATGAAACACCTGGCTATACAAGTATGTCAATAATCGAAATAATGGTTATGATGAAACACCTGGCTATACAAGTATATCATGAATCGAAATAATGGTTATGATGAAACACCTGGCTATACAAGTATGTCAATAATCGAAATAATGGTTATGATGAAACTCCTGGCTAAATAAGTATATCAATAATCGAAAGTATGGTTATGATGAAACACCTGGCTATACAAGTATGTCAATAATCGAAATAATGGTTATGATGAAACTCCTGGCTATATAAGTATATCAATAATCGAAATTATGGTTATGATGAAACACCTGGTTATGCAAGTAAATCATTAATCGAAATAATGGTTATGACGAAACACCTGGTTATACAAGTATATCATAATCGAAATAATAGTTATGATGAAACACCTGGCTATACAAGTATATCATTAATCGGAATAATAGTTATGATGAAACACCTGGCTATATAAGTATAACAATAATCGGAATAATAGTTATGATGAAACACCTGGCTATACAAGTATATCATAAATCGAAATAATAGTTATGATGAAACACCTGGATATATAAGTATATCATGAATCGAAATAATATTGATGTCAATACCTCCGAAGGTCTGTTTCGCGTGCGGTGGCTTTGGGCAGTTTGTATTTGAGTCTATGGCTGGACTCTGATAACGACGAGGTCTGTCGAGTAAGGGCCTGATTGGTATTCCACAAATGGATCAATACGGTACACGTGGAAAGTTTTAAGGGAAGAATATTGAATCGGTGGAGTAAAAGTGCGAGATAACAGATAAAAACATGGTTAAATGTATTTCAGACATGATGTAACTGACCATGTTATTGAAAACGTCGTTAAAACGTCAATATATTGTAAAACACAAACAACCATGTCATCCAATTAATTGTATTACATAATTAACCATCTCCGCTTAGTAGGAGAATAAGCGCGAGAACAGGGTAAGATCCCTAGTCGGGTCATATCCAATACATTTAGAATGGTAGTAAAGGCTTCCCTCCTTGGCTCTCAGGGTGGCGGGGATATCATAACGACGAATCGGTGTCATTATATTACCGGAAGTTCTGACAAACTATCAACAATACGTCGTGGTATTCTTGGCAGTATTTCGCAACCAAGGGATATTGGATGCCGTGATATTAATGAACACATGTATAAAACGACGGTAAACCCTAACAAAACTAAACCAAAACTATATTTAAGACAATGCAACAATCAGGTCATCTTTGAACACAGATAAAAAACATTAAATGAGCCGTCCCGCGAGAAAACCAACATTATGGCCTCTGCGTAATGTATCGACCAAAATCAGCCTGCAATCAACGCAGACTGATCCGGGCCGACACGTTCCGTCTCATAGTGATAGAGGTATAGAGTATGAAACAGATAATCCACAGGAGGCGAAAAGTGTCTAACGGTGTTAGCCTGCTCGACATACATCGGCTGATCCGGGTCGATACTTTACGCATTCCACAATGTTGGTTTTCTCGCGTGACGGCTCAAATACTATCGGAATGTGCTTCTTAAATATAAATATCATACATTTGAGCCCGTCCATGGACACATTTGGCATTTCTAACCATTGAAGGTTCAAATTACTTTAGCCATCTGTTAAGTCTTACAAGAATCTAGGCACGTTAAAAGATGCTTCGAACGAACATATGCTAAGTAAAATAAACAGTGTAGATGCACACACTGATCTGGATCTATACTTTTTACAAATTCAACTGGCACCTTTTTCCCTTGGATGGACTCATTTAGTGTTATATATACATAACAATTAACCCCCGTATCTTATATCTATCTATTTATGTATTCCTTTACCACATACAGACCCGTTGTGACGTCTTTACAGCAGACGACTTTCGAAATCATTGCGGCAAAAGGATACAATGTAAACAATGAGAAAATTCTCCTTTCACCACAAGTTGTTCAACTGCATTCAATTGTTCTTTAATCTATAAAGTGTTTCGTAGTTTTCATTCGTTTGATGCAGATTTGTTGTATGTTGGAAAGGGTTAATACACGTATATATTAATGTGCCGCGTTAACTGAAAGGGGATCTTGTTGCTTCAGTTTTACGAACTATTCGTTCTAGTCTCTACTCATCAATCATGTAATTAGATCAATTCCACATGTTGCTAAGGACGTTACAAAGCGCCCCAATGTTTGTGAATTTAAAGGCTATTCTTCAATGTTTACATCGATTGTAGATTAACATGTATACCAAACGTGGTGAAAATCAATAGGCATACACAATCCCAATTTGATCTATATATGGCGTTATCTGAGTGTTTATACATATGTAAAGTTATACGTAATTATGTGACGTATAGATAAATGGCATCGCTATTTGTAGATTCGCTACTCATTATGAGATACGTTCCATGAGTTGCTTGTTCTTGACGTAGACGTTTTATACAATTTTGTTTCTAAAAACAACTAGTGAGGTACAAATGGGCATCTTGATCGCAATATCGAACAAGTATATCGACTCGTAAAGACCAGAATAAGAAAATATAAATTTTCTGAATGCAATGTACTGTTAGCAAAAAAAGAACACACATTTTTGGTATTAGTTTGCCCTCGAGTCGAAACAAATAAGGAACCAAACTGGTGCGGTATATTTGATATTTTCCACGACCCTAACAACCATCGGAAAAGATGGATTTGTTTTCAACTTAATGGAAATATTGACTACCATAGGGAAATATCAAAGGACAAGTTTCACTTATATTGCCTCAAAAACATTATGACTGGTTGAATTTATATAATATTTGTACTGTATATAATGGTTTATGTCGCATTTTCATTTTTAACACTCTACATGTTAGAGAATTACCGAAGTTGTTAAATCTGTAGCAGTCTTTATTATTGCGTCCTAAATTGAAATTATTTGCGCTATAGTCTACTTCACCATGGATATAGTAAATCACATCATTCAATATAACATCTGCAAAATCTTTTTTCGTGCATTGAAATCCCCAGCAATAATTATATCTGAAAATGGATATTTATGCTGTAATTGTTGAAAATGCTCTTGCATCTGGATAATTCCATTAGGTTCGAATACGTTGTCATAAACGGTTGATCCTTCTGGTGAAGTATACACACAATAAATAATAATGTCTTTAGTTTCTTATATGGTTGAGACGTTACAAAATATTACAATACTCTGGTAATAAAATTAAGATCAGACAGGTTACTCGAGATGAAACAGTTCACGCCTCCACTATTTCTGAGAGCATACCGTTTTTTTTTAACTCTGACCTTATCATAGTGCGTATAACCAAGCAAAACAAAAATTAAAATCTCCGGATTGATAACTGCAAGTTTCACATAAGAAGACAATATCAAAGTGCGGCAGATACTCAATAAAATCATCATTAGTTGTTTACGTAAACCCTCATCTATTTAAAGTGTTTTTGAAAGTCTCGGCCTGTTCTCTAATCTGACTCATTTACATGAACGATTACAGAATTCTCATTATTCGTTGGTTCTTGATTGTCATGTGGATGATTTACATAGATATCATTGTTTTCCTTTTCATCACTCAATTGCTGTGAACTTATTTGGAACCCCACTCTTGGCGAAAGCACGTGTATTTTGCCGTTTATCACGATGACCTAAGTGTACTATCGATGGTGTAATATCATCGAATATATATATAGAGTTATTCACGAATAGTTTGTCGAACTGTACAACAGAATAACTGCATTTTCCCCGTTCCTTCATCATGACATTTCTAAGCTCCCGTCTATGTGTTTTTACTCTGTCCGTATAATCTGGGTGCACCTAAAAGTCATCACTTCTATCAAATATCTCCTTTGCTTTCTGAAAAATAGCACAACAATCCCTGTAGCGAAGACATTTAACTATAATTGGGCACTTGGTTGTATTTTACCCTTTGACCTGTGAGCACGCTTAATTTCTACTGATTCCAGGTCTGAACACTGCAAATCATGCTTAATAAATGAAGGGATTCCGTAGATGCGCAAATTATTCCTGCGAGATTGCCCTTCAATATAGTCAAGTTTCTGATTCAGTTATCTTAATTCACATTTGATAGACTCATTTTCAGCTTTCAATGTTGCGTTTTCAGTTTCAAGTGTTTCTATGGACCTGCTTATATTGTCTATCTTAGAATTAATGTTAGATAGATCGGACTTAACTTCATTCTTCATTGACGATATATCAGACTTAAAATCCTTCTTCATTTCTTGCAGAAAGGTCATGATATCTTGAACAGTACTGCTTACTTTTTTTGACTGCCAGCCCTTTTGTTATGTACTGGTTGATTATGTTGTTGGGACTTGAATGCTTGAGCATTTACACTATCCTGTATGTGTATGGGTGATGCGCGAGTTGCTTGAAATGATTTAGTACTTTGTCTATTTGCTCGAGTCCCTATACCGGTAGTTGGCCCGTGCGAAGGGCCGGGATTTGATGTATGTCCCAATATCTACTCCCATTTTCGTTTTCTACGAGCTGGTCGGAATCAGTCATAAAAGCATGTCCGCCATGGTCAAGGGCATATCACTCTTCTAATAGATCAGTGATAGTACAATGAGGCTTCTAGAGTGTTCATAAAGGTTTTCTTACATTTGACATAGTGACCTAGTTGTTTAACCCATGTGCACGATCGACTCTACGATGATTTTTTAGGACATTTCACGTGTCTTTCAAATGATGGTAAAAGTGTAGTCGATTATTTCATATCAACAAAAGACGTTTTCGATGTTGTCTCACATTTCACAGTTAAAGAGCGAGATGATTCTGATCACTACCCGTTATTATGCAATCTTTCATTTTTGAAGAAAGTCTATGAGAAACAAACCGTTGATAATAATTCATATATGTCTGCAGTAAGATATGTGCAGTTTCAATGGCGTGATCACCATAGGACTAGTTTCGAAGAATATGAGAGCTATGCTACTCACCCTGGCGTCGGCGTCGGCGTCCACGTCACACTTTGGTTAAGGTTTTGCATGCAATTACTTAAATACTACTTGTATTGCATTGAAACTTTCTACAATCCTACCCAACTATTACACCTATGTCGATTATTATGTGAGATAACTCTATCCTGCATTTTAAGCAAGTTATGGCCTTTTTTTTACTTAGAAATTCTGGTAAAAGTTTTGCGTGTAACTAAATTAACAGTCCATATCTCAGTATTTACTCGATGCATTGTATTGAAACTTTATACAACCCTACCCAACTGTCACACCTATGTGGATTATCAAGTTAGATAATTCTATTCTGCATTTTATGCAAAGTTATGGCCCTTTTTTTTGGGTTAAAGTTTTGCTTGCAACTAAATTAAGAGTCCGTATCTCAGTATTTACTTGATACATTGCATTGAAACCTACTACAACCCTTTCCAACTATCTCGCCTATGTAGAGTATTAAGTTAGTTAACTCTATCCTGCATTTTATGCAAGTTATGGCCCTTTTTTAACTTAGAAAGTCTGGTTAAAGTTTTGCGTACAACTAAACTAACAATCCATATCTCAGTATTTACTTGATGCATTGCTTGAAACTTCATACAACTCTACCCAATTATCACACCTATGTAGATTATCAAGTTAGATAACTCTATCCTGCATTTTATGCAAGTTATGGCCATTTTTTTACTTAGAAATTCTGGTTAAAGTTTTGCGTGCAACTAAATTAACAGTCCATATTTCAGAATTTACTCGATGCATTGCATTGAAACTTTATACAACCCTACCCAACTGTCACACTAATATAGATTATCAAGTTAGATAATTCTATTCTGCATTTTATGCAAAGTTATGGCTTTTTTTTAACTTAAGAAATTATGGTTAAAGTTTTGCGTTCAACTAAATTAAGAGTCCGTATCTCAGTATTTACTTGATGCATTGCATTGAAACCTACTACAACCCTTTGCAACTATCTCGCCTATGTAGATTATCAAGTTAGATAACTTTATCCTGCATTTTATGCAAGTCATCGCCCTTTTTTTACTTAGAAAGTATGGTTAAAGCTTTTGCGTACAACTTAACTAACAGTCCATATCTCAGTATTTACTTGATACATTGCTTGACACTTCATACAACCCTACCCAACTATCCCACTTATGTGATTATCAGTAAGATAACTCTATCCTGCGTTTTATGCAAGTTATGGCCCTGTTTTTACTTAGAAATTCTGGTTAAAGTTTTGCGTGCAACTATATTTAGAGACCATATCTTAGTAACTACTTGGTACATTGCATTGAAACGTTATACAACCCTGTCAAAGCATCACACCTATGTAAACAATCAAGTATGATAACTCTATGCAATATATTTTGCAAGTTATGGCCCTTTTTTTACCTAGAAATTTGGTTAAAGTTTTGCATACATCTACAATAATAGTCGATATATCTTAGTAACCACTTGATGCATTGCATTGAAACGTTATACATCCTATTCCAACCATCACACATATGTTAACGGTCAAGTACGATAACTCTATCCAAGATTTTATGCAAGTTATGGCCCTTTCTGGACTTATAAATTCTGCTTAAAGTTTTGCGTGCAACTACTTTAAAAGTCCATATCTCAGTATCTACTTGAAGCATTGTATTGAAACCTTATACAACCCTTCCCAATTTCAAAACTATATACACAACCAATTAAGATAACTCTATCCTGCATATGATGCAAATTGTTGCCCTTTTATTACTTAGAAATTATGGTTAAAGGTTTGCGTGCAACTACATTAAGAGTCCATATCTTAGTAACTAATTGATGCATTCCAATGAAACGTTATACAACTCTTCCCAACCATCACACCTCTGAAAATAATCAAGTTAAATAACTCTATCCTGCATATAATGCAAATTATCACCCTTTAAGAAATTCTGGTTAATGTTTTGCATGCAACTACATTATAGAGTCCATATCTCAGTAACTTAAATAAGCGGTGGAATAGTCGTACGCGCTGTCCTGCGAGATCTCTTGTTTAAATAGTTTTCAAAATATATTAACTAACAGAAGACAAAGTATATTCAATTTGATTGATTGCAATGTTGATGAAGCAGTCGACTGCATTATCTTCTTTATAAAAAGTCATCGTATAAAGTGCGGAAAACTTCTTGTTTTAATAGTAATATCGAAACAAATAACCATGCTCTATGGTGGGATGACCAGTGTGCACTCTTAAAGGATAACAAATATAGGCACCTACGTAGGTTTCGTAAATCTGATAACGAACATGACTATACCGAGTGTATTATAGCTAGAAACGTGTTTAAGGGTGTGTGCAAGAAAAAGCATATACATTTTCATCAACAACACAGAATCACCTTAGTAAATAGTAGGTCAAACCCTAAGGAATTTTGGCGCCTATTAAAAACAAATAATTATATTACCCACTTCGAATCTTGCACTTTCCGAGTGACTTAGCTCTTGAATGCATCTCGAATGTAGTTGGAACATAGTAGGAATATTTAGAATGCTGTTAACATTCAGTCAACATATTTATAATGCACTTCATCTACCGTACGAATACGGTTGAATTGTTGCCCGAATACCGCCCAAAGTCATGCGACTCCTAAATACCGAATAATAAAGTTTTAGCAGCTGGCCGCGTTTTTATACGAATGTATACAGAGGATTACCGTTCGTGTTCTCCTTCGAATGCGATAAAAATGTTTCGAATGCTGTAAGAATGCCGTAAGACTATTTATGTAGTCAGAACGCAGTTAGAGTACACTGCAAATGCTTCGATATTTCTCCACTACGAATGCACCTCGAAAGTTTGAGCATGAGCAAAATGTTCGGAGTGGCCACAAGAATGGACCAGATTATTTGGAATGCACTCAGAATGCAGGCAGAATATTTAGAATACACTTCGAATATCCAGGAATATACCACGAATTGTCATTCCGACGACATTCCGGCTCATTCTGTCTCTTGTGAGACTAGGCCTTTATGTGCGTCGACATGGTAAAACTATTTTAAAACACTTCTACATGATGAAGAAACCCCTCCATTAATTTTCGCAGAAAATCGGATTATATGAATATATGCGTCTCTGAATATAGAAATCACTCTAAAAGAGGTCGAAACAATAATTAAGAATCTCTCAAATGGTTAAATGCTCTGGACCGGTACCCCTGGAGAGTTTTACAAAAATAGTATATGTGAAATTTTACAATGTCTACACAAGTTATTCAATAAGGTATTCACACTAGGTAATTTCCCAAAGTCATGGTCACAATCTATAAGTTGTCCTATATACAAATCAGGAGTAAAAAACAACCCCGCTAATTACAGAGCTCGAGGTATCTCTATTACTACAGCAATGTATAACATATTTTCAAGTAATATTAATACAAGACTATATAATTGTGCAAAGGATAGCAATACAATTGATGAAGCACAATCTGGATTCAGACGCAACTATTCAACTGCAGACACACTGTTTTCGTTACAAGCTATACTAAAGGAGTACTTATCGAAACAAGGTGGTCGTTTTTTTGTTTTTTTATATCTTGCCTTTCGAAAAGCTTTTGACAAAATAAACCATAACAAGTTATTTTGATGTCTGAAATATTAAGGTATATACAGTATCGTTTTGAAAGTATTAACTGCTATGTATTCCGATATTTCATCCTGCATTTAAACAGATACAGGTCTTGCATGATTTTTCAAATGCAACATAGGTACCAGACAGTGTGATACAAGAAGCACAACACTTTTGTCTTTGTTTATAAATCAGCTTAGTATAAAACGCCGTGAAGGATGTAAAAACGGTATTTACATTACTGAAAATATACGTGACATTATTTGCTTAATGTTCGCAGATGACATTGCAAATTGTTCTGATACTGTGTTACACTTGCAAAATCATCTTAATCTAGAAACACAATTTTGTTCCGACACAGGTATGTAAATTAACTTAAATGAAACAGAAATAATAGTTTTTAGAAATGGCGGTCCATTACGAGCAAATGAAAAATATTTTTAGGTAATGAACGTGTTAGAATAACATCATGTTATACATATATGGGTCTGCTTTTTACACCAAAGTTGTCTTGGTTATCAGCTCAACAAAAAATAGGATCTCAAGCAAAGTAGGCTACTTTTTTTATATACAGATATCATAGATCCTGTGGTTATTTTCCTTGCAAAGATATATTTAAATTGTTCGATTCAATGATAAAACCAATTATGTGTTAACGGAGGACAAATTTGGGGTCATACATATTCAGATGTTCTAGAATTCGTACACTTTAAGTTTTGTATGAAATATTTGAAATTAAATAGTAAAACAAATAATATGGTAGCTTTAAGTGAATGTGGAAGATATCCCCTCTTTATAGATTATTATATGTATTGTATGAGGTATTGGTGTAGACTATTTGAAATGACAAATAGTAGATAATTTAATGTTGAACTATTTAGATGACGTAGGACGTAGAACCTGGGCAATTGATGTGAAAATCTTACTGTTCTTATATGGTTTGGAAACGTAAATAAGATTATTAGATAATTTAAGCAACGTCTAATAGATCGTTTCAAACAAGATTGGCATGGACGTATCAACGAATCTGGTCGATGGCTTCATTATAAACATTATAAGTCTCTATTGAATACAGAAAAATATCTACTTATAGACATGACCATAAAATTGCTTTATCAAAATTGCGTTGCTCTAATCATAAGTTTAGAATTGGGACTGGTCGCCATAGCAAAATTACTCAGGAAAAAAGGATATGTTTGTACTTTTTTTCAAAAATGTAATCATAAAACTACTGAGTGTGATTATCATTTTTTCAGTGTAAAGTTCCACGACATCAGACAGCATTTCATTTTCACCTTGTATAAATCTTGTACTAACATTACTAGTTTCTACAGATTACTACAATTTAATAACCCTTTGCTAATTAGAAGATTAGCAGACTACGTATATATGCTGTTGAAAGAGTTTTAGTTTTAGGGACATTTCTCAGAATGTAATAGATGTAATATATCTATAGGTGCTACCTATTTACGAAAAAAAAACCGCAAGATAATTATAACCAAAAATTAAAGAGCATACTTTGGCCATAAAAAAGGATTTATAAGTAATTGACTAGACAATAATAATGTTAATGTCATGTTTCTTGCATTATTAAAACATATTTTGAATTCGAATTGATGTTGTCTATTTTTTGAACAGAAAATTATAATGAACAAGGTTAAAACATGAGGGCCAAGATGATCCTTAATCGATCACCTGCATTATGGCAAAGAAGCAAATAGATCAGCCCTTTTCTGATGCCACCTGGCGACTGTCTTTTTCAACCAGTCAATATGACTGGAACAAATTATGTAAGGGGTCACATTTCTGCTAAACCCTTTCCCTATTAGAGACGGTTTCTGAGGCCTATGCAACAGACGATTTAGGAAAAGATTGTCGCCACAAGAACAATTGCTTCTTATGAGAAAGTTATCCTTTTGCCACAATGTTTGATAAATAATTATACTTTGAATGAGTGAGTCAATAGCTCATGTATAGATATTTGGGGTCTTTCATGTTGATACCACGTTTTTGCGGGAAACGACGTCGCTCCATTGACGTTACGCCAAGATGAAGTGTAACGGAAATGACGTCACGTCCTTCTTTGGCTACGATACAGTCAAAATTTAGTTTCGGGGGTAGAAGGCTAATGCTGTCATTTTTTTTGACGAACGGGAAAACATATTTCTTACAGATTTACATTTATTTTTAACTTTTCGTACAAATGTTAATTGCCACATAACACAGCACTTAAATGATCTTAAATATCGATTTAAAAAAAAAATGATTAAAAAGACGACAATAATTTTCAATCCGTGTTTTTCTGCTCATTTTATACATACCCAAAATACCGATTTAAAAAAAAAAAACAAGCCGACAATAATTTTCAATCTGTGTTTTACGTCTGCTTTTTATACTTATCCAAAATGGCGGCCCCCATGGATTTTTTCCAGTTTCATTTCAGAAAGCTTCATGGGTTATTGAAAAAAAAAAAAAAAAAAAAAAATCTCACACCTGTTAACTATAAGGTTTTTTTTCGTATAAATATCATGTTATGTATAATGGGCCGGTTGCCTAAGTACTTTTGAATAAAGAGTTGGTCATTGTCATTTGTCATTGTCATTGTATATCAAATCATCATAAGGGTTCATCAGAACATGCACCTCCATGAAATCTCACTCAGATACAAAACTGGTTCAAATTGAATAAAAAACTAGGTCACGGCCAAACTTACGAAACCTTGTGAACACATTTGAGGCCACGTTTTTTATCCAATCTTCATGACAAATATCAGCACATTAATTTCAATCAATTCCCAGTAAGATTTGAAACTGGGTTAAGTGGGTTTCAAAACTAGGTCTTTCTCTTTTTTTACAAAAGCCTTGTTAAAACACATATTAAGGAACTGGTATACCAAGGTAGTCCAAGGAGAATCTCAATTCAACGAATTAACTTGTCCCACATTGTCTTTAGAAGAGTTTCTATCGATGTGTGAACATATTTGATCTACATACAGTGAAGACTAAGGCGAGTCTGTGCATCCGAAGTGAAGTGGTTTAGGAGATGTCATTTAAAGAAAGTATTGACGGTCGAAGTCCAACGATTAGGGGGGTGCTTTCAATTGAAACAGACTATAAACGTTGTTCACGCAAACTTGCTATGTTACATTGAAACAAAGTCGGTCTTCAAAGTAAAATTAAAACACTGAACATTTCTGAGTATTCAAAAAAACATTTGTTGAAGGTTTCAATGTCCATCTAACTCTTTCACAACATACAACAAATCTGCAGCAGAAAACCTTAAAAACAATCAGGCAAAATATGGAAAATGTATATATAAGTTTTCATCAAAACACATCTATATGTGGGAAAGTTTAAAAAAGGAGCAGTTGAGCTAAAAACCTAAAGAAGTTTTGGAACGATACCTAAATTTTAACTAAACAAAGGAAAGTAAGTATTGAACTATTTTTATCTTTCAAATTTTAATTACTCGCCTTTGCCTTGGCATATCTTTTCAGTTGCCGGTCGGTCAAAATATGATTCTAACAAAAAGAAAATTTATTTATTTGCCAAAATGCATATAGACGTAGGGCTTATAAAATTGTATCCCGGGCATGATTTTAAGGATATTTGCACTTTTTCTAACATATGCATTTGTGAGCAAAATCTGTTCGATTTTATGTTCATATTTATACATGTATAATATTTATTGTGTATGTTTTGTTAAATTTGATTGACTTCCAATCAATGAATACATTATCCGGATCACCGCACTTGCGAATAGGAAGATAGGGTTTCCTTCATGATTTTTTGTATAAATCCTTGGATGTTACCGCTCTACCTCGATGTTTTCAAAGTTGTCTGATGCCTCCGCATCATGTGACTTTTGTAAACATTGTAACGAAAAAAAACAATTGCTCAATAATGAGAAATTTCTCCTTTTGGCACATTGTTTACCACACTATTCAATAATTAAACTATTATTTACAGAGATATTCCCTATTTTTGCCCAGATTATTTCAAATTCGTCTGCTGCTGATTTGTTGTTTGTGTGAAAGGGTAACAATTGATTGAATACATTCTTCAGATCACTGCACTTGTAAATTTTACGAAACTCCTGAATAAATGACACATCTTTTTTTACACAACTTTACTGCTACATAATTCAGGAAATGTGTGAAATAGAATTTGTCATTTGAACTCATTCACGCATTTCCTGATAACAACAATCTACACCTGCTACCAGCCAGCCACTTCCAGCTACTTCTACCAGTTACTAATACACCTGCTACCAACCAGCCACGTCCAGCTACTTCTATCAGTTACTAATACACCTGCTACCAACCAGTCACTTCCAGCTACTTCTACCAGTTACTAATACACCTACTACCAACAAGCTACTTATACCAGTTACTAATACACCTGCTAACCAACCAGCCACTTCCAGCTACTTCTACCAGTTACTAATACACCTGCTACCAACCAGCCACTTCCAGCTACTTCTACCAGTTACTAATACACCTTCTACCAACCAGCCACTTCCAGCTACTTCCAGCTACTTCCAGCTACTGCAACGCCCAAAGAGAACAACAGTGCCAGCGTTCGCAAGCAGAATTGTAAAGCGACCCCGTGTTAAATTAAAGTCAGGTGAGACAGGGGATAATGTTGTTATTCCTATCCATATGGTTGACATGGGTAGAGTGACCCTATAAACATACTTTCAGTTATTCTCGATCGCGATGAACAGTACATGTACATAATTTATGTAAAGTCAGTCATTCTAAATACAAAGTATTCCATGAATCTGTTTGGTCTCTATTCACAACGCCTCCTTAACAACTCCGATGTCAACACAGAATGAACTGTAACACTTCGTCAAGCTCTCAAAAAAACAGCTTCAGGTGGACGATAATTCTTTCGATGTGACTGTAGTCAAGGCAAGAAACAGTGTTAGACTAACAAGTGCAAGTGTTTTAAGGCACTAAGACTTTATAATAGCAGGTGTCACAGTAGTCTAACTAAAAATAAAAATTAGTCATTTAATATTGGACGATAAATGATCGTCCACATGGAAGGGATTAATATTATAAACAATATATTTGAGACAATATGAGCCGTTCCACGATATAAAAACCAACATTGTGAACTCTGCGTAAAGTATAGACCCGGATCAGCCTAAGCATGCTACGCCAGCTAACACGGACACCCACTTTTCGCTTTCTGTGTATTTAATGTTTCAGAGATCATTTATATACACCTCTATCCCCTGACGGAATGTGACGGCACGGATTGCACAGGCTGATCTGGATTGATACATTATGCAGAGTCCATAATGTTGTTTTTCTCGCGGAACGGCTCATATAATAAATGCACTATGGGAATCAATTGTTTCTTTTCATGCTACACCCATAATTCGAATTTTGAAGGATTCTGTTTTTGAAGTTTGCTACCTAAAATGAGGATCAAAAAACGTTTGGTGGTTAAAAAGCTTCCACCGCATAACCCATCCCCTCTTCTCCAAAACATTGAGTCACAAACAATAGGCATCCGGAGCGACACCTGGAGATATTTTCTCGAATTTGGATCAAAAACCCATGTTAGATGTATCGGCATCAGGAACACATACGATTCCTTTCAGTCCTCCACCACCCGATGAGCCCAGGACAATCTGTTCTTTAAGATAAGTCGTGTTTTGTGATGCAGCGATGCGGGTAGTGTTTCATTTACTATGTACGCAGACCAAAATGTTCATCTCCAACAAAGGCATATTATATAGGTTGATCATCATGAGGTAGTGGTTGAGTTTAGGGCACACCCGCAATACCTTGATTCAAAGCTTTGTATAAGTAACACTCATTGAATACTTCCCCATCTGAGCAGCTTCGGTTTGCTCCAATGTCAACAAACTAAAACTCGTAGGCAGAATCTATAATGGCTATTCTATAAGGAAGAAACAGTAAACTCCCTAGTAGTTTGAGTAAAACCTGGACAACGAATAGAAAAGTGTTTCCCACCAATGGCTCCTACGATGATATGAAAGTTCCAGCACTGGGAAAATAGATGTGCATCTGGTGATTTTGCAAATTCAGTAGTCACTTTTCATACTCATCAAAGAGTGCATGCAAGTCTTTGATGATGGTGGTGTGTGCGACTCGAAAACAGTACTGTAGTGATTGGTAAGAGTCTCCAGTAGCTATCTAGTGTAATGTTATTATGGCAAAACGTAGCCCTGAATCCAATGATTTCCGCTTAAGATTTTTTGAATTTGTGGGCGGGAACCAACACGATCAACAACGATCGCAAGGAAGTTCTTATACCTTTTCAGATATCCTCTGTTCAGTTTTTGGACGAAATGTTCATTTTCACGTAGCAGCAGTGCCATATCAGCAAAATATATGCTTTTCTTTAAAAACAGCTAGACTGAGTTGTAGGTTGTTCGCCATGTTTGAGAATGACCGTTTTTGTTCAGCTTAAACTTTATTTATATATTTTACAAAGGTTGCTCTTGGTAGGTCGAAACCTGGTCGGGCATAACATCGTAGCAAGTTGTACTTGATCAAAACATAATATTGATTGATCATGACACGTCGTACGACCTTGTTATGTGCCACCCTGACTATCGTGATATATCGTAGCAAAGTCACACGACCGTCGTGGAAAAGTCTTAATACAGTCGGGTAGGTCGTGGCTTTTTGTGAGATTTGCATAATCGCCACGAGCCATGTCGATCTTAGTAACTTTCCAACGTTTGTAATGTCCTGAACAAGGGGGCTGAACACTTTCAGTAGTGTATAACATTTTAAAAATTCGGTGACGCCATTTTGCATCTATAAAAATTAATAAGTTTTGGAAAATTGACATTACCAAACTGCAAACATGTTTCTCTTAAAACCGATCAAAAATAAAACAATCACTGATAAGTGGCATTTTGGTGTGCACATTCTTACAATTTATTACGATTTAGATGCCACCCTTTGACCACACAGTATGTTCAGAAATGCGACCACACTTCTATTTTCCGTTGAAACATTTCACATCGTAGAATGACAAAACAATCAGTAGACCTGGCTTTAAAATCTATCCTAGCAGTAATTAAATCCCTCTTGATAATGTGTAACTGCTTTTTCTTATAAAAGATAGTCAACGACAATCGGAAGCCGCAAGGCCTATCGTATCTACAAATAGTGATGTCATTGATCAACACGACACATTATTACGTCAGAAAATACGTATGTATTTACATACAGCTAGCGCTATAAAAAGGAAATATTATGTTTTTCAACCATTTACTATAAATGTTATACAATGTAAACATTGAAGGTTATTATTTAAATTCATCAAAGATTGAATGGGAGCGCTTTGTTACGGTTCTGTATGAAAATAGTTCAGTCCTTAGCAGCACGTGATAAGGAATCTGAGTGCAATTACACTGCTTGCAATATCGACATATACTGCATCCTTTTGTTAACATAGATTTAAGCATCAATATCAAAGTATACAATTACCTAGAATATACATTTACAGCTAATGTTTCTTAATAGATGTTAAAGCAGTTTAAGTGAAAAAAATAAATAGACTTATGGTACTGGTAATTAACTAAGAAAACGCCGTGATATAACTGAAAACGTTTTAAAATAAATGATCTGCAAAAAAAAATTGCATATCCGTTACGGTAGGTTTCACCACAAAACCCCTTTTAGCTACAACCCTGGTGTGCTACATGCAAAACGGTTGTAACCAAACCATGTTGCAAAAGGTAGTTACATTCGTTTTGCTTACAATGTGTCATACTCTCTTTTCACTTAGAGAAATGTGTTTCTCTTTAAATCATGTAAAAGGTTTTCTATACTATTTATAAATTTGTATTTTGAAGTAAACTTATGTCTCTATATTGAGGCATTGACGGTAACGCGATGGAGACAGTAAAACATTATCTTACTAGGTTAAAAACAATAGAAGTTTCATCTGATGTACACAATTTTACATTGTATTTTTCCTAGACGTAAAGCAATTTCAAAAATATTTTTTCATATAAGAAACAGGAACATAGTGATGTCTGATATATATGATATTTTGACGGAGTGGCAACTTGACCGTGATTTTGGCCTGACAAGTTTTAAATTGTTATATCCGATTCCTCCTAACCCATGTAGGTCTTCACTCTTCGTAATACAGTCAGTCCGGTATTAAAAGCATGATCCTTCTCATTAAAGTCGAGAGGACACAAATAGTCTATTAAATACCTTGCTTGTATCATCTTCATAAATAATACATTTTCTATAAATTGAGACATTAGCGGCGAGAAAACTAGACCAAGACAATGCCGCACTAATATACAGGCATATTTTTCTCTACATTGTTCGCAACTTTAGTTTAAGTCTTCCATTACAGCCTCCATAAATGATGATTAAAGTCGCAATTAGCAGGATATTGATACGGCCGAAACCAATCGGCTATTTCTAAGAATTGAGATCGGGAACCAATGATGCTCGTAGACTACCGAAAGTAACTTCCATTCGGGCTTTTTTGAGTAGATTTTGTTAAGTTTGTGCCAAGAAAGACAGGCAGACAGACATGCAGACAGAGACAGCGAAAGAGAGAGAGAGTGTGTGTGTGAGAGAGAGAGACAGAGAGATACAGAGAGAAAGAGAGAGACACAGAGAGACACAGATAGACAGACAGACAGACATACATACAGAGAGAGACAGAGAGAGAGACAGAGAGAGAGAGAGAGAGAGAGAGAGAGAGAGAGAGAGAGAGAGAGAGAGAGAGAGAGAGAGAGAGAGAGAGAGAGAGAGAGAGAGAGAGAGAGAGAGAGAGAGAGAGAGAGAGAGAGAGAGAGAATGACGTATCGTCAGATTCTTCTTTTTATTATTATTAGTCGCCTGTAAAACAATATTGTTTTTCTTTTTTACAGATTTCACATGAGAGGTCAAGTTGTCAAGTTGTTATTAGAATAAATTAAATGTCAATTCATTGATAATAGTACGGTTGCGCTTGTTTAGAAAACACTCATTTACGATATATTTGAAAAAGAAATTCATATATAAATTGAGTAAAGAGACTCCTTATTCTGCTGATTTAAAGTGAGGCTATTTTAGGACAATGAATAAAGTATATCCATCTAACGATCAAACTGGCCACGAAAATCGGGCTTTTGAAGGAACCAGTGAAAGTAATACGGAAGACCATCCTGGCACTGATTACAAAGTAACAGCTAAGAACGACGATGACACTCTTCCAAACAATTCTAACTCCATAAATACGCCAGACTTCACAGAAACCAGAAAAGCTGATGAGAAAGAAAAAAGAAAAAAAGAAAAACAAAAAAACAAAAGAAAAGAAAAAGAAAGAAAAGAAGAAGAAAGAAAGAAAAAGAAAGAAAAGAAGAAGAAAGAAAAGAAAAAGAAAGAAAAGAAAAAGAAGAAAGAGAAAGAAAAGAAAAAGAAAGAAAAGAAAAAGAAAGAAAAGAAAAAGAAAAAAAAGAGCGTAGTAGAAATATTGTCCTGGGCTGTTTCGCTAGGCTATTGTTGATCGGAGGTTTGTTGTTTTGTTTTCATTTTATCTCTAAATTTTCCCTTAAACAAACGACATCTGATGCTATATGCAGAAGACGACGTGTGAAAACATTGTTGGTTAAGGTAGAAATTTCTCATATTTCTTTTTAATATTTTACATAGCTACTTCCAATTTTCGAATTTAACAATATTTCCCCAAGCAAATTTCAAAGGAGTTTATTATGTCAACGTATCGTTTAGTTGTATGTTTTAACAACTTCATCAACGTTGTAATATAACAATATCATCTAAATATCGACATTATAACCGAATAAATCACGAAATGGATTTATTATCGCTAAATCGCTGAAAATCAACCCAACAAATATAAATTTCATTAATCATTTTTCGTTGGATTATTTTCCATTGCCGGTCCTTTTAGAAATGTTTATACAACATGGCACACAACAAAGCCGCATAACTTGTTATCAATAAGTTTTACGTAAAAGATGAAGCTTCAACGTAGTTCTTTGTGTTTGCAGCTTGTTAAACTGATAAAAATGAGATGGGAAATGAAAAAGTAAATTGTTATATATTTCTTTGTTGTAATTACTTGATGTAAAAAAATCTAAGCGACGTCATATCAGTTGTTGGCGTAAATAAACCTGACATGACATTACACTGTACTGTAAAAGAAAATACATCTGATTAACGAAAAACATAAAGTGAATTATTTCAGGTACATTTCTAAAATTTGGAGAGTAGAAAAACAAGTAAATATATATTTTTATGAGCCGTTCCACAAAAAAAAACGAACAGTATGGTCCCTGCGTAATGTATGGACGCAGACCAGCCTGCGCGCGCAGGCTAATCCAGACCGACATATTCCGTCTCAAGGGGATAGAGGTTTAGAGTTTTAGAGTAATGATTCCTGAAACAGAAAATCCAAAGAAAACGAAAATAGTCTGTCTGGGTTAGCCTGTGCGGCATGCTTAGGCTGATCCGGGTCGATAGTCCATAATGTTGGCTTTCTCCTGGTGTCCCATGAAATTGACTTGCTTCCGTCTGAACACATTTAATGAATATACCCATAGATGTCAACAACGCTATTTGTAGAACATTGCACTGTACGATTTTAACAAGGTTATATGGCAATAACATTTAGCGGTCGATTATTTCTATTACAGGTAATGCTTTGGCAGCGTGGAGAACGGTTATAGAGACAGACGACACACGATACTGGTTGTGGCTACTTGGTTGTACCGGTTTGATTTATTTCGAGTACTCGATTATCGTCTATAAGCAGAAAGGATTCGACTGGAAATGGTGTGTATTACTCGACTTTCTTTTTACATTATCCTGACGTTTTGAACAAAATACAAATTATAATGGCATGCATGTATTTTCAAGAACATTAAACTTTGTGTCTTTTATCACTCCATATAATAACCAAAGCACTGAAAGTGCTGACGGCCTAGGGGCTGCAGTATGGTTTGAGAAGTAGGGATAATGTGAAAGGAAATAACAATTGCACTGTTTATGTTTATGTATTTATTGTTAAGGAGTTAAAAGATCAAAAAAAAGTGAACGCAAGAGCTCATTAGTATACACATTTAAGACATGAAGAATCAAAGTAAAATTTGACAGCAAGTTTAGGCAGAAACATTTTGAAGTTTTTGCCTTATTATATTGAGAAATATGTCGATGTTAAGTCAACTTCCATCAAGTATTTTCTGTGTTTTACAAATTGCACCCTCTCCAGCAAACTTGGTTGAGGTTCATAAAGGTTCAGTCAAGGAACATTTCAGAGAAATTACTTTGAAAACCGGCAGGGCCAGGAGTTTCTGACAAGAAGTATTTAATAGTTTTTCTTTTTTGTCGCCATGGCAACAAGTAGTGCACTGAATAGAACTATGTGAAAACTGTAAAAATGGGGCCATGAAAGGAACATCCATGTCAAGTTTTATCAACTTGCAGCCAGTGTTTTTTTAGGAGAGCTACGGACAGTGAGTAAGTCCAATAGATCACCTAAAGCCTTTGTAAACTTATGTGTCAGGACCGCAACAACGCTAGTTTATTGAATACATAATTACTACAATGGCAAATAACTCCATTTAAACTGAATTGGACGCTCTCAGTAAATACTCGAACATAGTCGTACGTTTCCGTTCAACTTCGCGAATATGATAATAACCTTCTATATTTGACCTCTCGGCGCATTAATTTCTAAGCATTTGTTAAACTTATATTGGAGTACTCACGCCTTAAGTTTTTCACTAATGTTCCAACAACGTTATCATGATATTTGTTGGGTGATCTTAACCATTTAAATGCAGTTTTGTTGAATACATGATGAATTATTTTTTCCGGGCAGTCTCACCCTAAAATGCGTTGTATGTTTACAGCAATTGGCAGCAACCAACTCCGAAAAGATATGGTTTATCTACTATGACCAGGGGCTAAAGCCCGAGGTCAAAAATGAAAAAAATATTTAAATACACGATATATATATTCGTCTTACTATTCCATCTTTAATGTTTATTATCAGTTTTAAGTATTTAAGAAAGATAACCAAGTACCGACCCGGCGAGATATACTGACCTGCGACAGCTGTTTGTTTTTCGAAGATAGTCTGCTGTAAAAGCATCCACACTAGCATTCGTATATCTTATAAGAACCTTATTTGACTTAATCCTTTCGCACTTGTAGATGCATGTTGACGCATCTGTAGCCTTATGAAACTCTGTTCAATACTTACACTTTTAATTTTAGTGATTTTCCTTATTGCCAATAAGTTTTAAAAGTCGTCTGCTTCAAAAATTAATGTATGTGCGAAACGGTAACAGTGCAGATTCCTTTTTTTTTTATATGAGACTCGTCAGACGATTTGGGATCAGATTGACTCTCAGGTGTGGCATTATTTTAAATTTCATTGATGAAAAACAAGTGGAGCTGCATCTATAGTTTGTTTTTGTCAGCTGTCGCATTTAGGAATATGCTACTTGTAGACAGACAGTGAAGGCTCTGGTAAGACTGCGCGGAGACACTGGCTCGTCTGAATTATTCGCTTTACGCAGATGCATTGAGATTCCAAAAACGCAATATTTGCGTTTAAGATTTGTCACTACCTATTCAAATAACATATACAAATAAATGTTACAGTGACGCATTATGAAACACTAAGTCATGAATGTACATGCCCGAAAGGTTGAATGCCAAGTTAACTCCTGGATTTGTTTGTACGGTGTTTAAATCCGCTTCTATCAGTAATTAAGTAACGGTGTTTCCTGTGTAAATTATCAGTTACTGCTGATAAGTTTTACCCTGACACAAGCGGTGTCATAATGTTTCCCGTCAAGGATGAGCCCCAAGGAGGTAATCCCTACTAAGAAAGGAAACCACCATTACCAGTGAATCCGTCGTAATGTTGTCCGTGCAACCAGCCAATGACGCGATCCAACAATACCAGCATAGTCGTATGACTGTTCGTGCAACAAGCCAAGAAGGGAATCCAGCAATACAAGCATATCAGTCGTAATGTTGTCAATTCGACAATCCAATAATTGAATCAAATAATACCAGCATAGTCGTATGGCTGTCCTTGCAACAGGCCAAGAAGGGAATCCATAATTACCATTGCATCAGTCGTAACGTCTAGGAGGGAATCCAACAGTACATACATTAGTCGTATTGTTGTCCGTGCAATCAGTCACGGGGGGAATCCACTATTACCAGCCAATCAGTCTTAATGTTGTGCGTGCAACAAGCCAAAGAGGGGATCTACCATCGCATCAGTCTTAATGTTGTGCGTGCATCAAGCCAGGACGGGGGGGGGGGGGGGGGCAATACAACATTACCATCTCACACATCGTATGGTTGTCCGTGCAACAAGGCAAACAGGAATCAATCATAACCAACGCATAGTTCGTAATGTTGGTTGTGCAACAAACTTAGGAGGGAATCCTTTATTAACAGTGCATCAGTCGTAATGCTGTCTGAGCAACAAGCCAATAATGAAATCAATAATAATCATTGCATCAATCGTTATGGTGTCCTTGCAACATGCGTTTCAGGCGTAGTGTTGTCCGTGCAACACGCTTAGGAGGGAATACCTTATTGACAGTGCATCAGTTGTAGTGTTGTCCGTGTAACAAGCCAATTAGGGAATACCTCATGATCATGAAATGAGTCGTAATGTTGTCCGTGCATCAAACAGTGCACCAATCTTAGTGTTTTCCGTGCGACAAGCAAATGAGGGAATATCCCATAACCATCGCAGCAATCTTAATATTGTCATTGCATCAAGCCACTGAGGTAATCCATCATTACCATCACATGAGTCGTAATGTTGTCCGTCCATCATTACCAGTACACCAAACTTAATGTTTTCCGTGCAACAAGCCAATACGGGAATACCCCATAACCATCGCGTCGATCTTGGTATTGTCCTTGCATCAAGCCAATGAGGTAATCCATCATAACCATCACATGCGTCATAATGTTGTCCGCCCATCATTACCAGCGCACCAATCTTAATATTTTCCGTGCAATAAGCCAACGAGTGATTACCCCATAACTATTACATTAGTCGTAATATTGTCCTTGCATAAAGCCACGGAGGTAATATATCATTACCATCACATGAGTCGTAATGTTGTCCGTTCATCATTACCAGCGCATCAGTCGTAATGTTGTCCGTCCATCATTACCAGCGCACCAATCTCAATGTTGTCCGTGCAACAAGCCAATGAGGGAATATCCCATAACCATCGCATCAGTCGTAATATTGTCATTGCATCAAGTCAAGAAGGGAATCCATCATAACCGTCACATGAGTCGTAATGTTGTCCGTCCAACATTACCAGGGCATCAGTCGGGTCCGTGCAACAAGCCAATGAGGGAATCCCACATTTTCAGCGCTTCATTTTCATATTGCTGTCCGTGCAAGTAGCCAAGGCGGGAATCTATCATTACCAGCGCAGCAATCGTATCGTAATGTTGTCTTTGCAACAAGCCAATGAGGGAGAACCTCATAGCCATCACACCAATCGTAATGTTATCTGCTCAAAAGGCCGATGAGCGATTCACCATTACCATCGCATTAGTCGTAATGTTGTCTTTGCAACAAGCCAATGAGGTTAATAATCGTGACCATCGCATAAATCGTATTGCAGTCCGTGCAACAAGCCAATGAGGGCCTCTTTCAATACTATTGCATCGGTCGCAATGTTGTCCGTGCAAAAAGCCAAAGAGGGAATAGATCTTTATAATCGAACCAATCGTAATGTTATCCGTTCAAAATACCAATGAGGAAATCCATCATTCCCATCGCATCGTTCGTAGTGTTGTCCGTGTAACTAATCAGGGAGCGACTCCACCATTACCATCGCACCAATCGGAATGCTGTCCATGCAACAAACCGAAGAGGGACTCTTCCAATACTATTGCATCAGTCGTAATGTTGTCGGTGCAACGAGCCAAAGAGGGAAAACATCATTATAATCCCACCAATCGTAATGTTATCCGTTCAACAAGCAAATGAGGGAATCCATCCTTACCAGCGCATCAATCGCAATGTGTTCGCTTAACTAGCCAAGGAGGCATTACTAGCTAGATAACCCGTCGTATTGTTTGTCTCAGCAATAATGAGCACCACTGCAGGGAAGCCAGTACTACCGTTTGTAGTTTTAGTACTTGGTATAACCCGAACGGGGAATATAATAATAGATCTAATTTATGATGACACATAACCCTTACCTCCCTCACTATTTTTGCTGTATACATAGTCCCTCTGATTTGGATCTTAACAGACTAGATGCTACAGATGCATAATTATTTTTAAACACGACAGGTTGTTTATGCGCCTGGTAGATATGTTTCAAACCAGACGATTCCATAACAAATCGTAGTAGATATTCTCCGCAGTATTTGACACAGAAAGGAGGAAGTTGCTATTCATACAGAAACACTTACATCGTAACACGAATCATACGATTGACTTTTCTTTAAAGGTGGAGCCCATGTTTGTTGTTCTACCTAGTAACTACATTGCCGCTGGTATGCAAGTTGCAGCTAACACAGCGTGACAACTTCATTGATCAGCTGAAATCCATCTCAGATACCTACAGTAATGTTAATGGATCGCAATCTGTAGTTGATAACTCAACCGCCAGAAGCACAGAGCAGGTAAAACTAGACAATCTCTTAGTTAAGGCTACTCCACGTGTAGGGTAAATCAGGCTCTACTTTCAGAACAATTTCTAAAAATAGACCTCGAGAATAACGAAGTGCCATTTTAGTGACGTTATTTAATATCAGTGACGTATTTCAGGCATGAGTCCACTTCGAATGAATGGCTATAAGAAATACTTGAACCTTAATACACGACTTTAATCAACGTATAAACAGGCATGGCATAGTCTTCTTTGTTCCAATTTGATAAAATTATGTATATATGATATGCATTCACGAGTTAACCCTTTCCAACATGTATGCGCATTTCGACGCCTCTGTAGCAGACGACCTTTGAACAAATTGTGACAAAATGAGAATTATGTTTACCACAATAGTTTTGTTCTATGTGGGAAAGGGTTAAAGACGCAGAACGCCGTGGTATAAGGAAAACAACGCACCGGGATTATTCGCACTGTCATAACTTAAACGTCTCTGATTCGAGAATAAATCGGAATTGCATATCATTGTCACCGTTTAGCAATCGGATTAATCGTTACCCTCAAATCTCTTACGATGACTAACGGTAGCTTATAGTGCCATCTTAGCAAACAGACCATCACCAACCGTGGTGGTTACATATCAGAACTCCGACAAACCAAAGCGAAGCCATGGCAGTTCGCAGTGATATAGAGTTTACATACATCGTTTTAAACTAACAAAAGACAACAGTGTTCACCTTGAACAGTATTATTCCTTACTAACAAATGGTATACATTTAACTGTAACAAATGGATTGGTTATAAATATCGGAATGTATTGAGAGTTGGTTCAACAACTCGCTACTGTGTAAGGTTGTACGAAGATTTTCTACGAAAATCATTAGATATATTTGTTAATACAAAGATAACAACGAAGTAGCTATATAGCTCGCTGTGAAACTTCTGACAGATAAGAAATGAAAGTGTTTCCAAATATGGCACAACGCATTTATGAGATGCCATATCTGGATGAGCTCAAAATGTATTGTTTTCTTTTACTAGTCATTAGACATCAGCTGGCGAGCAATTCTGACCATCAGCAATGACACTTGAGTCATTTTTGTCAACGAATCAGTGACGTACCTGATTATATTTTCTTGTTGGATATTACCACGCGGCAACATGGAGAAACAAGTTCTGGCGGACATGCTGCTTGAATTCTTATGCATCGCATCCGACAATATGAAACTGTTAGCTTTGTTCAACGAGGGGATAGTTCGAGAGAATCTGATGCTGAACTATTGGCTCCTTATCGCTTGGTCTGTGAGTTTCATACGGCTTTTACCAGTGTTAAAACTCGAGGAAAAAGACCAAGAGAGTCATCTCTGGAAAATCTTGAAAACGCTCATTGTTATGGTTGTACAGGACGGGTCGTTCTTGGCTCTGCGGTTGTATATTATGATAAAACTGAAATTTGTCACCTACGGTTTGATCTCCTTTGTTATAAAGAATATTTTGTCGTTGCTGATTCTGTTGTATAGATTAATATCAACTTATAATAATAAAAAGGATCCAGGAATATCGTTACAAGAGGAATTTAATGTGTATGAATAAATGATAAATTAGTCTTAGTTCTATAAAATGAACTATCCATATAAATAATATCAATTCTAACACTATTGACAATTTCTCTACTATACGCAAACATGGAGTTGAGAGTGATATACCTGCCATACAGTATATCACTCTAAACTTCCGGAACTATTTTTGGCTGTTGAAATCCCTTCTTCCTGCGTATTTTTCATACAAAGTTTCTTATTGCGCATGCGTTACTACGCTGGGCTTTACATTTTTTAGCGAGTCAAAGTCGATCTCCGTGTTGCTATTTTTAGCTGTTGTCAAAATAAATGTTTCATTTGTTGTATTTCAATCGTTATATATTCAACTATGTGTTAAAATAGTACTGATTTCAAAATACTTTGTTAAAGTTGCACTCTTATAGAAATTCATAAACAAATAAGTAAAATAACAATTGTTTTCCCTTATTAACCTTTATGAGAACATGTTTGATTCTAATTAGACTGTAGTATGAGAAAGCTTTCATATTTTAATTATTTAAATAAAGTTGTTTTTCCCTGCTCGGTAGGTACCGATTAAGAAATTGCAAGAAATAACGGGCACGAAATTATACCTCTTTAAAGGTTGGTACAAATACAATACATTCGGGGGGGGGGGGGGGGGGAAGGGGAGGGGGAATAAAGTGTAAACAAGTCAACTGTTATAAATATAACTCAAATAGTTCATTGAAGCACAGGTAGACAATAAGTGTGTTTATCTAGTGTTAAAGCATTATACAATTATGCTGTGTATGGGATATAGATGATTTCAGGTATGTCACACAAAACTAACATTCTCTTATTTCCTAATAGTGAAGACCCTGATCATACTGCATAAGTACATACCGATCTTCACTATTATTATATAAGAGAATCGTACTTTCTTGTGACATACCGTAAAATATCTAATAAACAGCATAATTAGTTTAGCACTAGATAAACATTTACTTGACCGCCTTGATGATGTTGTGGTAGAGCGTCCACCTCGTATGCGGGCGGTCACAGGTTTGATCCCTTGCCGGGTCATACCACATTAAAATTGATAGTAAAGCTGCCTTCCGTGGCGCTGAGGGTTGTAGGGTTAGCATTACGACTGACTGGCTGATGTCAGGATAAATAGACAAGTAGCACTGGTAACTTACCCAGGAAACTACGTGATATAACATAAAACATGTTGAAAGCGGAGTTTAATACCAAACGCGTAAACAATTTCAGGTATGTCACAGAAAACTATGGAAACAAGATAATGTTAGTTGTCTGTGACTTTCCATAAACAACATTTATATTAGTTTAAAAGCACTAGATACACATACTTATTATGTATACACAATGTATATGCCTCATTGAACTGAGTCTGTTTTTATAACAGTTATGTACATTTTATCTGAACACGGTTTGTATATGACATCCAACCTTTAAATACATTCCGGAATGAAAATGTACATGAACGGCTCCGTTTTTAAAATCCTAAAATCTTGGATAAAATTATAATTTGTGAGTGTGGGCTCTTGGGTAAAATGTTTGTGGTTAATCCCAAACCCATTCAGCTTCTAACTTTTAAAAAACTCGATTTGAACTTTTAAATGAGTTTTCTTCCCTCTGGATAGAAATGCCACTTTAATTGAAAAAATCCTGGAACATTGCCAAAACAAATACAATGGGGAGTTAAGATACATAGTTCCCCTTCAGTTATATCCCTTTTAATTATTACGTGTTAGAATGGAAAAAACATTTCACAATTTCGGTATATCACGATTTGCCGTTCAGATGTTTTGTAATTAATCACTAAGGCCCTTCGTGATTAATAACTACACACCTGAAATCCAAATCGTGATAAATGATCCAATATAACACTCAAAATGAAATATATTTCCTGAATATATTATTTTGCTTAGTTCAAACATCCAGTGATATGTTATGCGGTAAAAAGGGAGGTTGCTTAACACAAATTAGAGTATAATAATCATGTAGTTTAAATGTTTTTATACTCTTTGAGAATTATAGTTTAATAAGGAAATATATCGTTCAGGTGTGTATAAATTATTCACTGAGGCCATACGGCCTTCGTGATTAATTACTACACACCAGGGGCCGTATTCACAAAGCTCCTAAGTTATTTCCTTAGGAAATTCCTTAAATACCCGATTTTCCCCTTAGCTGAGAAAATTCCTTAAGTTCGTATTCACAAAGCTCCTAAGGAAATTCCTTAGGTAAGAATATTAGTTTTTCCTTAAGTGAAAATAGGTGACGTCAGAATTAAATGTATTCATTATGTTTGGACGAAAGTAGATACGTCATAGTGGTTTAGACATTATTTGTCTGCATAAATTCGTGTTTTCCCAGTTGTTGGAACTATATGACGAGTTGTTAACCTCTGATTTCTGTTTGTTTTTATCATTAGATCGACCTTGTTACAACAGAGTTAAAAACGTCATGGATATATATCTGTCATGCAGTTCAATATTTATAATTTGTTGAATGTCATCCCTTTCTTGAATTGTGTGGAATTTGGGACAATTGCAAATATCAATGCTAAATTTACACTTTATTCCTGCATAGTGTTCATCTAAAAAAAATGCATTTTTTGAAAGAGGACACAATTAATTCAAATCAAAATTTTACCTCGATTTGACTTAAAGTTAAATGGAAAATCTGAATCTTCACCTACAATAGTAAACTGCAATTCAGTATACGATGACAAATGTTGATTTAATAAAAGGTAGCATTTTATAAAAATATTCCTTTGTTATTCAAATCATTATTCTAAAATTGTAAAAAAGAATTGTGAATAGTTTAATATCCCCCTGGCGCCGAGCCCCGTAGCTCTGTCGCTAGCGAAAAGCGGGCTATCAATCAAGGAGTTGTGAGTTTGAACCCCAGCTCGGCCAACATTCGTTATGGCGTTTGACAAAAGTCATTGTGACAAGCGTCAGTTTTCTTCCACCAATAAATTAACAGTCTATGAGGAAAAGCAGCCAGTTGCTTGGAAAGATTGTTGTGTGGATTACTGGTGTGAGAAGGCTGGAAAAAACATGAATAGGTGAACTGGCTGCGATGATATGACTGAACAATTGTTGAAAATGGCGTTTAATTAACCCCAATCAATCAATATATTCCCCTGAGCTGAATCAATGAGATAATCTATTATATGTCAGTCTTTATTATTTAACTTTAAACAACATCTCATCCTAAACAATAGTGTTGCCAAGCCGCAAAAGCTTAGTCGGGAACGATGAGGGCTATCACTCCATTGGACATATTGGTCGTGAGTTCGATTCCCGGATTGCCATTCATTCTTTCCGATGATTGACTAAACTCATTGTGACTAGCGTCATACGTCTACTACAAATGCCCCATTCCCACATGAAGACGCTTTCAGACACCTCTGCAGTAAACGACATTTGAAAGCATTGTGGCAAAAGCGAAATAACTCATCATGGACAATTTCTGTTTTTGTCTAAATGTTTTCAAATGTTTTCAATTTTTATACTTTCATTTATAAACATTTTCCGATTTTTTGTCTAGATGATTATAAAGTTGACTGCTGCCGATTTGTTGTATGAGGGAAATGGTTAATAGTCTATGTGGGAATGTAGCTAGTTGCATTGGAAGAATGTTGTGTTGAGTACTGGTGCAAGAATGCTTTATCATGCTATACATAACCACATGCATGAAACTGCTATCATTTACAACTTTGTTGTAATAATTAAAATGTAGATGGACATACCCTTTACCACATGTCGACATGTTTTGATGCATTTGCAAACATATGAGATTTTCCATGTTTTTAAACTTGTATTGTATATATGGGAAAGGGCTATAAAAGATTGTTTGAATAATCAAATCAAACTGCCATGTTCTTCAATTAGAAGCCGAGCCCCGGTAGCTCAGTCGGTAGCGACGCGGGCTGTCAATCCAGGGGTTGTGAGTTCGAATCCCGGCTCGGCCAACTTTCTTTCCGACGATTGACAAAAGTCAATGCGACATGCGTCATTCGTCTTCAAAATTTGGGTGTTGTTTAAAGATTCATATGCATGTGTTCCCATCACGTCTGATTAAGGCGATGTTCAAAATAGACAAAAACTCGGGTTTTAGTAAAATATAAAACAATGCGAACAAGAAAATATTGCTCATTAAAAGGAATTTAGCCCTATCCCAAAATGTTCTGACAGGTGATCTGCTGGACGTGCAAGAAATTGAAAGTTTGTGAGAGAAAGGTTAAGTACCTGGCAAAAATGTTGCTGAATATGTGGCTGGGTTGACATCCCAAGAGTCCCAGATAATCATTATAGCATTCTACCCAAAGTCTGAAGGACTAGATTGCAAATAGTTTGCTTCCCGCGATTTCATAAACAATCTGTTCGTAAATGGCACGACGTAACACAAGCCATGTGTAAGGTTCGGAGTGTGTTGACCGGGCTGCGAGCCATTAAAAGACACACACCCATGGACAGTGCGAGACCAAAATGTGCGCCAACGTCGCTATAAGTTGAAGAATACATCATAGGAGAAAGTCCAACTTAAATTAAGAACGAAAATCACGTAATATGTTTTACATTATAAATAAACATGTTATTGTGATGTTCTTTATAACGAACACGTTCTTAGTTAACATTTCTATAACCCGAGTTATCCTTAAATAGGGAGACTTATTATTATTATTGTGAAATAATCAAAACGGGATACAATTTTCTCTGAACGAATTCCTTTTTATATTATCTTAATCGTTTCTGCACCGTGCTATATGGTATTACTTTCAGGACATTAAATTGACAATGAAGTCATGCTCGGGCACAACTCGTCTCCGATGATAAAAAGATTCCCTTCGATGTGCTAAATATTATTTCTAATCTTAACACAAAATAAATTAAAAAGCACGTGCTTTATAATAGGCAAATGTAAGGAAGGTGAACATATAACATAACACAATGGATATAAGTTCAAGTTAAGGATTGCAAAGGGTAACAAGGGGAAATCTTCCAAGAGGGCTAAAACTTAGAAAATTCAATTGCATGCCACTATCGACTATGGTAGCCTTACAGATGGATTTCTATGAAATACATATTAACGTGTTTCTAGGGCTAAATGTCAGAATCAGGCTGACGAAAAGATTCATAGAAGGACCAGTTGTCATAATTCCAATCAGTTGTGGACGGAAACAGTCTGATTTCTTGTTCATGCGACTTTATAGTTAGCACTGATTTATAATCATTGTCCTCTTCAACACCATTTGTTCGTACCGTAATGAAATAAACTTAAAAATTTAAAAAACTCCCAGCAAAACGGCGAGAAAAAGCTTATCTATTCAAAAGAATGTCACCGCGAATCCGCGGTGGTTTCACCGCAATTCCGCGATGATCGGTTTTATTAACCCTCTGGGGCTTTCTTGTTGCGTCCGCGATGGTGAAAAAATCAAATTGCGGTGATGTGTGGAATTCCACCCTTTTGGGTGGACCAAAAATAGCCTCCCTATTAACTGGGCGACTACCCGACACCACGCAAACTTACGATAGCGATACAAACTTCCGTGATGCCGGGGGGAAATTTCACCACCATTCCCGAATACTTTAAAGACAACGGATATATACCTGCTGGTGTGGGGAAGATTTTTCAGAATGGTGGATCTGGTACGGCTGACGATCCTCAGTCAACGTCATCGGAATATTCGTATTATCACCAAAGTTTGAAATACCGCGAAGACACGAGTATCAGTTGGAAGGTTGTCCTTAATAGTGACTCTATACTGACCAATATACCTCTTACTGATACCTCAGTGGCTGAAAATGCGAACGCGACCCTTGAAGAGTTTGCAGCTGGTAGTATACACGAGAACAAAAGTTTTTGTCATCGCTGTTGGTTTTCACAAACCTCATTTACCGTTTTACTTCATAGAGGATTATGAGATCAGTGGAATAGTAGGTTTGGCCGATACTCCTTATGTACCTGATGATATGCCGAATATAGCCTGGAACGGATATGCCAAATTACGTAAATATGACGACATTAAAACGGATGGTGCAACGGGCGATTTCAATATTTCCGTGTCGGATACAAAAGCCGATGAACTTCGAAATGCGTACTTTGGCGCTATCATGTGGGTCGACACTTTAGTGGGACAAGTGGTTCAGAAGGTTACAGAGCTCGGACTTGAAAACGGCACAATCATAGCGCTACTGGGTGACCACGGCTGGCATCTTGGAGAACACAACCTAAGGTGTAAACAAACCAATTTCGAGGAGTCCACGTGAACCCCATTAATGTTCCACATTCCCGGTCTTACAGATGGCGGCATAAATAATCATCTATTGTTGAATTTGTGGACATCTTTCCAACCCTTGATGAAGCAAGTGGTCTTGGCACAATTTCCTCATGTCCCGACAATTCAAGCAACATCAGGACCCGACGGAAGGTGTAAGTCTGGTGCCACTTATAACCAACTCGACTGCGATGCTCAAAGATGGCGCGATTTCACAAAACACCCGCCAAAGGAATGGTGGTAAGGACACCTATATGGGATACACGATCAGGACCGAGAACTATCGGTATACCGAATGGGCATTGTTTAACTCTGGATATCCAGACTGGGGAAGCGTTGGCACTGACGATGTCGAATTGTATGACGTCACTAGTGACCTAAGGGAAAATTACAACGTGGCCGGCCAGGCGTCTTACAGCGGTGATGAAGCTGAGAACCTTGCTACGGAACGTTGTTTATCCGTAAGTTACAGTTAAGGTAATTCTGGCAATGTAGAAGGGTCTATGCATATGATTGTTAATGAAATTTACTATTCATTGGGTCAAAAACCCGGTATTGCCCAGTTGACTGTTATAAAACTAATAGTGTTAATCGTGTGCTTAATAACATTTAAATGAATTGATTTAGTTAAACGAAATAATTCTTAAATAGTTGGGTACTAATATCATGAATAAAATAGTGTTTGAAACATTTTTGCCTTTACTTTAATTTGATGTTAACATATCATGTCAGAAAAGGACTTTTTTATACAACACATTAAACGGACACTTACCCTATATATATGTAGCAGACGACTTTAAAACATGACGAACTCTATAATTGAGCACAGTATGACTACTAAATAGAGGCGAATGTGTCACCGCGGATATCGGGATGCATAGCACATTACGAACCAACAATCCACGCATAGATGTGTACTATAATTAACAACAAATTCACTGTTTCACATTACTATACCTGTGGACATTTTCAACTGAAAGATTTCAAAATGATCAGACAATGGACGGGATATAGTTGCTTTGTACAAACAATCTTTCTGTGAATCCATTATGTTTCGTCTAAATGAGGATTTAGGAAACCCAAGACATTTCATGTACGATTTCATTGTTTGTTTTATTCACCGAGAATAAAGTTTTAATTAAATTTCATCGAAGCAACTTTTTCTGTTGTAGTTTTAACTGTTTAAACCAAGCCACTTGACGAGTGGTATGCAGACACTGATTTAACTCTTACCATGTTATTGGCGACTTTAAGGTAATATCAAAAGTTTAGACAGTAATGTTCGAAATCCAAAGCTACAAATGTATATGCAATGTTTCGTATACACTATACATTCAATTTAAAAACGTTCATATGCGTATTTTCCCTTCCCTATAATTAGTCAGCCGATCATGTGACGTGCTAATTGCAATGAAAATCGTTAAATTGGTTCTATAAACTTATCACAGAACCATAACTGCTTAAAGAAAAGAGCAAAAAGCGAAGGTGCACCAAATGATGTTTTTGTGGCGTCAACGTTTCACACATATATACTAGTATCCGTACCTAAATAATCGCTATGACGTCTTAGACAACAACATACCAAATACGACGTATCTCTGTGAGTTTCGAATACCATCTTATAGTGATGAACTCTTTCCCACTTGTACAAGTCTTCATGATGACGCCTCTTCTAAAGACGACTTTATAGTGCAGTTTGTACAGTTTGTGGCAAACGGAGAAATTGTTTTGATTATGAGCAATTTCCCATTTGATCACTACAAATCATAGTTTTATTTTAAGATCTTTGATTTGCTAATGTGCATATATAAAAAATATTGTTAAAGCGAAATTGATTTGAAAACATAATTTTAATTCGATTAAAATTAATTATAGACAACGTATGTTTTCTAACTGTTTTTACAAAATAAATTGAAAAGCACGTGCTTTACGATAGGCAACTGTAAGGAAGGTGAACATATGACATACAACAATGGATAGAAGTTCAACTTAAGTATTGCATAGGGAAACAGGGGGAAAGGGGATAAAGGAATCTTCCAAGAGGGCTCACACTTAGAAAATCCTAATGCATGCCACTATCGACTATGGTAGGCTTACAGCTAGATTTCCATGACATCTATATTTAAGTGTTTCTAGGGCTAAATTTCTTACAGCTAGATTAGTATGAAATACATATGTCCGTGTTTCTAGGGCTAAATATCAGAAACAGGCTGACGAAAAGATTCATAGAAGTACCAGTTGTCATAATTCCAATCAGTTCTGGACGGAAATAATCTGATTTCTTTTTCATGCGACTCATATAAATGATTTTCCCTTTGTGAAGTAAAACAATACAACACATCAAAACGGTCATCTGGAGGTGTGAAAGTAATCACAACTTTAGATAAACCATTCCGTGTGGTAAATTTGTGTGTGAAGTTTCCCTCGGCTTCCAGTAAATTTGGTCCGTAGCTAGTACCAAGTCGAAGTTCAATCTGTGGTGTAGGGATACCAGTAGCTTTACAGGGCACGACAACCTTTTTCGTAGTGTTCTGCGTAACCCCAGTCTTTCGTTCGTCAAACTTAATCCCCTTGTAAGGTAACAATGTGGTCTTAGTTGTAATCGTCTCCTTGCCATTTGTAGCCTCACAAATATAAGTACCGAGTAGAGCTTTGCCTTTTTTCTTTGACAATTGTAACGTAACCGATCTAAAGTGAGAAACACTATCAAGGAGTAATGGCTCAGATGACAGTTTCTTGAGTTTTCCGTTTCTTTCTATATATACCGTTACATCTGGTCTGGGATTCCCCATTGCACTACAAAACATGCTCAAGACAGAAGACGACACATAGACGTACTCCGGACCGTGATACAGTGCGATGGATTCTGGTGGTATCGTAGAAGTAAGACCATCTCTTAAAAGTTCTATCTCAACTCCGAAATGTGTGACTTCAGTATACTGTCCAACCCCGGGTTGTGGTAAAGCTCAATGTGCTCCCTTTGAAGAGTTAAAATAACCTCTATGTCCCCTATGCCATTATCATTTTGGGACACACCAATACTACCGTAGCTATGCACTTCTGACACCGTGTGGGGCTTTGACGTAGTATTCACCATTGTTAGGTATATCTCAGGTGTCATATCAGATGATCCAGGATGCCGTTGCTCTACAAGTTCCAGAATGTTCCTCCCAACTTGCAGGGAAACATTGTATTCCTCTGGTAGATCATTCGGCAACAAAACTTGACGCGGATATCTTGTGATCTTATATTCAGTTTCATCGAATGATTGTTCACCTTCTTCAACAATGGCAGTCAGATTTACTTTAATTGAAGCCGAATTTTTCATTGAATGGATCCTTGCGTATAAAAAATGGGTCATTTGAAGATCGTGGATCTGTACATCTGACGTGAAGACAGTTCGATCGTTGATCAATCGGGTCGTTTTGACATTCCCCGAGGTTCGCACATTCCCATAACCGCCGCTGAATATCTGAAGCCATTCCATACTGTAATCATCCGTAGCTTCAAACTGTAGTGTTAAATTTACCGTAGCATTCACTTTTCCGTGTGATGCCAAACTAATGAGTTTTAGCTCCTCAGAAACAACCATACTGCGTTGCCCACTTCCGGTGTGTTGGTCTGCGCAGTCACATGCTGCGAGATTTACGGCCCGGCACATCTCGGTGAGACCAGATGTTATTGTTGACATCTGTTTCTGGAACGCTTGATTTTGTTTCGTCAGTTTTTCGAGGGCTTGCTTCATTTCATACATGTCTTCGTGTTCATAGCATATTACTACCAACACCTGTATAATGTATAAACATAATCCCATGAATAGTTGACCGCAACTTCAATAATAGCAACCTGTGTATATTTACGTCCGCTGCAATTAACATTAATCTGCCTGAGCAACCGTGCCAAATGTTTATGAAATATGATGTGATAAATTTATAAACAGATCATACTACGCAGATACACAGGTAGATCTTGATTTACAATGAACTCAGACTCCTGAAGTCTTTTTTTTTCTTTTAATCAGAATTAGTGCTAATCAGTGCACATAGACAGATGAAACAAAGCGGGCTATGTATGCACAGACAGATGTAATCATACGGGTTATGCATGCATAGACAGACGACATCATGCGGGCTACCCAAGCATAGACAGACGAAATAATAGGGCTATGCATGCATAGACAGATGCAACAAAGCGTGCTATGTATGCACAGACATACGAAATCATACGAACTATGCACGCACAGACAGATGAAATCATACGGGATATGCATGCATAGACAGATGAAATCATGCGGACTATGCATGCATAGACAGATGAAATCATGCGGGCTATGCATGCATAGACAGATGAAATAATACGGGCTATGCATGCATAGACATATACAATCATGCGGGCTATACAAGCATAGGCAGGCGAAATGATATGGACTATGCATGCATAGACAGATGAAATCAAGTGTCATATGCATGCATAAACAGATGAAATCATACGAGTTATGCATGCATAGACAGATGAAACAAAGCGGGCTATGCATGCACAAACAGATGAAATCATACGGGCTATGCAAGCGTAGACAGATGAAATCATCCGGGCTATGCAAGTATAGACAGACGAAATCATACGAGCTATGCATGCATAGACAGATGAAATCATGCGGGCTATGCATTCGCACATTTTAATCGTCCACCTTTAAATGCTATAGCTTTGGACGAAACGTAAAAAGTGTAGCTTAACTCATTTAACACTCGTATGCCTTTGTGTAGCATAGGAATGAAGATGCAACATGACGTGTGTTTGCTTGCCGCGTCTGCTATAGTATATTTGTCTGGCTTCACCTGGCCCTATCGTACCTGGCATACGCAAATAATAGCTGCACCCTTTGATCCATGGAGGACCAGGTACAAAACTATAAATACACCTTTACAAACTCCGTAAGTAGTTTGCTTCGTTATTTATACGAAAAAAACCCATGAATGGGTTTTTTCGCTTATAGTTAACGGGTGTGAGATTTTTTTTTTTTTTTTTTTTTTTCAATAACCCATGAAGCTTTCTGAAATGAAACTGGCCAAATCCATGGGGGCCGCCATTTTGGGTATGTATAAAATGAGCCAAGAAACACGGATTGAAAACAAATTATTGTCGTCTTTTTAATATTTCTTTTTAAATCGATATTTTGGGTATGTATAAAATGACACGAAAAACACGGATTTTTTAAATTATTGTCGTCTTTTTAATATTTTTTTTTTTTTAAATCGATATTTATTAAAGTGCTGTGTTTTGGGGGAATTAACATTTGTACGAAAAGTTAAAAATAAATGGAACTCTGTAAGAAATATGTTTTCCCGTTCGTCAAAAAAACGACATCATTAGACTTCTACGCCTGAACCTAAATGTTGACTGTATCGTAGCCAAAGAAGGACGTGACGTCATTTCCGTAACACTTCATCTTGGCGTAACGTCAATGGAGCGACGTCGTTTCCCGCAAAAAAGTGGTATCAACATGAAATACCCCAAATTCCTATACATGAGCTATTTATCAAACATTGTGGCAAAAGGATAACTTTCTCATAAAGAGCAATTGTTCTTTTAGCGACAATCTTTCCCTAAATCGTCTGTTGCAAAGGCCTCAGAAACCGTCTCTAATAGGGAAAGGGTTTAGCAGAAATGTGACCCCTTACATCATTTGTTCCAGTCATATTGACTGGTTGAAAAAGGCAGTTGCCAGGTGGCATCAGCAAAGAGCTGATCTTTTTGCTTCTTTACCATAATGCAGGTGATCGATTAAGGATCATCTTGGCCATCATGTTTTAACTTCGTTCATTATAAATGTATTCCTTGATTTTCTGAAAGTCTTTACTTTATTATTTTCTGTTCGTAATAATAGACGACAGCAATACGAATTCCAAATATTTTTTGATAATGCACGAAACATGACATTAACATTATTATTGTCTAGTCAATTACTTATAAATCCTTTTTTATGGCCAAAGTATGCTCTTTAATCTTTGTTTATAATTATCTCGCGTTTTTTCGTAAATAGGTAGCACCTATAGATATATTATTGATTCCAAACATCATATTGTAATGATCCGCTGAAGTGACTACGATAATAAATTGTATGTTTTTACTAATTGACTACATTATGTTCGGTACCAGTCTAATGCATGACGTACTGATTACAAATGGAGATAATTTTATAAAACCATTTCCCACATACACAAATTCTGCAGCAGACGACTTAGAAATCTTATACAGAATATTTCTATAAATAAAGAATTCGTGTTGCATAGAGTTTGGAAACGGATTAACATGTGGAGTATACATTATACAGTATAAAGTTAAAACTAAATCCTAATTTGCGTTAGCATGAAAACCTACATTTTCTTCTCATTGTATATGTAAGCCATTCCAGGAGAAAACCAACATAATTGACTTTGCGTAAAGTATCGACCCAGAACAGGCTAACCCGGATATATACTTTTCGCCTCCTGTGGATTTCTGTTTCAGGAATCATTACTGTATACCTCCACCCCACCCTTGATATGAAAGGTGTCGGCCCGGATAAGCCCGCGCGGATGTGCATACTTATCTGGGTCGATACATTACGCAGAGTCCATGATTTTAGTTTTCTCGTGGTACGCCTCATATGGTACCAGTTTTACCAGAATGATTGATTTATAACTGCATTTTAAAAAGCATTGTTCTCTCTTTGTAAATAACAGAATTCGACCAGTGTCAGAGTTTAGCTTTATCCTGATGAGCTCCTCGACACGGCACTATCGACCTTAATATTTAACAATTTCCTTTTCCACAATGTTTTAAGTATTCTGCTGTATTTTCGTCAAAAGTTAGTATGTGGGAAATGATTAAGTTGTGTCAACCTTGGTCCTGTGCATGTAACAAGTTTGCGCGAATGACGATTCGCGAACATTGCTGCAAAAGAAGAAATTATTCATAATGAGCAAGTTGTTCTTTTCCAACAATGTCTTCAACTTTTATGCAATATATGTTTGTTTTTAAATAAGGAGTGTTTACATATTTTCGACTAGATTTTTTCGAAGTAATACGCTACATAAGTTTTGTATGTAGTAAAGGGTTTATTTTTGTACCTGGAATCGGTTAAAATTACAAAGAAGTAAAAAGTAAAACCTTGCACTTACCGGTAGCCATAAAACAACGTAAATCAAAACACGCATATTCCCGGCGTTTTCAATCCCTTTTTATAAGAATTATGTATACCCAGGTTGATCGACAACTGAGAAATAAATGTTCACCTCTCTGAGATAAATGTTCACCTCTCTGGAATAAGTTTACCTGGATTCTAGAGAACGTTTATCAACAAACCCAATCACATCTGATGGAAAAGTAATTCAAATTCCAGCGCGAATATCACGGCGGGAGGTTTCTCATGATATTTAGAATCAAGTTGCGCCATATTAAAATATGCCTTTCTTTGTGAAAGATACAGACGACGAAATGTTTATATTCGAAGGAACTCATTCATTTGAATAATCATATTCAATGAACGAAACATTTTTTTTTTTTTTTAAATTAACCTTTTCCCACATGTGGACACATGTTATCCAATCCCCTTTTCCTCACATAGACGCTTCCAGTCTGACGCCTCTGATGAAGACGGTTTTGAAAACATTGCGACAAATAAAGAAATTGCTCAAAACGAGCAATTTCCCCTTTTGTCACCATGTGTTCAACTCTATTCAATTATTGTTCTTTCATTTAAAGGGATTTTCTGTGCTTTTGCTAAACGTTTTCAAAGTTGTTAGCTGCAGATTTGATGTATGTGGGAAAGAGTTAAAGTCTCCTCTTGTATGTGAGAAAAGGGGTAAGCGTACGTATACTTAAGCTACGAGCAATTTAATCTTTTGCCACAATGTTTCCAAATCTATTCAATGATTATACATTAATTTAGTTTTTCTTATTTTCGCCGATAGGTGTTCAATGTCGTCTGTTGCATATTTGTTGTACATGGGAAATGGGGTAAGCGTACTCAATACATTTTCAATACATATACACTAATTGAGATTTCCATACTTTTCCCCAAATATTTTCAAATTAGTCAGTTGTATTTTTGTTTTGTATATAACTTTGTCCACAATAAAATGACCGATATGAATAATAATATACATATGTAAAAAAAACAACCTGGTATATATACCTGCAACACGGGGACAGTACTGATGGCGTACCGTTTCTTTGAGAGCCCCAACAATCAATTGTAATTCATATGACCCTGGAATCCGCTCTGGTGGAGTGGTTAGAGTCGGAGATTTCGAAACCGGGTGTTCCGGTTTCGATTCCCAGTCGCCGCACTACGGTCATGGTGGAGTGCCCTTGGCAAGGCACATTTTCTAGCCTAGTACTGGTTTGTTTACCCAGGGATCATGAATAAGTGAACTGTCGCCGTGATATAACTGAAATAATGTTGGAAGCGGCGTAAAACCCCAAAAATAAATAAATAAATCATAAGACCCTAGGCTAGCCGCACGGCTTACGCAAGGCCACCGTACGCCTGACATATGATCGCCGTGGAACCGCTCTACGGCATGGCTACGGCGTGTCTAATTGCTAACCTAGAAATGAAAAAAGTTATAACTCCGCGCTATTATCCCACGGCGACTCCATCGGCATGTAAATGATAAGGATACGCCCTAGGGTCCCCCTGAGGACGCCGCATGTATCTCTCGATTTCGGAGGTGTACGGCCGCCGTATCCTAGCCGTAGAGCAATTGTAACTAACCATCAGTCATTTTCTTGCAGTGTTAACATTGTAAAGACAAATAAACCAGCACACAAGTCACGTGCGATTAGTGTAGATGCCGATCAATTTTAGAATCCGAATAGATCCCTACTTAGATTTACACTGGTCGATAATGATTCAAGAAACTTTTTAACCATTTCACATATGTAAACGCATTTTTGCACATATGCAAAAGACGACTTTTGAAAACATTGTGACAAATGGAGAAATTGCTCAAAACGAGCAGTTGATCTTTTTGCTACAATGTTTTCAACCTTGTTCAAAAATCAAACTTTCATTTTTTTATAGATTTTCCACATTTTTGGCTAAATGTAATCAGAGTGCACTGTTGAAAATTCTTTATTTATGGGAAGGAATTAGTATATGCTTGAGCTGCGCTTCATGAAAACCAACCATTAGTACAAAACAAATCTGAGTTAAGTTTGTAAAGTAAAGAAATAATATTTCTCCCTTTTCACAATGTTTTCAACTATTTCTAGCTATCATAAATTGTATAGAGAGTGTTGAACACAACGTTAAACCCAAATCAATCAATCAATCTATCGCAAAATGGCCACCATCAACACGTTCCATAAAGACCACCCATTGAAACAAAACAGTATGGTCTTTGTTAACAGGTGGTCTTTAATTGCAGTGTCATATAAGTAATTGGGAAACTAAAGATATGGTTGCTATAGACAGGGAGTCGCTTTTCTAAGGTGGTCTTCGGCACAGGTTTAATTATGTTGCGATATTAAGGGTGCACAGGTGAAAGTTAACGAGAAAACAAATAGTGAAACATATGTACAGTGGATGGTTAAAAAAGGCAAGCGCTACTGAAAGAGTAAGACAAATAATGTTGACATTTGAGACTTAAAAATCTCTTTGGTCCCCCACTGATACAATATCAGGTAGTTGATTAATTAATGGGAGGTTTAACGCCGTTTTTAACAATTTTTGGGCCGGTTATCGACAAACATCCGTTCCAGAATAAATAAACTACACACTCAATAAACGTTTTTTCGCAGTAAGAAAGTTCCTAATAACACAGGAAGCTTGTGAAACAAAGCTCCGCAGAAACAAATGATTCTAAGCTGAGTAATGTTCACGCCAAACAGATGATTTGACTAAAGCATCAAAAGTACTGGTGGGTCAAAGCACTGAAACTCCTATTGCGTTGGGTTTGTAAATTAGGGTCAGATACACGGTTGCATGTGTATGTAAATAAAAGGTCATATTTCGCTTCTGATAACTTTCGAAGCAGTAAAATTGCTCAAAATGACATTTTTCTAATTTTAATAATCTTTAAGAGACAATTGTGATAAGTGACTCTCTAATCCCTGTTACACTTACACTCAACCCTAAAGGTGTTTATCACACTTTATTACCTAGCAAGATTCGTGTAATAAACGGTCATTAATGTCTGCTCCTAAACAATGAACTTGTTTCTGATAACTTAAGGACAGTGTTTTTTTGCAGTGAAATTTAGGAGAGAAATTGGATTTTAGTCAAAAGCACTTTATCTGAGCCATTTTTTAGCCAATGGCTCAAATGGCTAATGAGGACTAATTTACCTAATTATTTGCTATAAAATGTGACTTACATGTATATAGTATCTTTAAGGTTTTCCTTTGAACTGATATGTTGACCTCGCTTTTAATCTCAGGTGATCAAAAAAAGATCACAACACAATTCAGATCGGCCAACGTGTTAACATTATGGAACCGAATTGTTTTTGAAAATCTAGAAGTCAAACTTAAATATGTTCTTAAAAAGCAATTATGTAACGTGCACCGGGTCCTTCACGGAGTTTAGCAATCACAGGTCACCCATCCAGGCACTAACCGGCATGTACGTTGCTGAACTTTGTGAAAATGCCAACCACTCTACCAACGTCGCTATAAAAGCCGGCTTCCACAGCAAGACTGTAGAAGTGGTATTTGTACCTGTACCCATTCCCGGTACAACTGCAATCTGTATTCTGGTAGAGTATATATAAAAAAAGATATTCCTTCACTCTCAGTGATTTCCCATACTTTTGGTTACATGTTTTCATATACCTTTGTCCCAGATTTGATGTTGTGGAATGGATGAAAAAAGCAGATTAACGCCGTTTTCAACAGTTGTTCAGTTATATTACGGCGGCCGGATATTACCTTACCACGTGTTTCCTAGCGTTCTCACCGTATCACACCACACAACATGATTTTTCACGGTATCACACCACACAGCATGCTTTCCTGAAAACTGGCTATCTTTACGTCTGTATTATGTTAGCCAACTGGTGGAATGTCGCTAGTTACAACTCTTATCAATGGATGCGCCAATTGATGTCTCTGTGACGTCAATGTTTCACACATATACTAGTATCCTTAACAAAATAATCGCTAAGACGTCTTAGACAACATCATCCCAAATACGACGTATCTCTGTGAGTTTCGAATACCATTTAATAGTGATGAACTCTGTACCATTTGTACACGCCATCATGATGACGCCTCTTCTGAAGACGACTTACATGTATGTACATTTTGTGACAAACGGAGAAATTGTTAATTATAAACAATTTCCCATTTTAACACTACAAGAACATTTCCAAATCATCTGTGCTGCAGACCTCATGTATGAGGGACAGGGTCAAACGATACTTGCAAACAACTTAGAGATCATGATGAGAATGCACAGGTGTACTTTCCAATCTTGGTCTATGCACTTCGAATGTCAACGCTCACCATTGGCAAATATGCACTGTACATTTATACAATTGTTGATGATTTTATTCTGTTAATTAGTACAACTCTTGTCTTGCACACCAAATGTCTGTATAGTCGAGCTCGAGTGGCAATAAAACCAAAGAGATCGTACAAAGTTGATACACTTCTGTTATGTTGCATCTGTTATTTATATTTTAACATTTGAGCCGTCCCACGAGATCACCAATATTGTGGACTCTGCGTAAAGTATCGACCTGGATTAGCCGAAGCATTTAGCGCAGGCTAACCCGGACAGACACGTTCATGAATCATTATTCTATACACCTATCCCCTTGAGACGGAATGTGTCAGCCCGGATGAGTCTATGCGGACTGCGCTGGCTGATCTGGATCGATATATTACACAAAGGACATAATGTAAGTTTTCTCGTGGAACGGCTTATATAATGAAAACACAATTCTTAACACGTCCTTTATCTTTCTTTGTTAACAAACTCTTATATTCTTTAATAATTATAAATGATTGATTAATTGATTGATTTGGGTTTAACGCCGTTTTTAGCAATCTTTAAGTCATATTACAGCGGCCAGTTCACATACACATGTGTTTCCTGACTATCTCACATTAGTACTCCAAACGCCAATCCTTCCGTGTTTGTTTTTCAACATAAACTGTTCACCAATTGGTGGTAGACGAATAACTCTTGTCGCATTAACTTTCGTCAATCGTTCGAACGAATAATATGCTATGTGCATATATAAAATACTGTAAAAGAGAAATTGATTTGAAAACATGATTTTATTTTGATTTAATTATACACAATTTATGTTTTTTAACTATTTTTACAAAATTTAAAACAACGTGCTTCATGACAGGCAGCTGTAAGGATGGTGAACATATAACTTAACACAATGGATAGAAGTTCAACTTAAAAGATTTAAAAGGGAAATCCTATTGCATGCCACTATCTACTATGGTAATCTTAGAGCTTGTTTCCTATGAAATACATATTTACGTGTTTCTAGGGCTAAATGTCAGAATCAGGCTGACGAAAAGATTCATAGAAGGACCAGTTGTCATAATTCCAATCAGTTCTGGACGGAAACAGTCTGATTTCGTTGTCATTCGACTCATATAGTTGATTTCCCCTTTGTAAAGCAAAACAATACATCAAATCAAAGCGGTCATCTGGAGGTGTGAAAGTAATCACAACTTTAGATAAACCATTCCTTGTGGTAGTTTTGTGTGTGAAGTTTCCCTCGGCTTCCAGTAAATTTGGTCCGTAGCTAGTACCAAGTCGAAGTTCAATCTGTGGTGTAGGGATACCAGTAGCTTTACAGGACACGACAACCTTTTTCGTAGTGTTCTGTGTTACCCCAGTCTTTCGTTCGTCGAACTTAATCCCCTTGTAAGGTAACAATTTTGTCTTAGTTGTAATCGTTTCCTTGCCATTTGTAGCCTCACAAATATAAGTACCGAATAGAGCTTTGCCTTTTTGCTCTGACCTTCGTAACGTAAGTGATCTAAAGTGAGTAACACTATCAAGGAGTAATGGCTCAGATGACATTTTCTTGAGCTTTCCGTTTCTTTCTCTATATATCGTTACATCTGGTCTGGGATTCCCCCATGCACTACATGACACGCTCAAGACAGAAGACGACACATAGACGTCCTCGGGACCGCGATAGAGTGCGATGGATTCTGGTGGCATCGAAGTGAGATCAGCACTTATAATTTCAATGTTAACTCCGAAATATGTGACTTCAGTATACTGTCCTCCTCTGGGTTGTGGTAAAGCGAAAGAGATCAGTCCACCATTCTCAATATGCTCTCTTTGAAGAGTTAAAATAACCTCTATGTCCCCTATGCCATTATCATTTTGAGACACACCAATACCATCCTGGCTATAAACTTCTGACACTGTATGGGGCTTTGACGTAGTATTCACCATTGTTAGGTATATCTCAGGTGTCATATCAGGTGATCCAGGATGCCGTTTCTCTACAAGTTCCAGAATGTTCCTCCCAACTTGCAGGGTAACATTGTATTCCTCTGGTAGATCATTCGGCAACAACACCTGACGCGGATATCTTGTGATCTTATATTCAGTGTCATCGAGTAATTGTTTGCCTTCTTCAACAATGGCAGTCAGATTTACTTTAATTGAAGCCGAATTCTTCATTGAATGGATCCTTGCGAATAAAGAATAGGTCAATTGAAGATCGTGGATCTGTACATCTGACGTGAAGATAGTTCGATCGTTGATCAACCGGGTTGTTTTGACATTCCCCGCCGTTCGTACATTCCCATTACCGCTGAATGTCTGAAACCATACCATACTGTATTCATCCGTAGCCTCAAACTGTAATGTTAAATTTACCGTATCATTCACTTTTCCGTGTGATGCCAAACTAATGAGTTTTAGCTCCTCAGAAACAACCATACTGCGTTGCCCACTTCCGGTGTGTTGGTCTGCGCAGTCACATGCTGCGAGATTTACGGCCCGGCACATCTCGGTGAGACCAGATGTTATTGTTGACATCTGTTTCTGGAACGCCTGATTTTGTTTCGTCAGTTTTTCGAGGGCTTGCTTCATTTCATACATTTCTTCGTGCTCATAGCATATTACTCCCAACACCTGAATAATGTATAAACATAATCTCATGAATCGCAATTTCAGTAATAGCAACCTGTGTATATTTACGTCCGCTGCAATTAACATTAATCTGCCTAAACAACCGTGCCAAATGTTTTCGAAATATGATGTGATAACTTTATACAGATCATACTACGCAGATACATAGGTAGATCTTGATTTACAATGAACTCTGACCCCTGATGTCTTTTTTTGCTTTTAATCAGAATGAGTGCCAATCAGTGTATAGACAGATGAAACAAAGCGGGCTATGTATGCACATACAGATGTAATCATATGGGCTATGCATGCATAGACAGACGAAATCATGTGGGCTACGCAAGCATAGACAGACGTAATCATACGGTCTATGCATGCATAGACAGATGAAATAAAGCGGGCTATGTATGCACAGACAGACGAAATCATACGGGCTATGCATGCATAGACATATAAAACCGTGCGGGCTATGCAAGCATAGACAGACGAAATCATACGGATTATGCATGCATATACAGATAAAAGCATGCGGGCTATGCATGCATAGACAAACGAAATCATGCGGGCTATGCATGCATATACAGATGAAATCATGCGGGCTATGCATGCATAGACAGATGAACTCCTACGGGCTATGCCTGCATAGATAGACGAAATAATACGGGCTATGCATTCATAAACAGATAAAATCATGCGGGCTATGCAACAATAGACAGCCGAAATCGTACGGTCTATGCATGCATAGACAGATGAAATCATACGGGCTATGCATGCATAGACAGATGAAATCATGCGAGCTATGCAACAATAGACAGACGAAATCGTACGATCTATGCATGCATAGACAGACGAAATCTTGCCAGCTATGTAAGCAAAGACAAACGAAATCATGTGGGCTATGCATGGATAGACAGATGAAATCATGCGGGCTATGCATGCATAGACAAACGAAATCATGCGGGCTATGCATGCATAGACAGATGAAATAATGCGGGCTATGCATGCATAGACAGATGAAATCATACGGGCTATGCATGCATAGACAGACGAAATCATACGGGCTATGCATGCATAGACAGATGAAATCATGCGGGCTATGCATGCATAGACACATGAAATTATGCGGGCTATGCATGCATAGACAGATGAAATAATACGGGCTATGCATGCATAGACAGATAAAATTATGTGAGCTATGCAACAATAGACAGACGAAATCGTACGGTCTATGCATGCATAGACAGATGAAATCATACGGGCCAGCATGCATAGACAGATGAAATCATGCAAGCTATGCAACAATAGACAGACGAAATCGTACGGTCTATGCATGCATAGACAGATGAAATCATGTGGCCTATGCATGCATAGACATATGAAATCATACGGGCTATGCATGCATAGACAGATGAAACAAAGCGGGAGGTGCATGCACAGACAGATCAAATCATACGGGCTATGCAAGCATAGACAGACGACATTATACGGGTTATGCATGCATAGACAGATACAATCATGCGGGCTATGCATTCGCACATTTTAATCGTCCACCTTTAAATGCTATAGCCTTGGACGAAACGTAAAAGGTGTAGCTTAACCCATTAAACACTCGTATTCCTTCGTGTAGCATAGCAATGAAGATGTAACATGACGTGTGTTTGCTTTCCGCGTCTGCTATAGTATATTCGTCTGGCTTTACCTGGCCCTATCGTACCTGGCATACGCAAATATTAGCGGCACCCTTTGATCCATGGAGGACCAGGTACATAGCTATAAATACAACTTGTTTGTGAAGCACACCTTCACAAACTCCGTTATTAGTTTGGTTCGTTATTTATTTTGATTCCAGACATCATATTGTAATGATCCGCTGTAGAGATTAAGATAATAAATTGAATGTTTTCACTAATTAACTACTTTATGCTCGGTACCAGTCTAATGCCAGACGTACTCATTTCAAATGGAGATAATTTTATAAAACCCTTTCCCACATACACAAATTCTGCAGCAGAAAATATCTACAGAAAATTGTAAAATATTTCTATAAATAAAGAATCATTGTTACATAGAGCTGTAAAGTTAGGAACAAGTGGAGAAATGTTGATTATGAGCAATTTATCCATTTGTCAAAATGTTTTCAAAATACATCTGATGCATCTGCGTTAAAATACGTCTGCAGGTGGGAAAATGATTAACATGTGGAGTATACAATACAAGTTTAAAGTTCAAACTAAATCCTAATTCGAGTTAGCATGAATACCTATATATGTGAACCTTACCACGAGAAAACCAACATGGTGGACTCTGCGTAAAGTATCGACTCGGACCAATTCCCACGTACACAAATTCTGCAGCAGACGACTTAGAAATCTTATACAGAATATTTCTATAAATAAAGAATTCTTGTTGCATAGAGTTTGGAAACGGATTAACATGTGTAGTATACATTATACAGTATAAAGTTAAAACTAAATCCTAATTTGCGTTAGCATGAAAACCTACATTTTCTTCTCATTGTATATGTAAGCCATTCCACGAGAAAACCAACATAATTGACTTTGCGTAAAGTATCGACCCAGAACAGGCTAACCCGGACATATACTTTTCGCCTCCTGTGGATTTCTGTTTCAGGAATCATTACTGTATACCTCCACCCCACCCCCTGAGATGAAAGGTGTCGGCCCGGATAAGCCCACGCGGATGTGCATACTTATCTGGGTCGATACATAACGCAGAGTCCATGATTTTGGTTTTCTCGTGGTACGCCTCATATGGTACCAGTTTTATCAGAATGATTGATTTATAACTGCATTTTAAAAAGGATTGTTCTCACTTTGTGAATAACGGAATTCGACCAGTGTCAGAGTTTAGCTTTATCCTGATGAGCTCCTCGACACGGCACTATCGACCTTGATATTTAACAATTTCCTTTTCCACAATGTTTTAAGTATTATGGTGTATATTCGTCAAAAGGCGTTAGTATGTGGGAAATGATTAAGTTGTGTCAACCTTGGTCCTGTGCATGTAACAAGTTTGCGCGAATGACGATTCGCGAACATTGCTGCAAAAGAAGAAATTATTCATAATGAGCAAGTTGTTCTTTTCCAACAATGTCTTCAACTTTTATGCAATATATGTTTGTTTTTAAATAAGGAGTGTTTACATATTTTCGACTAGATTTTTTCGAAGTAATACGCTACATAAGTTTTGTATGTAGTAAAGGGTTTATTTTTGTACCTGAAATCGGTTAAAATTACAAAGAAGTAAAAAGTATAACCTTGCACTTACCGGTAGCCATAAAACAACGTAAATCAAAACACGCATATTCCCGGCGTTTTCAATCCCTTTTTATAAGAATTATGTATACCCAGGTTGATCGACAACTGAGAAATAAATGTTCACCTCTCTGAGATAAATGTTCACCTCTCTGGAATAAGTTTACCTGGATTCTAGAGAACGTTTATCAACAAACCCAATCACATCTGATGGAAAAGTAATTCAAATTCCAGCGCGAATATCATGGCGGGAGGTTTCTCATGATATTTAGAAACAAGTTGCGCCATATTAAAATATGCCTTTTTTGTGAAAGATACAGACGACGAAATTTTTATATTCGAAGGAACTCATTCATTTGAATAATCTTTTTTTTTTTAATTAACCCTTTCCCACATGTGGACACATGTTATCCAACCCCTTTTCCTCACATAGACGCTTCCAGTCTGACGCCTCTGCTGCAGACGATTTTGAAAACATTCCGACAAATGAAGAAATTGCTCAAAACGAGCAATTTCCCATTTTGTCACCATGTTTTCAACTCTTTTCAATTATTGTTCTTTCATTTTAAGGGATTTTTCTGTCCTTTTGCTAAGCGTTTTCAACGTCGTTAGCTGCAGATTTGATGTATGTGGGAAAGAGTTAAAGTCTCCGTTGCAGATGTGTTGTATGTAAGAAAAGGGGTAAGCGTACGTATACTTAAGCAAACGAGCAATTTAATCTTTTGCCACAATGTTTCCAAATCTATTCAATGATAATACATTAATTTAGTTTTTCTTATTTTCGCCGATAGGTGTTCGATGTCGTCTGTTGCATATGTGTTGAACATTGGCAATGGGGTAAGCGTACTCAATACATTTTCAATACATATACTTTCATATACATATACTTATTTTTGTTTTGTATATAACTTTGTCTACAATAAAATGACAGATATGAATAATAATATACATATGTAAAAACAAACTGGTATATATACCTGCAACACGGGGGCAGTACGGATGGCGTACCGTTTCTTTGAGAGCCCCAAAAGTCAATTGTAATTCATAAGACCCTGGAATCCGCTCTGGTCGAGTGGTTAGAGTCGGGGATTTCGAAACCGGGTGTCCCGGGTTCGATTCCCAGTCGCTGCACTACGGTCATGGTGGAGTGCCCTTGGCAAGGCACATTTTCTAGCCTAGTACTGGTTTGTTTACCCATGGATCATGAATAAGTGAACTGTCGCCGTGATATAACTGAAATAATGTTGAAAGCGGCATAAAACCTCAATAGATAAATAAATCAATCATAAGACCATAGGTCAGCCGCACGGCAAACGCAAGGCCACCGTACGCCTGACGTATGGTCGCCGTGGAACCGCTCTACGGCATGGCTACGGCGTGTCTAATTGCTAACCTAGAAATGAAAAAAGTTATAACTCCGCGCTATTATCCCACGGCGACTCCCTCGGCATGTAAAAGATAAGGATACGCCATACGGTCCCCCTGAGGACGCCGCATGTATCTCTCGATTTCGGGGGTGTACGGCCGCCGTATCCTAGCCGTAGAGCAATTGTAACTAACTATCAGTAATTTTCTTGCAGTGTTAACATTGTAAAGACAAATAAACTAGCACACAAATCACGTGCGATAAGTGTAGATGCCGATCAATTTTAGAATCCGAATAGATCCCTACTTAGATTTACACTGGTCGATAATGATTCAAGAAACTTTTTAACCCTTTCACATATGTAAACGCATTTTTGCACATATGCAAAAGATGACTTTTGAAAACATTGTGACAAATGGAGAAATTGCTCAAAACGACTAGTTGATCTTTTTGCTACAATGTTTTCAACCTTGTTCAAAAATCAAACTTTCATTTTTTATAGATTTTCCACATTTTTGGCTTAATGTAATCAGAGTGCACTGTTGAAAATTCATTATTTATGGGAAGGAATTAGTATATGCTTGAGCTGCGCTTCATGAAAACCAACCATTAGTACAAAACAAATCTGAGTTAATTAAAGAAATAATATTTCTCCCTTTTCACAATGTTTTCAACTATTTCTAGCTATCATAAATTGTATAGAGAGTGTTGAACACAACGTTAAACCCAAATCCATCAATCAATCTATCGCAAAATGGCCACCATCAACACGTTCTATAAAGACCACCCATTGAAACAAAACAGTATGGTCTTTGTTAACAGGTGGTCTTTAATTGAAGGGTCATTTATGCAAAAGATAAGTAATTGGGACACTAAAGGTATGGTTGCTATAGACAGGGAGTCGCTTTTCTAAGGTGGTCTTCGGCACTGGTTTAATTATGTTGCGATATTAAGGGTGCACAGGTGATAGTTAACGAGAAAACAAATAGTGAAACGTATGTACAGTGGATGGTTAAAAAAGGCAAGAGCTACTGAAAGAGTAAGACAAATAATGTTGACATTTGAGACTTAAAAATCTCTTTGGTCCCCACTGATACAATATCAGGTAGTTGATTAATTAATGGGAGGTTTAACGCCGTTTTTAACAATTTTTGGGCCGGTTATTGACAAACATCCGTTCCAGAATGAATAAACTACACACTCAATAAACGTTTTTTCGCAGTAAGAAAGTTCCTAATAACACAGGAAGCTCTTGTGAAACAAAGCTCCGCAGAAACAAATGATTCTAAGCTGAGTAATGTTCACGCCAAACAGATGATTTGACTAAAGCATCAAAAGTACTGGTGGGTCAAAGCACTGAAACTACTGTTGCGTTGGGTTCGTAAATTAGGGTCAGATACACGGTTGCATGTGTATGTAAATAAAAGGTCATATTTCACTTCTGATAACTTTCGAAGCAGTAAAATTGCTCAAAATGACATTTTTCTAATTTTAATAATCTTTAAGAGACAATTGTGATAAGTGACTCTCTAATCCCTGTTACACTTACACTCAACCCTAAATGTGTTTATCACACTTTATAACCTAGCAAGATTCGTGTAATAAACGGTCATTAATGTTTGCTCCTAAACAATGAACTTGTTTCTGATAACTTAAGGACAGTGTTTTTCTTGCAGTGAAATTTAGGAGAGAAATTGGATCTTAGTCAAATGCACTTTATCTGAGCCATTTTTTAGCCAATGGCTCAAATGGCTAATGAGAACTAATTTACCTAATTATTTGCTATAAAATGTTACTTACATGTATATAGTATCTTTAAGTTTTTCCTTTGAACTGATATGTTGACCTTGCTTTTAATCTCAGGTGATCAAAAAAAGATCACAACACAAATCAGATCGGCCCACGTGTTAACATTATGGAACCGAATTGTTTTTGAAAATCTAGAAGTCAAACTTAAAAATGTTCTTAAAAAGCAATTATGTAACGTGCACCGGGTCCTTCACGGAGTTTAGCAATCACAGGTCACCCATCCAGGCACTAACCGGCATGTACGTTGCTGAACTTTGTGAAAATGCCAACCACTCTACCAACGTCGCTATAAAAGCCGGCTTCCAGAGCAAGACTGTAGAAGTGGTATTTGTACCTATACCCATTCGCGGTACAACTGCAATCTGTACCCTGGTAGAGTATATATAAAAAAAGATATTCCTTCACTCTCAGTGATTTCCCATACTTTTGCTTACACGTTTTCATATACCTTTGTCCCAGATTTGATGTTGTGGAAAGAGAATGGATGAAAACAGGAGATTAACGCCGTGTTCAACAGTTGTTCAGTTATATTACGGCGGCCGGATATTACCTTACCACGTGTTTCCTAGCGTTCTCACCGTATCACACCACACAACATGATTTCTCACGGTATCACACCACACAGCATGCTTTCCTGACAACTGGCTATCTTCACGTCTGTATTATGTTAGCCAACTGGTGGAATGTCGCTAGTTACAACTCTTATCAATGGGTGCGCCAATTGATGTCTCTGTGACGTCAATGTTTCACACATATACTAGTATCCTTAACAAAATAATCGCTAAGACGTCTTAGACAACATCATCCCAAATACGACGTATCTCTGTGAGTTTCGAATACCATTTAATAGTGATGAACTCTGTCCCACTTGTACACGCCATCATGATGACACCTCTTCTAAAGACGACTTACATGTATGTACATTTTGTGACAAACGGAGAAATTGTTAATTATAAACAATCTCCCATTTTAACACTACAAGAACATTTCCAAATCATCTGTGCTGCAGACCTCTTGTATGCGGGACAGGGCCAAACGATACTTGCAAACAACTTAGAGATCATGATGAGAATGCACAGGTGTACTTTCCAATCTTGGTCTATGCACTTCGAATGTCAACGCTCACCATTGGCAAAATAGACCTGTCAGTATTATATACAATATGCACTGTACATTTCTACAATTGTTGATGATTTTATTCTGTCAATTAGTACAACTCTTTTCTTGCACACCAAATGTATGTATAGTCGAGCTCGAGTGGCAATAAAACCAAAGAGATCGTACAAAGTTAATACACTTCTGTTATGTTGCATCTGTTATTTATATTTTAACATTTGAGCCGTCCCACGGGAAGACCAATATTGTGGACTCTGCGTAAAGTATCGACCTGGATTAGCCTGAGCATTTAGCGCAGGCTAACCCGGACAGACACGTTCATGAATCATTATTTTATACACCTATCCCCTTGAGACGGAATGTGTCAGCCCGGATTAGTCTATGCGGACTACGCAGGCTGATCTGGATCGATATATTACACAAAGGACATAATGTAAGTTTTCTCGTGGAACGGCTCATATAATGAAAACACAATTCTTAACACGTCCTTTATCTTTCTTTTTCAACAAACTCTTATATTGTTTAATAATTATAAATGATTGATTAATTAATTGATTTGGGTTGAACGCCGTTTTCAGCAATCTTTAAGTCATATTACAGCGACCAGTTCACATACACATGTGTTTCCTGACTTTCTCACATTAGTACTCCAAACGCCAATCCGTCTGTGTTTGTTTTTCAACATAAACTGTTCACCAATTGGTGGTAGACGAATAACTCTTGTCGCATTAACTTTCGTCAATCGTTCGAACGAATAATATGCTATGTGCATATATAAAATACTGTAAAAGAGAAATTGATTTGAAAACATAATTTTATTTTGATTTAATTATAAACAATTTATGTTTTTTAACTATTTTTACAAAATTGAAAACAACGTGCTTCATGACAGGCAGCTGTAAGGATGATGAACATATAACTTAACACAATGGATAGAAGTTCAACTTAAAAGATTTAAAAGGGAAATCCTATTGCATGCCACTATCTACTTTGGTAGTCTTAGAGCTTGATTCCTATGAAATACATATTTACGTGTTTCTAGGGCTAAATGTCAGAATCAGGCTGACGAAAAGATTCATAGAAGGACCAGTTGTCATAATTCCAATCAGTTCTGGACGGAAACAGTCTGATTTCGTTGTCATTCGACTCATATAGTTGATTTCCCCTTTGTAAAGCAAAACAATACATCAAATCAAAACGGTCATCTGGAGGTGTGAAAGTAATCACAACTTTAGATAAACCATTCCTTGTGGTAGTTTTGTGTGTGAAGTTTCCCTCGGCTTCCAGTAAATTTGGTCCGTAGCTAGTACCAAGTCGAAGTTCAATCTGTGGTGTAGGGATACCAGTAGCTTTACAGGACACGACAACCTTTTTCGTAGTGTTCTGGGTTACCCCAGTCTTTCGTTCGTCAAACTTAATCCCCTTGTAAGGTAACAATTTTGTCTTAGTTGTAATCGTTTCCTTGCCATTTGTAGCCTCACAAACATAAGTACCGAGTAGAGCTTTGCCTTTTTGCTCTGACCTTCGTAACGTAAGCGATCTAAAGTGAGTAACACTATCAAGGAGTAATGGCTCAGATGACATTTTCTTGAGCTTTCCGTTTCTTTCTCTATATATCGTTACATCTGGTCTGGGATTCCCCCATGCACTACAAGACACGCTCACGACAGAAGACGACACATAGACGTCCTCGGGACCGCGATAGAGTGCGATGGATTCTGGTGGCATCGAAGTGAGATCAGCACTTATAATTTCAATGTTAACTCCGAAATATGTGACTTCAGTAAACTGTCCTCCCCTGGGTTGTGGTAAGGCGAAAGAGATCAGTCCACCATTCTCAATATGCTCTCTTTGAAGAGTTAAAATAACCTCTATGTCCCCTATGCCATTATCATTTTGAGACACATCAATACCTTCGTGCCTATGCACTTGTGACACTGTGTGGGGTTTTGACGTAGTATTCACCATTGTAATGTATATCTCAGGTGTCATATCAGGTGATCCAGGATGCCGTTGCTCTACAAGTTCCAAAACGTTCCTCCCAACTTGCAGGGTAACATTGTATTCGTCTGATAAATCATTCGGCAACAACACCTGACGCGGATATCTTGTGATCTTATATTCAGTGTCATCGAATAATTGTATGCCTTCTTCAACAATGGCAGTCAGATTTACTTTAATTGAAGCCGAATTCTTCATTGAGTGGATCCTTGCGTATACAAAATGTGTCAATTGAAGATCGTGGATCTGTACATCTGACGTGAAGATAGTTCGATCGTTGATCAATCGGATCGTTTTGACATTTCCCATCGTTCGCACATTCCCATTACCGCCGCTGAATGTCTGAAGCCATAGCATACTGTATTCATCCGTAGCCTCAAACTGTAGTGTTAAATTTACCGTATCATTCACTTTTCCGTGTGATGCCAAACTAATGAGTTTTAGCTCCTCGGAAACAACCATACTGCGTTGCCCACTTCCGGTGTGTTGGTCTGCGCAGTCACATGCTGCGAGATTTACGGCCCGGCACATCTCGGTGAGACCAGATGTTATTGTTGTCATCTGTTTCTGGAACGCTTGATTTTGTTTTGTCAGTTTTTCGAGAGCTTTCTTCATTTCATAGATGTCATCGTGTTCATAGCACATTACTACCAACACCTGTATAATGTATAAACAGAATATGAATAGTTGTCCGCAACTTCAATAATAGCAATCTGAGTGTATTTACGTCCGCTGCAATCAACACTAATCTGCCTGAGCATCCGTGCCCAATGTTCTTGAGATATGATGTGATAAATCATTGACAAACAATGCATAAACATATCGTACTACGCGGATACACAGGCATATCTAGATTTACAGTGAAATCAAACCCCAATAGGTCTTTTCTCTCTTTTAATAAGAATCAGTGCCAAACAATGCATAAACAGATGAAAACATGCGGGCTATGCATGCATAAACAGATGAAATCATGCGGGCTATGCATTAGCACACTTTCATCGTCCACCTTTAAATGCTATAGCATTTGACGAAACGTAAACGGTGTAGCCGAACTCGTTTAACAATAGTTTAACCTTTGTGTATCATAGGAATGAAGATGTAACATGACGTTTGTTTGCATGCTGCGTATGAAATAGTATATTTGTCTGGCTTTACCTGGCCCTACCGTACCTGGCATACGCACATAATAGCGCCACCCTTTGAGCCACGGACGACCAGGGACAAACCTATAGAGACAACTGTTTTTGTGAAGAACACCTTTACAAACTCTGTAAGTAGTTTGCTTCGTTATTTATGAGGGGTGTCTCAGACGTTCGTGGACTTTTCTCATAGGTTTTGTTTTAACGTTAAACAATCTTTGGTCATGGAATGAAATAAATGTAAAATTGGTGCATTTCATTCATATTATACCTATAATACGTAATGCGGACTGCGCATGCTTATCTGGATCGATACATTACCCAGAGTCCATAATGCTGGTTTTCTCGTGGTACGCCTCATATGGCACCAGTTTTACCAGAATGGTTGATTTAAAACTGAATTTTAAATAGGATTGTTTCCACTTTGTTACGAACGGACCAATGCCAGATATTAGCTTTATCCTGATGAGCTCCTCGACACGGACCCATCGACGTTGATATTTAACCCACATACAGCAAATATGAAGCAAACATGTGTGGGTTAATACATTGTACGAATGAATTAATGAGTAGCCAACAAAGAAGACGAAGATTTGACTTATGTATGTGAAGGCTACTCTTTGTCTACATTGTACGTAAATTGAATGTTGTTAACGTTCTTACATAGCAGGTCAAGCTGTTGTTTTATTTCGCGTTTAGCAAGTTAATAGTTAATAAGTTCACACTATCACTATAAAAAATCACCAAAAAATGAAATTGAATGGAGTTGAAAACATTGTAGTAAAATGACAATTTGCTCATGATGAGCAAGTTGTCCTTTTTCCCCAATGTCCTAAACTTTTATTCAATAAATGTTTGTTTTCAAATAAGGAGTTTTTACATATTTTTTACTAGATCTTTTCGAAGGCATATGCTACATATGTGTTGTATGTGGCAAATGGTTTATTTATGTACCTGTACCAGGGACCGTGTATTACATAAGATGGATGACACACAGCTTCTTAAGAAGACGAGACAGCGATAAACTGCAAACGTTGCTCGTGCAGAAATTAGTCTTAATTGTGTTGTAAAATTTTGAGGTTTATTATAAGTTCAGTGTTACAATATTAAAATACACAATGGAGATGAATCTTGTATACATGTCTAGTTGTCTACATCAAATATTTAATATTACTAATAGATGTGTATATATGCATATTACTATTCCTTTCCCACTTCCAACTTATATCAACTTATTTGCAGTAGACGACTTTGAAAACATACAGAGGTCACCAATGTTTCCAACACTATTCAAAAACTGCACTTTAAAGCGACTGAACTCCAGATACCCAACTGTGGAAAATAAATAAAATTTCCAATTTTAAGAAAATAATTGTTATTTTTGTATTTGGGGCATTAAAATATGATAACTGACATATTACATAACTCTATAATCGGTGAGATTTTCTTGTTTTCGATACTTTTTCCAGCGCAAATTCTACCCTGTCAGTAACGGGGTAAGTATTTTTAAATAGGAAACCCCTTCATCGGGACAATTAAAAACGACTCAAGTTCACTTTATTGATAAAAAACCGATACATTTTCTACCCTGGTTTTACTTGGATAACATAAAGAATAACATTCAGGGCGAATTCGATTTTTTTTTTTTTCGTGCCATCTGGATTTCAGTCGCTTTAATGTATACAGGTTTCCCATATTCTGCCCAGATTATTTCAAAGTCGTCTGTTGTAGTGGGAAAAGGTTAAGTTAGGATTAAGAAATTATAAGATAATATTTTAAGAATTGTTTAAAATGATTGCTGGGAAACAACTGTGGAAAACTTTAACAAATTAGCTTTAATATAATAGTTACTGTGAAGAATATATTGGAACTTTTTCTCATTGAGAGGTATTTATCTAAGAATTACCTTGCAAAAGATAAATAAAAGTATGTCACTGTATTGGTTATTTCTCGTCCGTGTGTGTTATATAAGTTGATGAATTGAATCAGCAGTTAGTTGTAAGTCTTGATTTACCATGACTGAACCCTATCCTGCTATTAGTCATGATTCTACCTTTGCAACCGTGAGTGTAGATGATGATCAGCCATGCAGTCTGATCAACATCTGATCTCTTTGCTTTTAAGTTTTACGAAGAAAGAAAGAGCATATACCTCTTATATTGGTTGTGCCATGTTTTGATCTTAAATTTCCTCGTATTCCTGACATAGATACATATTTCTTGTGACAGCTGTCACATAATGAAGAATACAATTAATTTTTATCCTACCTGAATTTGTTAACACTCAATGTCACTGCAAGTATAATCTCCAAGTAAAGTTTCTAAATCAAGATCATGAACATTAATAAAGTCGTGTTTACTATAAACCATTTTGACTTATGAGTTAATGGCGTAAACATCTTGCCTTAATCTTTGTACTGAAATTGTGGCAATCAAATCTTAATTATGTCGTAATTTCTTTGGGAAAAATAAAACATAAATGAAAACAATGATAGACCAAAGGCGAAAGGTAAAACATATTTTAATTAAGGTCAATCAACAAGATTGTTATAAAACTAAAAAGTTGTTATGATTAACACCCCCCCCCCCCCCCCCCCTCCTCCCGCTATCGGATCAGCAGCAACCAAACTGCGAAAACTCGCTGACTCATATTGGATCATGAGAGACCGCGTTCTAAACCATACTGCTTACATACATAAACACCGCATACTAAACAAAATCGCCGATTGTATTTAAAACAAATCAGAAAGATAACAATAGTTTTCGCCGATTATCGTTTATTTTTGTTAATTCATAGAGTTCCCATTATCATTTTCCATGTCGCTCATTTTATTATCTGATGGTAAGGCAGGCACCCATAATCGATAAGCTATTGATAAATGATAAGCCATTACCTATCTCTGTATATACAGGGACGTAGATTATTATATACGTCCCTTGTATACATTGTCCCTGCCTCGAAAGAAGTGTAAGTACTGGTGTGGGAAAGCCAGGAAAACATGGGTAGGTGCACTGACCGCCGTGATATGACCAAAGCTGTTGAAAGCGGCGTTAAACTCCAAACAAACAAACAAACAAACATTGTCCCTGCCTGTACCAACAAACAAGTTTCGGTAGTACAGAAACTGAAATCGGTTAACAATACAAAGAAGAACAATTATAAGCTTGCACTTACCGGTAACCATAAAACAACGTAAATCAAAACACGCATATTCCCGGCGATCTCAATCCCTTTTTATAAGAATTATGTATACCCAGGTTGAACAACAACTGAGAAATAAATGTTCACCTCTCTGAGATAAATGTTCACCTCTCTTGAATAAGTTTACCTGGATTCTAGAGAACGTTTATCTACAAACCAATTCACATCTGATGGAAAATTAATTCAAATTCCAGCGCGAATATCACGGCGGGAGGTTTCTCATGATATTTATAATCAAGTTGCGCCATAATAAAATGTGCCTTTTCTTTATGAAGGTTACATACGACGAAATTTGAACATTCGAAGGAACGCATTTATTTAAATTATCATATTCAATCGACACAACATTTTGTATGTTTTTTTTTAATTCATCCTTTCCCACATAATAAACCTTTCCCTCACATTGACGCTTTCTGACGCCTCTGCAGTTGACGGCTTTTCGAAAACATTGCCACAAAAGAAAAAAATACAATTTCTCCTTTTGTCACCATGTTTTCAACTCTATTCAATTATTGTTCTTTCATTTAAAGTGATTTTCTGTGCTTTTGCGAAACGTTTTCAAAGTGGGAAATAGTTAATGCAACAACCACAGATGACATTTGAAAACAACGGCAACAGAAGCAATTGTTCAAAATGATCAATTTCCCAATTTGCCTCAATATTTTCAATTCTATTCAATAATTTTACTTTCATTAACCGCCTCGATGCGGGAGGTCGCGGGTTCGATCCCCGGCCGGGTCATACCAACTCGTCTGTTTCATATTTGTTGAATGTGAGACAGAGTTAAAGTATACTAGAGTTGCGAATCATGAAATTCAACCGATGGAAATGTTCATTTTGTCAACAGTTTTGAAGCCAAATTAGCATGCACACAGAGCACGTGCGACCGGTGCAGTCTCTTATCAGTGTGACACTCTGCATATATCTGTATCTGGTTCTACACTGGTCGATCTTTTTAACCCTTTTCCACATGTAGATGCATTTTGACAAATATGAAGCGATATATGAAATTTTGTGACAGACGGAGAAATTATTCAAAACGAGCAATTCCGACTTTGGCCACAATGATGACAAGTCAATTCTTAATGAGCATATTACTTAAAAAACAGTTCAAAATAAAGTGGAAAAATGAGAAATTGCTCGTTTTTAATAATTTCTTATTTTATTCACAATGTTTTCAAAAGTCGTCTGCTTGATATTCATGTAAGTCAAAGTGTGTCTACAATTTGCTGAAAGGCTAAGAATCTTTTAATATACCTCTGTGAATTGTCACCATTGTGGCAAAAGGAGTAATTGCTCGTATTGAATAAATGTGTCTACATGTGGAAAATGGTTAATAAGTTTGTTTGAACCCTCGTTGATTTGTGACAAACGGAAAAACTTTCAACAATTTCTACTTTTGCTACAATGTTTTCCAAAGTCGACTGTTTCATATTCACCAAACTGCGTCTACATGCGGGAAAGGGTTTAAACATTTCTAAGATCCGTCTGTGACTATTGATCGACCAGTGTAGATCCAGATACAGTTAAGGCGGATTCTCATATTTATCTTCGTCTTAACTGGTATCTCGTGCTCTGTGTGCAGGCATGGACACTTTATAAACTAGGGATCAAACATACTTCTTAACTTGTTCACCACATGTAGACGCATTTTGTCGTCACAAGGGTTAGCGTATGTATACTTAAGCAAACGAGCAATTTAATATTTTGCCACAATGTTTCCAAATATATTCAATAATCATGAATTAATTTAGTTTCTTCTTATTTTCGCCGATAGGTGTTCAATGCCGTCTGCTGCATATTTGTTGTACATGGGAAAGGGGGTACATATACTTTCACTTATTGTGATTTCTCTACCCTTTTCCAAGATATTTTCAAATTAATCAGTTGTATTTTTGTTGTATGCGGGAACGAGTTTTATTTACGTATACTTGAATTGCGCTCCATTATAACTAATGGTTCAGTCAATTTTGCCACGGCGGTCGTTGGGTGTAAAATATATACGGCAAATAGCAATTATAGGGCCGCCGCAGCATTCCACGGTCACATACTGTATTTATAACATATGTTAGGGTAGCCGCACGGCGTATTTTGAATTTGTGGAGACAGGAAACCTGCGGCTACCGTACGGCCTTTGAAGTGTTGATGCACGGTCGCCTTACGGCGTCCCTGCGGCGGTCGTAGGTTTTTGACATATACCAAGGCAGGCGCAATTTATCGCACTTTATTACCTGATAGCAAAATCCGTGTAATAAACGGTTATTTATGTCTGCTCCGAAACGATGAACTTGTTTCTGATAACTTAAGGACAGTGTTTTTTTGCAGTGAAATTGGATTTTAGTCGAATGGATTATATCTGAGCCATTTTTTAGCCAATGGCTCAAAGGCTTATGAGGACTACTTTACATGATTATTTGCTATACAGTGCGACTTCTATAGTATCTTTAAGATTCTCTCTCTGACCAAATTGCATGACGATTGTGTATAATATGTGACTCCAGACCATTAATAAATTTTCATTTGATTTGTTCCAGTGACCTTTTGTGACTGTTTGTGTACATACACATGTAACTGCCTATCTGACCTTAATTTACGAATACCAACACAAAAATTGTCAAAATTCTATCTAAATTAAAGTATCTTTTTAATACAGTTGAAAACATTGTAGCAAAATGGAAATTGTTTATAAAGAGCAATTTTCCCTTTTATCACTTTGTTTTAAAAGTTGTTTGCTGCATAGAAAGCATATGTATGTGGGAAAGGGGGGTTAATAACATATTCACTTTTTTTATACATCAGTTATGCATGACACAGGCAATAACAACAGGTAAAGCGTCGCTGCCACGAATGTGAATACAAACATAATGATACACCATGTCCAATTAAAAAATAGGTTCCTATTGATAAATATTCAGGAATATGATTCTACTGAGAAATAGTATTCGAATACAGTGAACAAAGGGTAAATATCTAATTGCATTTAAGTACCGACTTGTCAAATAACATTGAGTAAAGTTACTCACTATTTAAATTGGCCAGATTAATTGCCTTGTTCGTGGGACGGACCCTCCCAGTGTATTACCATACACTTGAATTGTCAAAATGATACAGGAAGACACAAACATAAATATAAGCAGAATGTGAGCATTGAGAACTAAAATGCGAGCTTAGATCAAGTTTCATCGTGAACTATTTTATCATCCAGGTCGTTTTCGCTGTCTTCATCTTCATCAATATCATCAGCATTCCCAACTCCGTTATTTCCATCATCGTCGATGTATTTATTAGCGTCATCAGTTTCGTCGACAATATCCTTAATAGCGCCGAAACCCTCATCATTCAATATCTTGTCTTTCCAAGAATGCTTACCATTCGCATCGTTTTCGGCATCAGCACTGTTGTCGACTTCATCGTCATCCTTCTCTTCGACATCGTCGTCTTCTTCTTGGTCACCGTTGTTGTTTGATGCATTTCTCCATCGTCCTCGTCCACATCTTCTTCGCCGACCGCTTCATGGTCTTCATCATCTTCCTCATCAGCTTCGCCCCCCCCCCCCATCTCCATCGTCATCAACATCCTGTTTAACGTCTACATTCTTGTGTTCCATGTACTTGACTGCACCCTGCAACTCGTCCACTTCCACAAACTCGTCTTCATCTTCGTTTTCAACATTTTCTCCTGCTTCTTCTTCTTCTTTTTCTTGTTCATTATCTTCTTCATTTAAAATATTTTCGTTTTCTGTTAGGTTCCCTTTGAAACGAAGTAGTTCTTCGCTGTGTTTTACAATCAAATCGTCTGTTTCGTTTGTTTCATGTTGAAATACAGCAGGTCCGTTCTTAACACCAATATTTCTATTTTCTCGATGAACGGTGTATATAAGACACAAACCTATTACAGCACTGGTTAGTATAACACAAGCTAGTTTACATTTTATATTCATGTTCGTCTGTCTGTTTGCTGGAAAGCTTTATTTTGACACTTTTATAAGTATGTTTGCTTTCAAGCCAAATTTATCGTGCACATGTCTCACTGAAAACATATATTAAGCACGCATAATTCCTATTTATGTCAGTATGCCCTTTCATATTGCAGACACTAAGTAAAGATGTGATTCAACCTCTAAATTCCAACATACAATAGTCCATACACACTCATAAGTAGTACGAACGTCATTAACCGTCCCTTTGCTTTAAGTAACCTTTGTTATAAACTGTACCTACGTGTTAATGTCCTTCATATGGTCTCATAAATATCGGATTATTATATATGTCATACAGAAAGGTGGTCATCGCATAATGCAATTCCACAGCCAAACTCGATTTAAGCGTGAAGATAATATGCTGGTAAAAACTAAAATCGATCTGTATCGGCTCATTGATCTGGTGTTTGGAGTTTTCAACGGTACTTTAGTTTTATTACGGCGACCAGTACACCTTACTTGTGATTCCCGAATTTCTCGTATCTGTACTCCACATCAAAGTATTACCAAGCAACTGACTACTATCCCATATAGACTTTTTAACCAATTAATGCAACAAGAAGACGGATTGGATCTGATCCATCTTGTAGACTTGCGATATGCAAGGCTATTGTGTGAGTCATATCGCGGCTGCATTCATGCGAGAGTGTTACAGCAGGATTTTGCAATGGTGTGGTCCATTTATATGTTCTCTCATAGGTAACAGATGCTCTATGATCATATTAAAAGTAACAAGAGTTACCCCTTTCCCACATGCAGACGCATTTTGACGCATTAGCAGCAGACGACTTTGATGAGCAGTTTATCCCTTGGCCATAATGTTTTCAACTTTATTTAATAATTAAGCTATCTTTTATTGAGATTTTCAGGTTTTTGTCACAATGTTTTCAAAGTCGTCTGTTGAAGCTTTGTTGTATGTGGAAAAGGGTTAAAGTATTATAAATAAGCGCCATCGGGTGTCCTATCGACTGGTTGAGTCTATTTTCTTTCCCACATGTAACAAATCTGAAATATACTACTTTGAAAACAAATAATTAAAACATTGGGAAAATCTCCATAAATTACAGTAAAATTATCAAATGGAACTGGAAAAATTGTGGCAATATGTTTCACCATTTGTCACAATGTTTCCACTTTTTTTGGCAGCAGATGCGTCAAAATCACTCAGTTAATGGAAAATGGTTCACCCATTGAATTCCTACAACCGTATTCCTCCGCATGTTTTGACAAGTGCTCTTAAAATAAAAGGGAGATATGGGAAGCACAAACAGATAAACCAAGTTAAGACTGTGCGATCTTGATCTATATAGTTATAGTTATATCTATATAATAATAGTTTTAAAAGTTCTTTTCGAAAACAAAATGATGTATCCATTTTGGTATATTAGGCATCCTCGATGTATTAGGAATTTCCGTTAATCACGGGATTCAAACCTGAGACCATTTGATTAAGAAGTCGGCTAGCCCTGGATAAGTGTCCCCTCACCTGCGAAAAGGTAAAACACACTAGCCTGTACAATGCACTAGATAGTAACAGCTGAAACAACTTGAAATATTACAACCCAATACATGATTAAATATTACTATAACCCATTCCCTTATGCAACAAATCTGCAGCAAACGACTATGCAAACATTTTAGCAAAAAATATTTTAAAAGAGGTGTCAGAAAGCGTCTGCATATGGTATGGAAGTGGGATATATCGAATAAACAAACCCTAGGGAATATTAATTTTCGGAAATTTGTGAGCCACAAAAACCCACTCCAACCTAGACAGCAAAGTCAGACCGGGATCACACGTGGAACCTACATAGATATTATTTATGGTGTTTTACTCAACTTTTAACAATTATTCCATTTAGGCGTTTCCTTGGTTACTTACCAGTTTTAATGGTCTATTTATTCTGACATCAGCTAGTAAGTCGTAATGAGTACCCCACAAGACTTGGCACCAAGGAGGGAAAGCCAATACTAACCTGTTTAAAGTATCTCGTAGGACCCGGCCGGCCGAGTCCCGGTCGCTCATCAGTCGGTTTCGACGCGGGCTGTCAATACCAGGGATGTGAGTTCGAATCCCAACTCGGCCAACATTCTTTCCGACGTTTGACAAAAGTCACTGTTACAGGCGTCATTCGTCTTTAACCAATGGGCTAATAGTCTATGTGGAAAAACAGCAAGTACGTTGTGTTGAGAACTGATGTGAAAAGGCTAGGAAATACATGAGAAGGTGAACTGGCCGCCGTGATATGACTGAAAAATTGTTGAAACGTAGTAAAACCGCAATCAATCAATGACCTGACCGGTTATCAAACAGTTGGTTTACGGCTCGCAACTCAAATATACGTTAACTCTGTCCCACATACATCAAATATTAAACAGACAATTTTGAAAACATCTAGGAAAGTGTGGAAGCTCTTTATATATGAGAGGATAATTGATGAATGGAATGTTTTCAAATCCGTCTGCCTAATATGCATCAAAATGCATATACATGTGGGAAATGGTTAAGAAGGTATTTGCAACCCTCTGTTACGCATGATCCAGTTACAGATATATGCGGATTCTCTCACTGCGCTCAGTATACACTGCTCGCACGTGCTCTTCGAACAGGTTTATTTGACTTTACAAACGTTTCACGGAAAGAACATTACCAACAGTTGGTTAGCAGGTAGCACAGCTCAAGTATATTTACTCTAACCCTTATCCACATACAACAGATCTACAACTGAACTTTCTGGAAAAACTCTATAAAAAAAAAGGAATCATGGTGACAAAAGGAGAAATTGCTCGGTTTGAACAATTTCTCCGGTTTATCAGAACGTTTTCAAAAGTCGTCTGCTTCTTAAAGATGCTCGTCAAAATGCGTCTGCAAGTAGGGAAAGGTTTAGACATTTCTTATAATCTATGTGACTCGTGACAATTGCGGCAGAAAGAGAAAAAAAGGATCCTTTTTGTCATTTTTTTTTAAACGGTTTTGAATTCTCTTGCATTTCTTATCCGAGAAGGGTTCTATGCAGATTCTTACATTGATCTGCATCTTCACTGGTCGCATGTGATTTGTGTGACGGTTTATTTGGCTTTACTTACTTTATACGGTAAGAACATTACTAATAGTTGGTTTTCATGAAGTGCATCATGAGTTTACAAACGTTAACCTTCACCTACGTTTGTCAACAGTCACTGTGACAAGCGTCATTCACCAATCAGCTAACAATCTATGTGGTTAATTAGTCTGTTGCCGGGCCCCCTGTAGGTCAGTCGGTAGCCACGTGGGCTGTCAATCCAGGGGATGTGAGTTCGAACAACAGCTCGGGCAACATTCTTTCCGACGTTTGATAATATGTGACAAGCTTCATTCGTCTTCCACCAATAGGTGTTTTTGAATGTCAGCGTACCACCTCGGTGTTGTAGTAATAGTGTGTCCGCCTCAGGAGCGGGATGACACGGGTTCGATCCCCGGCCGGGTCTTACCAAAGCCATTTCAATATTACAAGAGAGTTTAGAAACGGTGTTTATTGTGAGTGCTATATTGAAGCTGAATTCCATTATTTATTAATTTGTCCCTTGTATAAAAATACTCGCAAAAAATATGTTCCTAAGAACAGAAATCGATATAGTAAATGTCTACCGAGAACGTAGAAACTTTTCGAAATCTTGTCATCTTTATATATTTTGCATTCAAACAAAGGAGTTACTTTTTGTTGGGAAAAGAGTAATTGTTATATACATGCATATCAATATATTGCTGTTTTGCGTACCGTTTTGGACGGTTGTCGACCGACATCCGTTCCAGAGTAAACAAACTGCATAATTAATTAACCGTTCTTCAGGGGTAATACTTTCCAAATAACACAGGTAGCTCCACCGTAAAAGGTTATTCGACACTTTTCCAGTTATATCACGGCGATTCCTGAGTAAGTTACCAGTACTTCTGGTCCACTTATTCTGACACCAGCCAGTCAGTCGTAATACTAACCCCGCAACTTGAGCGCCAAGTAGGGCAGCAGTTACTACCAATTCATAAGTATTTGTATGACCCGGCCGGGGATCGAACCGCTACCTGCCGCGTCTCCCGAGGCGGACGCTCTACCACTGCAACACGGAGGCGATACGGTGACTTTCATATAGACAGGTATGTCATTCATTGTTGGAACTCACATAATGTGTAAAGTTTAAAATCCTTTTTTCAACCATATTACGGTCATCTGTATTCCTACTCATGCATTTCCTGGCTTTCTCTAACACAAAATACTTTCCAATCATATTAATGCTTATTTGATTTGATTGGGGTTGAACGTCGAATTCAGCAATTTTACGTTATATCAGGGCGGCCAGTTCATCTAATCATGAGTGTCCTAGTTTTCTCACACCAGTACTCCGCACAACAGTCTTTCCACCGCATTTCTACAAAGGATGTAAGCCCTTTGGTCAAAAGTCATCGAGGGTTCAAACAAACTTCTTAACACATGTCCACATGCAGACGCATTTGATGCAAATGAAGGGATATTTCAAAACAAATGTGACAAAAGTAGAAATTGCTTAGAACGAGCCATTTTTATTTTTGTCACTATGTTTTAAACATTTTTCACGTAACCATACGTTCATTTCGGTATTTTTCATATTTCCAGCTTATGTTTTTCAAAGTTTGTTTCAGATTTATTTGTATGTGGGATATAATTAACGTGTACTTGAGCAGCGCTCCATGGAAATCTACCATTTATAATGTTTGTTTAGTGTAACGTTTGTGAAGTTAAAATAAAGCTGCACACAAATCACGTGTGACCAGTGTAAACAAAGATCAATTGTGAGAATTCGCATATATTTGTATCTGGATATACACTGGTCGATCGATAGTCACAGACGGTTCTAAGAAACGTTTAAACCTATTCCCTCGTGTAGACGCATTTTGATGCATTTGAAGCAGTCGACTTTTGAAAACATTGTGGCAAATGTAGAACCTGTTTAAAACGAGAAGTTTGTCCTTTTATCTCAAGTCAGCGAAAGTTCAAACAAACATCTAAATCCTTTCCCATATTTAGACGCATTTTAATGCAAATGATGCGAATTTGAAAAATATTCTGACAAACGTAGAAATAGTTCAAAACGAGCAATTCCTCCTTTTTACCCACAATGGTGAAAAGTCACAGAGGGATCTAGGAACATTCTTAGCATTTCAGCACATATATACTCACTTTGACATACATGAATATCAAGCAGACGACTTTTGAAAACATTGTGACACAAGTAGAAATTGCTAAAAACCAACAACTTCTCCTTTTGCCAATACGTTTTGAATTTTGTTTAAGTGAAATACGTTCATTAAGGTAGTTTTCATATTTACGCCAAGATGTTTTCAAAGTCGTGTGCTGCAGATTTATGTGTATGTGGACAAGATGTAACGTGCACTTGAGGTGCGCACCATGAAAAGCTACCATTTGTAGTTTTCTTTCTGTGAAAAGTTTGTGGAAACCAACATTTAAAATGTTTCTTTTTGAGTTAAAAATCCATGCACACAATATTTCCAAGTTGTTTACTGCAGGTGCTAAAAATACGTCTTCATGTAGGGAAGGATAGGCAGGGAACACCAAAGCACGAACTTATGAGGTTTTGAAGGAAAGGTCTGTGCTGCTGTGGTTATATGGTACTTTTTTTTTATAGGATCCTGACCGTTCACAATATGTTCATTTATGTGTAAAGAACTTACGACCGCCCCTATATTGTAGTGGAAGATTAACCACCTCGGGTGCGGGGGTCGCGAGTTTGATTACCGGTCGGGTCATTGATTGATTGGGGCTTAACGACGTCTTCAACAAATGTTCAGTCATATCACGGCGGCCAGTTCACCTACTCATGTGTTTCCTAGCCTTCTCACATCAGTTCTCCACACAACATACTTTCTAAGATACTGACTGCTTTTCCAAATAGACTATTAGCCCACTGGTGAAAGACGAATGAAGCCTGTCACAGTGACTTTTGTCAAAAATTGGAAAAAGTGTTGGCCGAGCTGGGATTCCATCTCACAACTCCTGTATTGACAGCCCATGTCGAAATCGACTGATGAGCTACCGGAACTCGGCCGGCCGAGTCAGTTATACGAGATACTTTAAACAGGGTATAATGGGCTTTCCCTCCTTGGTGCCCAGACTTGTGGGGTTATCATTACGACTTACTCGCTGGTGTCAGAATAAATGGACCAGTACAACTGGTAAGTTACCAAGGAAACGCCTAAATGGAATAATTGTTGAAAGCTGCGTACAAAAACATAAACAATATATATGTAGGTTCCACGTGTGACCCCTATCAGATTTAGCCAATGATTATCCCATTTCAATATACAGACGCTTTCTGACGCTTTTTTAAAACACAATTTTTGCTGCAGATTTGTTTTATGTGGGAATGGGTTATAGTAATATTTGATCATGTACTGGGTTGTAATATTTCAAGCAAGTTGTTTCAGCTGTTACTATTTACCCTTTCGCAGGTGAGGGGACACTTCTTAACCAAATGGTTTCAGGTTTGAATCCCGTGATTAGCGGACATTCTTAATACATCTACGATGCCTAATATACCAAATACACCTAAATGGATTCATGTTTCTGTTTTAGGTGTGAATTTATATTGTGCAATCGACAGAACTATTAAACTATTATTACTAACTATAAATATCAAGATCAGCTATCACGTTCTCACAGTCTTACCTTGGCTTATCAGTTTGAGCTTTTCATATATCACTTTTATTCTTAGAGCACTAGTCAAAACATACGTTAGAATACGGTTGCAGTAAGTCAATGGGTTTACCATTTTCCATTAACAGAAGGATTTTGACGCGTCTGCTGCAGAAAACTTTTGGTAACATTGTTACGAAAGTGGAATTTCACCTTTTGCCAAACTTTTTCAACTCAATTTGATATTTTTTCTTTAATTTATGGATATTTTCCAAATGTTTAATTATTGTTTTAAATCTAGTATATATTTCAGATTTGTTATATGTGGGAAAAGGTAAATACACCCAATCAGTCGATATCACGCACAATGGTCCTTATTTATAATACTTTTATTATTTCCCAAATACAACAAATCTGCAGCAGATGACTTTGAAAACATTGTGACAAAAACCTGAAAAATCTCCATAAAAGATAGCTTAATAATGAAATAAAGTCATCAGGAACAATTTCACTTTTTGCCACAATGTTTTCAAAAGTCGTCTGCTGCTATTGCCTCAAAATGCGTCTGCAGGTGGAAAAGGGTTAAGCAAAGTCATGATACTTTTGATATGAGCATAGACCATCTGTTACCGACGAGAGATCATATAAATGGACCACACCATTGCAAAATCCTGCTGTAACACTGGCGCATGAATGCAGCCGCGATATGACGCACACACGGCTGACGAGTTTTGTAAACATTGTAACAAAAGTGGAAATATATCAAAATGAGCAATTTCAACTTTTACAAAATGTCTTCATATGTATTGAATAGTTATCAATTAACTAATAAAGAATTTCTAAACGTTTTATTTTTCATGTTTTCAACGTTGTCTGCTGCAGCTGTGTTGGATGAGGGAAATCGTAAACGGCCGTAGTTCCGTACAACCTCTGTGTTTCCGAGCGTGCGTGTGCACGAAGACAGCTCCGCCCCAACAAACACACCATAGCCTTGCATATCGCAAGTCTACAAGATGCATTTGATGTGGAGTTAAGATGCGAGAAATTCGGGAATCACCAGTAAGATGAACTGGTCGCCGTAATATAACTAAAGTACCGTTGAAAACTCCAAACAACAGATCAATGAGCCGATACAGAACGATTTTAGTTTTTACCAGTATATTATCTTCACGCTTAATTCTAGTTTGGCTGTGCAATGCATTATGCGATGACCGCCTTTGTGTATGACACATATAATAATCCGATATTTATGAGACTATATGAAGGACATTAGACACATTGGAAACACAATGGTATAGTTTAGAACAAAGGTTACTTAAACCAAAGGGACAGTTAAAGACGTTTGTACTTTTGATTGTAAATGGACTATTGTATGTTGGAATTTTGAGGTTGAATCACATTTTACTTATTGTTAACAATATGAAAGAGCAAACTGATATATACAGGAGGTATGCGTGTTCAGTATATGTTTTTTTTAGACTTGCGCACGAACAATTTGGCTTGAAATCAAACATACTTATAAAAGTGTCAAAATAAAGGCATCTAGCAAACAGACAGACGAACATGAATACAAAATGTAAACTAACTTGTGTTATATTAACCAGTGCTGTAATAAGTTTATGTCTTATATACACCGTTCATCGAGCAAATAGAAACGTGGGTGTTAAGAACGTCATGCTGTGTCCCAACATGAAACAAACAAAACAGACGATTCGATTGTAAAAAATAGCGAAGAACTACTTCGTTTCAAAGGGAAGCTAACAGAAAACGAAAATATTGTCAATGAAGAAGAAAATTTACAAGAAAATGACGAAGAAGCAAGAGAAAATGGTGAAAATGAAGATGAAGACGAGTTCGTTGAAGCGGATGAGTTACACGGTGCTGTCAAGTACATGGAACACGAGAATGTGGACGTTAAACATGATGTTGATGACGATGGAGATGGAGGCGAAGCTGATGAGGAAGATGATGAAGACCATGAAGCGGTCGACGAAGAAGATGTGGACGAGGACGATGGAGAAATGCATCAGAACAACAACGATGACCAAAGGGAAAACGACGTTGGCGAAGTGAAAAATTATGATGAAGACGATAATAACAGTGCTGATGCTGAAAACGATGCGAATGGTAAGCATTCTGGGAAATACAAGATATTGAATGATAAGGGTTTGAGCGCTGATAAGGATATTGACGTTGAAATTGATGGCGCTCATGATAACATAGACGATGATGGAAAAAACGGAATTGGGAATGATGATAACGTTGATGAAAATGAAGACGGTGATGACGAACTTGCTTTTAACATAGTTCATGATGAAACTTGATGTAAGCTCGCATTTTAGTTGTAATCATACAATATTAATGTTCTCAATGCTCACTTTCTGTTTATGTTTATTTGTGTGTAACCCTTATCACTTCCAAAGCTTACGTATTTGGTAATACACTGAAAGGTCTCTCCCACAAACACGGCAAATACTCTGGCCAATAAAGATAATGACCAACTCAACTCAATGTATGTTGACAAGCGGTATTGTAATGCTGTGAGATATTTACAATTTTTTTCGTTGTAATGGAATAACATTTCCCGGTTTAATCATATTCCGGATTGTGTTTCAACGGGAACCTATTTTCAAATGAACATGGTATATTATTATGTTTTTATTCACATTCGAGGCAGCGATGATTTACCTGTTATTGGCGATGTCATGAAATACTTCTATATAAAGTAAGTGAATATGTGATTAATCCCCCTTTCCCACAAATATAAGCTTTCCATGCAGCAAATATATTTTGAAAACAAAGGGACAAAAGGAAAAATTGCTCATAATAAGTAAATTCCTTTTTTTCCTTAAATTTATAGAGAATTTTGCCTTTGTTTACCAAGATGTTTCAAAGTCGTCTGCTGCAGTTTTGTTTTAGTGGGAAAGGGTTAATATAAAGCATTCTTTCATTTACCACCAACATAATATGTATATAGATCAATATAAATAAAAAAACATATAATTCAATATCTTGGCCAAGTGCCTTGTTTAGGTTATATTTAACAAAGATCACACACTATGATGCGTCCATCTTGAAAGTATTGAACATGAACAATATGTGTGATCTTCGTTAAATATAACATGAAGAAGGCCTTTGACCTACGGAATAGAATTTAAGATATGCTATTTATAGTTGTTTTCATTATGTTTAGGCTTTGGACAAGGGATGGAAAAGACACCCTGAATAGGTTCCATGGCAAGACATCTTGCAGCACTATTATAATCACCAACATATCGATATCTTCCGCTGTAATGTGCTTTTGTTTTCTTAACCTAAAATATAATCCATGCCTATTTAAGCGTGGTTCGAATATAAGAGGAGCACCTTTTGTCGGACGACTTGCCGGAAAAGTTGGCTGTTGCTTCGGTCAGTCCTTATCAGTAATATATTTTAGTAGTATCTCGCTCATTTGATCACTCCTATTAGAGTTAAATCACAGTGTATACCTGTATAGTCGGCCATCGGTCTTGACTGTTCTGCATGTACTTCCGGAATGTTTGTATGACCAGAGTGAAGATCCTGATCAGAATTTGCAACACCGCGAGCTTATTTAAGTATTGGTTTTTGATGTTCGTGATGTGGGTGAACCAGTTGTAACTAAAACAAAAAGGAGTACGATTCGGAAGAATGTCTGGCGATAGTTTCTGTATATTTAAAGCTGAAATCAGTATCATTATTTTTACATATTACTACCATTTCTACCTATCTTGTCAAATATAAATGCTTACTATTATTATTTCTGAGTAGTGTACATGTTGGTTAGGATCAGCTTGTACACCTGCTCAGTCTTATTATAATATACACACATGACATTACTTTTTAACAAGCTTGTGTACAAAATACGTGATCATTGTTTATTTCAACTATAGTATTCATTCTTTATTTCTTAATTCATACAATACTAAAAACTCAATGGTAGAAATGATAGTTATGTAAAATTGTTAAAATAACAATTACGTCAATTCACCCAATTATAAACATTGGCTTAAGAGTAACTGATACAACTGTTATCACCATTCCATGGCGACCATACGTCAAGCGTATGGTGGCCTTGCGTTTGTCGTGCGGCTGACCTAAGGTCTTATAAATTACAATTAACTTTTGTGGCCCCCCTAACAATTGCGGTGGCTGCAGGAATTCCACCGGCACCCTAGGGCAGCCTTTAGGCGGCCCTACGGTGCCCATACGGAGGCCTTGCGGTATGTGGCACAAGCTATGGGCAATCCAAGGCCCAAGGCTCAAGCACGGCTCCCGTGGTGCAGGTATATATACTAGGTATTTTTACATATGTATATTATCATTCATGTCTGTCATATAGATTGTAGACACAATTATATACAGATGGCGCTGGTTGTTCCTCAACGACGGATGACCACAGGAACGCCCTAATGAGACCGTGCGTCATGACTTCAAAGGCCGTACGGTAGCCGCAGGTTTTCTGTCTCCACAAATTCAAAATACGCCGTGCAGCTACCCTAACATATGTTACGACTACAGTATGTGACCGTGGAATGAATGCTGCGGCGGCCCTATAATAGTCCGGAGGCTAACAGCCCATTTTTGTAGGAATCGTGCATTTTGTGATACAAGCATGGGATTTGGCACACAGTTACTATGACCCATTACGGCTTAATTAAGAATGGGACCCCAACTTAATTTTGCCAATTGCGGCTTTGGCGGCCATTTTTCAAAATGGCCGCCATGACGCATAATAGTGTCTTATTTTTTCATTAAAAATAATTTTGTTCGAGGTTTTTGTTCCTATACCCATGTTTTTAAGATCAAGGAATATGAAAATGACATCAGTTGCAACAAATTGTTTGTCGACCATTTTGTTTTTCAAAATGGCCGCCATTTTGAGTTAAAATGTAAAGTTTTCTCAATTTACTTTGTGAAAAGATATGATATTTTTCATATTAAACGGTTTTATTCATTACAAAAAAAACTTTCACACAGTCCCAGTGGCAAATGAGCTTATGCCTTATGCAGAACAAAATAAATTAAACAGAAATCATGTACAGTACTGTCCATGTACGGCATCAAGTTTACAAATAATAATTGTATCTGACCAGGATTACGTTACATGCATCCGCCACAATTGTACAGTGTTGTACATGGCAAGTTTTCTTTTCTGCATTTGCACTTTCCCTTATTTCCCTTGCTGCACCCATGTTTAATGACAACAGGACATGCTCTACCAGCAGGCGAGAGATTCATCCATTTGATGCTCTATTGTGCAGTGGATGAGCCCCAAATCCAACCGAAGTCTGATAGACTGGGCAAACGTGGGGCTTTTATAATCGATTGACCCCATACGTGATCTGCCTCATTCCCTTCTCCTAATCAGTGCTGGATTAAAGCATCTTGTGTTGGTGGAATGTTCTCTATTTCAGAGTAAATAAAGACTGCTGCGCTCCGTTAACGCTACTGTCGGTGCTTCCACAGTCATACATGATTACCAATAATCTCTCAAATGTGGGTAGTACATCTAGGACATTTTGTTTGGATGGCGTTCTAGCTAATGTGCATAAAGCATTAGAAGCATCGTAAAAGACATTCCAGGCAGACCAGGCTGTTCGTTTACCTTTTCCAGCAAAGAAAGATGTAACATTGAATCCAGTTAGGACATGAAATGTAGCAATTGCTGTGGACTTATTTTTTCCAATTGTTTGAGACATGGCTGTAATATCAAGGTACCGAAAAGTGCTACCTGTACCAAATGACAACCATGGACATTCACAATCAATCTTCTGGGCCAAATGTATGACAACTATATCCGTATCAACAGTTCTAATAAGGATCTTCTTCATACCCTGTTGAGCTACATCTAAAGCATGTACAAACATCCTAGTGTCAGACTCCTCATGCGTATATTCTATCAGCCCGGTAACATCACAAGGCGCTTAGGAAATCACGCTCTCACCATGAGTAATTATAACAAATCATAAAAGATGATTCTTACATTACACATTCAGCGATAGGATGAAACAGTTCAGGTGTGTTGTCGTCTTCGCGCAGAAACTCTTGCCAATTTCCAGGCATCATATGTGTTCCTTCAACATGGCTCCGTATGCCTTTACCCCTTTTCTGTACCAGCTTTCAGAATATCCTTCTTGTAAATACCATATCAACTCTTTTTACAGCATCGCTATTAAATTGTTTACGAATGTATTCCATCGACTTTGCGATATAATCATCAAATGAATCTGATATCTTGGCACACGTTGTAAAGCGGTGAAAACAATGAACTATCACGTTTCATGGCTGTTTTTGCTGTTTCGTTTTCTCTTTCGGCACATGCTTTCTAAAGAGTAGTATGCTTATAGAAAACTGTCGGCCGTTCCAGAAGTGGCTATTTGAGCCTTTGAGCTAGTGGATGTCCATCCTGACCCATCAAGTATATCACCCAAGCATTTTAGCAATGTCATCTTTATATGTAGTCCTCCTAACATTATCACATAAGAGTCTTGCCCATGTGTTTCTGGACATCCCCATTGAATGCTTTTTGCAATTTTATAGAGTGGATGGTCACAGGCTATGACAGGGGTTTGTCCGCGGTAAACAGTATCAACAGCATTTTGCACCACATCCAATAAATGCTTAATCATTGAAACTGACTTGAACTCGTCTGGAAATAGCGGCAACAGTGTACTGATAGCTGGTTAGATTGTGGTTATGGCTTGATGGTAAGCATGATAAGCAGCCCACGATGCATTTCCATCACTTTGACTGGATTCTCTGCTATAATTGTCCACTGTAATCCTGCTTCATCATCAGCTGTATGATTAGGCTTGTTAAGTATTTCTGGAATAGGTGGATCTTTGATTGCCGCAACAGATGCTACATTCTGTAGCTGTGAGGACGGTTGGAAATTGTGCGGTCAGAGTTGAATAGTGGGGAACGTGTTTAATCAATAACAACGTTCTCTGGATGTTGAAAAAGAGAAATGCTTGTTTCATGGAATTAGGTTTTGGAACTTGTGGAAGTAGGGTCATTTTCTATGTTGTCTATTGATGATGTTGTGAAAATACCTATTTTCAAGAATTGTGAACACACTGCTCCTTATGTTTCAAAGCGGCCAATTGCAGAATTAGCTAGATCAGGAGACATACGAAGAATGCGGTAATAAGTAACAGAAAGTCCAATATTGTGTAATGTATTTATCATGTCCTTAGATCGGGTTTTAGAACGAATATAATGCTCCAAGAAACAAGGGCAGTAGAGGTTCACGATCTCGACTGTGTCTGGCATCTCCGGATACCGTTTTCAAATGGCGACTTAGTTATACAGAGTTATACAGTTTTAGCTGTGATAGAGACAGTGCAGCCTGTGATTTGTAGTTTGCTTCATTGTTAATACTTGTACCATTGAGTTTCATATAAATCAGAGTAAGCTATGATCAGGGCACAAAACTTTGCTGGCAATCATTTGGAAAAGTACCATCAAATGGTGGAAATTCATTGGTGAACATATCACGCCGAATTATATCTGCAATCCGTGACATAATAACTGTCTCACTCAATAATAACTGTGTCACTTTCAGTAGAGCGTTGACACATTTTCTTACTACTTTTGCAAGCAATTCAACATGGTGCAAGTACAATATCACGGCCCTCACAGTGTGCCTCTAACTGCGGGAGGTATCCAAGTATATTTTGTTTAAAATCTGGTTGCATGGACACTTGATCGTGCCTGCTTCTGTAGTTGGTGAAGTCTAGAAGTATACAGTCAAGTCAATTCTGATAGTTGGTATACCGGTATTGTCTCATCACTTTCCAAAACTTTTTGAATGTTTGAAATTAATTCTGCGAAAGCAGAATCTTTGGCAGTATCTGAAATGTCACTCGTCTGTGCTGTATTCGATTCAGCTCGATCTCTGATATAGAGAGAAACTAAACATTGAGCATGCTATTTCATTTATATATCTACAACGTCTCCTCTACTCAACTTGGCTAATAAATATTGATCTTGAAGATTAATCGCACATTGTCTTACTTTTGTGTAGCGGATAAGCTTTTGTTCCAGATTTGTTGCAAAAAAGACAAGTCGTATCCGGATACAAAGGCTTTGTTACCTTCTGTCGTGTAAATGTCCATGGTATTTCAGAAACGTCATCACTACTCTTGCATTTTGTTACACGCTGTAAATTATTTTCGTTGTATTTTAACATACAGCTCTTATGATATTTTGCATGCCGTTTAAAGAATGTAGATGTAAGACTATCACCCTCGTTCAAACGATGTCACTTAAAGGATGATGGCAATTGACCAGGCTCATGGAAGGCAGACAAATTGTTTGCTAGTTTTTTGTATCCGGCACCACAACATGCACGGCCTGTAGGACATATCATCTCCTCTTCAATTATTAGCTCACACAAAAGATATTAATCCCAATTGATGTCTGGCATATTCTGTTTTAACCATGTTAATTTAATTTTAGTACACAAAAGAGTTATCTGTAAAGTAAACATATTGTTAAAGCTTTCACTATATATACATATAAGGAAAGGATCTTTAAAGTTTTCAGTATATCTACATATAAGGAATACAAGTCCCACCACCCGGCTGTTTTTATCAGATCAAAGTAACAGTAATCTTGCTAGAGTCACATAAGGAACATTCGTGCCAATTCATTTTCAAATTAGGCCAGTACGTTTGGACAAGAAGATTTTTAAAAATGTTGCCATTTTTCCAATGCCGCAGCAAACCAAGTTCTACACAGAGTTAAAGTATTTGGACAATTGAAAGAAGATCACCTAAAGAACATTCCTGTGATTTGTTTTGACATTGGTCCGGTGGTTTAGTAGGAAAATCCGTTCGCAGAAAAATATGAACGGACACTCAGCCATACATAGACAGACGGACATACAGACGCAGCCATCGCCGGACGGTGAATGTTCTCAATAGCTCATACCGCACTTTGTGCTCAGATGAGCTTATAAAGACATATGAAAAATGGTGTTCATAGTTAGTAACACATAATAGCACAAAACAATTACATTTATGCCTTTTTTTGTCTCAAGATTGTATAAAAACTTTACATGTTAACGTTAAATGGCCGAAACACGTGTTGTGACAAAGGTTGACCTATTTACCTGTTTGTTCATAGAAAATATGAATAAAAATAATGAAACTTTGATAATATCTCAATTATTTGTCAAAATATAAGAGATTTTAAATTGTTGTGTCGGCCATTTTTAAAAATGGCCGCCACAGCTGCTACAGGCAAAATCTGGTTGGGGTCTCGTTTGAAAATGAATAAGTGTATACCACACCACCTTTGTACCAAGTTTCATACTTGTATCAAAAAGTGCATGATTTTTTGCTTAGCCTCCAGACTATAATGGCTGTTTTCCGTATATATTTTAGACACCACAGCCGCCGCGGCAAATATGATAGTTATAATGGAGCGCAATTCAAGTATACGTAAATAAAACTCGTTCCCACATACAACAAAAATACAACTGACTAATTTGAAAATATCTTTGAAAAAGGTAGAGAAATCTCAATAAATGAAAGTATATGTATTGAAAATGTATTGACTACGCTTACACAATGTACAACAAATATGCAACAGACGATATTAAACACCTATCAGCGAAAATAAGAAAAACTAAATTAAAGTATAATTATTGAATAGATTTGGAAACATTGTGGCAAAAAAATGAATTGCTCGTTTGCTTAAGTATACATACGCTTACCCCTGTTCTTACATCCAACACATCTGCAATAGAGAACCTATAGACAAAAGTTTGCAAACTCTTTATAAATGAAAATATTATTGCAGAAATAAAGTAGAAAACATTGTAATATCAAAATGCGTCTACATGTGTTGAAAGGCTTATCATGAAAGTGTTAAGAAGTTTTTTTGAAACCCTAGTTTATAAAGTGTCCCTGCCTGCACACAGAGCACGTGCTACCAGTAAGATGAAGATCAATATGAGAATCCGCATATATCTGTATCTGGTTCTACACTGGTCGATCGATAGTCACAGACGGATCTTAGAAATGTTTAAACACTTTCCCGTATGTAGACGCAGTTTGATGCATATGCAACAGTCGACTTTTGAAAACATTGTAGCAAAAATCGAAATTGTTGAAAGTTTTTCCGTTTGTCAAAAGTCAACGAGGGTTCAAACAAATTTATTAACCCTTTTCCACATGTAGACGCTTTTAATCAATACGGGCAATTACTCATTTTGCCACAATGGTGACAAGTCACAGAGGTATATTAAAGAAATCTTAGCCTTTAAGCACATGTAGACACACTTTGACGTACATGCATATCAAGCAGACGACTTTTGAAAAGTAGAAATTGTTAAAAACGAGCAATTTTTACTTTTACCACTTCATTTTGAACTGTTTTAAAGTAATAATATGTTCATTAAGAATGTTCTTACATCCCTCTGTGACTTGTCCCCATTGTGGCCAAAAGAGGAATTGCTCGTTTTGAAAAAATTCTCCGTCTGTCACAAAATTTCATATATCGCTTCATATTTGTCAAAATGCATCTACATGTGAAAAAGAGTTAAGAAGCTTGTTTAAACCCTCGTTGACTTGTGACAAAAGGAGATAGGTTGAACTATTGTTACTTTTTCCACAATGTTTTCAAAAGTCGACTGCTTCATATGCATCAAACTGCGTCTATATTAGAGAAAATGTTAAAACGTTTATTAGAACCGTCTGTGATTATCGATCGACCAGTGTAGGACCAGATACAGATATATGCAGATTCTCACATTGATCTGACCTACACTGGTCGTACGTACTATGTGTACAGGCTAATTTGGCTTCAAAACTGTTGACACAATTATCATTTCCATCGGCTGGTTTTCATGGATCGCAACTCCAGTATACTTTAACTCTGTCCCACATTCAACACATATGAAACAGACGAGTAGAAAACATTGTGACAAAAGGAGAACTTGTTCGTTTTGAACAGTCTTTGGTATGACCCGGTCGTGGATCGAACCTGCGACCTCCCGCACCGAGGCGGTTCTCTACCAATGAAAGTATATTTACTGAATATAATTGAAAACATTGTGCCAAATCGGGGAATTGATCATTTTGAAAAATATCCTCTGTTGCCTTTGTTTTCAAATATCGTCTGTATTTGTTGCTTCTCTTTGCCACATACAACAAATCTGCAGAAGACGACATTGAAAACGTTTAGCAAAAGCACAGAATATGCATTTTAATGAAAGAATAATAATTGAATAGATTTGAAAACAATTTCTTCTTTTGTCGCCATGTTTCCAAAAAGCCGTCTGCTGCAGAGGCGTCAGAAAGCATCTATGTGAGGGAAAGGGTTAACATGTGTCTACTTATGGCGATTGGTTTGACAATCGCAACTGTGCTTACAGAGACAACAACAACGAAAAAAGAATATTCGAATTTCCGCACGAAATGTTGCATTACCATAATACAGCATATGCCCAATAAGATTCTGTTCTTACTTTCTTAGTATTTAAAACAGTTTTTAAACTACGAGACTTCAAAGTATACCACTGACGTCACTTTTTAGACGTCTCTTAAATTTCCCTCATTAAAGCAACAACAGCTGATAGTTTGGTCAATTTTAGGTTGATAGTTGCAAGCTTATATCACGATTTGCATTTTAAGATTACCTTCACGTACATATATTTGTCTTCTTTGTGTCTTACGTTTAAAAATAATAAAGCGTCTATAACGTCACTTTTCAGGAGAAAAATGACGTTGCGTTAAGCGTTAGAAAATGCGCATTTCTTTCATTTAAAAAAAATCTGTAAATTTAATTTTTGATTTTTTTAATCTATTCATTTATAATGTTATTACAAATCGTTTGATATCAAGAAAAAATTACCTTACCGACTTCGTTTTGTATCAATATCAATTTATCTAACCTCTACTCTAGTGCATAATGGAGCGTGAAATTCATTAAACAACAGGTTTGACTCGAAAGCTACTCATCAGAGATCACTGAACTTGGAGATGGTTATCGAGAAACATCAAGCAAATAGATAACTTAATCATTTACCATGAAAACGTATTGTGGACATACAACATTTACATACGCTTTATTTTGTAGGACTGGTTTTCAAAAATTTAAAGGACACGATGACAGTGTACAAGTTATACACGTTCGAGTTTAACCTTCTGTACGTTCTAGAGTCAATTAGCAATCAATACTGAGAGTGAAGCCTAATTGAATTGGAGATCGGCCATTATCATATATGCCTATATTTGTATAAATTGAACATTTTGGCAAATAGAGAAACTCTTTCGTAATATTGAAATGACTGCCTTTCACAATCATCAAAGTGTGGGATGAACCTCGAAACGTTGCTAAAGTTTTTCTGAATTTCGAAATGTCTAAAGCAGTACTCATATAATTGTCTACAACACGTTGTTGAAAAATCCTTATAAGTACTTAACTTATGTTATTTTCTATGCTAATCGCTAATTTGAAATATACCTAGCTCCCTTAAAATCAGTCCCAAATATAATAAAATTAGAGTAAAAACATGTTTTACATCTGTGACCCAATTTGAAAGCCAAATTGAGTCGTAATATTTTAACATTTGAGTTACCAATTACGAATAAGCTTCGGTAATCAAGCCAATATGACATAGCACTACATTTGCTAGCACTCCTATACATGCGTCTTACCTAAATAGACTCTACAAGACCCAAATCGGCTACTCACTTACAACTGACATTCACAAAACTCGACTTACAACCGTACACTGTACCTTCTCAATACACGACAAGTTTCATCCAAACCACAACATTCGGACACATAACATCTAAATACTTGAAAAATGTCCTTAAGAGGTATATGTGATAGTCATTGAAATAATTAAACAAATGTGCAAGAACTCCTGCGGCTTGATGACATAGTCATTACTCCACATTCAATAATCAAAGCCTGTTTGTGAAATGTACACCTACATTGCTAAAACTATTCACTGTTCAAGTAAATTGCCATTACAATACCATTTCCCATCTTGATTCAAACTGTGTACATGTAACAGGCTGATCGAGTCTATGATGCTCATAAAAGCCTTCTTGTTGCCGTTCCACAATGCCTCATATCAAGTATCAATGTGTTCGTCACAATGCGTGAACTAACGATAAATGAATTGACCGTTTATGTGTGATTATTCTAAAGGTAAATTGGAATGAGTTTTCTAGAAAATAATTAACCTTTTCCCACATACAACAAATATGCAACAGACATCTTTGAAACATCATGTAAATCGTAGATCTATCGTAGATCTCACCAATAACTTATTGATTGATAGATTAACTGCTCCCCGCAACAAACTTCGTTCAGTAATACCAAGCATTACGTTGCTAAGTTACCAGAACTATGGTCCATTTATCCTGACACCCCGCGACCGGAGCGCCAAGGAGCCACATTACTACCATTTTAAGTCTTTGTATGAGCCGGCCGGGATCGAAGCCCGCGACTTCCCGCACCCGAAGCGTTCTCTACCATGAAGAATTATTAATGAATAATTGCAAAAAAAATGGTTGCAAATGGGGAAATTGATCATTTTTGAACATTTGCTTCTGTTTACAAAAGTTTCAAAGCGCTTCGCTTGCTTTACCTCTTCCCCAACCCACAAACACCATCTGGCAGTCATCAACACGTTATACCCCACAAGCGCAGAAAATCCTTTAAATGAAAGAACTATAATTGAATAATTTGAAAGCATTGTGACAGAAGGAGAACTTGCTATTCTTTTGTAGCCATTGTTGTCAAAAAGCCGTCTGCTCAGAGGTGTCTAAACCGTCTTTGTGTGATAAGGTGAACAGTGTCTACAAGTGTGGAGGTTACTTATAGAAAAAAATATACAAAATGTATATCATTTAATCATGATCATTTAAATAAAATGCGTTCCTTCGAATATTCAAATTTCGAGGTCTGTATCCTTTACAAAGAAAAGGCACATTTTATTATGGCAACTTGATTCTAAAATACATGATAAATGATATCATGATAAACCCCGCCGTGATTCGCGCTGGAATTGAATTACTTTATCATCAGATGTGATTGGGTTCTCTTAGATAAACTAAATCCTAGTAATTCCAGGTACTTATTCAGACAGAGTGAAACACTAGATCAAGAGTGCACATCTAATTAGTTCAAACCTGTTAATACCTGTTATACAATATCTTTATAAAAAGGGATTGAGAACTCCTGATATACGATTTCTTATTTACGTGTTTATCGCTACCGTAAGTGTGCAACGCTTATACTGTTCTCTTTGATTTAACCGAGTTCAGTGTCTGTGCTACCGAAACTTGTACCAAATAACAGGTACATAAATAAACCCTTCCACATATTAACACGTATGTAGCATAGACTTCGAAATTGTTAGTAAAGAAATAGTAAAACGACTCTTATTTGAAAACAAACATTTATTGGATAAAAGTTGAAGACATTGTGAAAAAGGACAACTTGCTCATTATGAGGATTTTCTTTCTTTTGCAGCATGTTTGCGCAACAATCGCTCTGTAGTGAAGCGTCCGAAGGCGTCTGTATTCGGAGAGGTGTTAGGCGTAGTCATTCGCGCAAACTTGTTACATGCACGTTCCCAAGTTAACACAACTTAATCATTTCCACATATTAACGCCTTTTGACGAATCTACAGTAGGATACTTAAAAACATTATGGAAAAAGAAATTGTTCATCATGAGGAAATTGTCATATTCTACAATGTTTTTAACTCCATTCAATTTTATTTTTGGTGATATTTGCTAAGATGCTTTCTAGGTCATCTGCTGCTGATTTTTTGTTTGTGTGATAGTGTTAACGTATTTACTATTAACTTGTTAAACGCGAATAAAACAACAGCTTGAAATGCTATATACGAACGTTAACAACATTAAATTTACATACAAAGAGTAGCCTGCCATATATAAGTCAAATCGTAGTCTGCTTTGTAGGCTAGTTAGTTCATTCGTACAATGTATTACCCCACATAT